>CM021107.1:244608717-245181006 GCA_007115665.2 Sequoiadendron giganteum
ATCCAAATTTTATAAACATTGTTTTGACATGACATATATGTACATATATGTCCTTGTATGTCTTCAAATCACTAAATTTCATGCATACATTATTTTTAAATCAATTATATCCTTACGATGTTGTATTATGACCCCTTAAGACATTGTACTATGACCCCTTAGGAAATTGTATTATGACCCCTTAAGATTTTAAATTATGACCCCTTAAGACGTTCTATTATGAGCCCTTAAGACATCCCCTTAAGATGTTCTATTATGAACCCTTAAGACATCCCCTTATGACGTTCTATTATGAACCCTTAAGACATCCCTTTAAGACATTCTATTATGAACCCTTAAGACATTCCCTAAAAACGTTGTATTATGACCCCTTAAGATGTCCCCTTAAGACGTTGTATTATGACCCCGTAAGATGTCCCCTTATTTATTTTCAATGTACGACTTATAAATTAGTATTAGATTCAATTATTTGTGTTGAGAGCTGAAAAAATAGTATTGGATGCCATTATTTGTTTTGACAACTTATAAATTAGTGTTGGATTTTATTATTTATAGAATTTATTAATGCTTTTGCTCTCTAATCTTGTATGGTTTTGTTTATTTCTTAAAATTTAATCCTTTCTGGTATATAAACGAATTGCTTTGGTTTGTAAATTATGATTTATTGAATAATTATTGATTGACATGAATTGAATAAGTTCATTGACTAATTATAGATAATTATTGAATGTACATATCATGTATGAGATCACTAAATTTGTAAACTATAATTATTAAAATGTCCTATTAATTTCAAATTTATATTTAATTTCACATTAATGTCCTCTATTAATATCTTGACTATGAACATAAAATGCATAAATGTAGATGTGTAAATTAAAATTTCAAACAATAATAAAGTCCATAATCTATGTAAATATATTAAGTGAATAAAACCAATATATTAAGCGCATGAAAAAAATTCCATTAGAGTACAACCCATGAACTAAAGTCCAACTAAGTACTCAAGAACCATGAATTATAAAGTCCAACAGAGTACATGGAAAACCAAAAATATATTCCACAAAATAAACAAATATAACCCACAAAATCATGTTTCTAGGTCACGTATTGTCTCTATAATCAAGAGACCTCTTCATGCCATGCAGACTATGTAGATGACATGAAACACTCTGTATAGGAGAAAGATGAAATCATATGTAAGACAATGAAAACAAATTTAATGACAATTTAATTTATAATTCATCATATTGATATTAAATTACCATCATATCAGGGTTTGGATGCTCTATTGCACCTGAAGCAACCTCTACAATATCTGAATCAATCTACACGAAAAAGACAAAAAATATTTGAAATTAGATGCACAAGTCTACAATTAAAAATTATTTAATTGAAACTAATTTATAATTTATCATATTTTAATTGTACCATATCCATAGGTTGTGCACCCTCTTTTGCAAGACACGTTTGTACATTCTCAACTACTAGATGTGTCACCTGCTATAAAAGAAAAAGAATTTAAAACATGTATTAGCTCAAACTATACTAATATTAAATTTGAAATTTAAAATTATTTAGTTATATATTCACAATATATAATTTATAATTTAATTTAAATATAATAAAAATTGTAAATTACCATTTGATCTAGAGCCCACTCCACATTCCCTCCTGGAGGTGTAACTATGTCTGGGTCAGCGCTGAAAGCCACACTAACAAAGTCCTACAAGATCAAAGTTAAAGCATGTACATACTTGAATTAGGTAAATATATATATTCAAGTTTGCACATTTTGTGTAGAATTTTGTTTTAACAACCTGAAAATCAGAGGCCTCACAAGTAACTGCAAAATCTAATGTTTTCCTGATACCCATTTTGATTGTGGTATCAACCTAGACATACATGTAGACATGTAACACAAGCTTATAATATTTACAAGTTTACATGCACATTTCATATATAGTGAATTAAAAATTCATAATTGTAACTATACTAATGTAAGTTAAACAATTTACAATATAAATGTACTTGCCCCTAGTCAACGACAACTGATAGTGGAGGAGTGTTCGACACCCCTCAGGTGGAATCGACGTGGAAGCCGATTGAATCACCTAAACCAACATAAATATCTCAAACCTATATGTTATTCAATTATAAATTTAAAAATCAAGTTAAAAATCATTTCATTTATAATTTAAAAAATTGAAATCAAAATACGCCATAAGGGTTGCCAATTAGGACTCGTGTTGATGTCTGTACTCATGGAACAAATGATTTTCCCATCGTTACTATCATTTGTACACCAAACCATTTGATTGTTAAAAAGTATTGCAAAGTTTACTTTGATATATACATTCATCAAAATTATTATAAAATGAACGTGTCGATGCATATTTATACCTATGTACTAGTATCCTCAGGATGTTCTCCTCTTGTAAGAAACTCTACAAATGAACTAATGTGACCAAATGAACCACCAGAATCTCCACGTCCACCTAAACTAGGTGTGGCCTGATCAAGTCCATAGCATACTTGATGGAAACTAGTACATACATGTGGGACGAGCCTCGACACTCTTGGAGTTTGGACCAGCTCCATAGAACACTCCATCATCATCGTCTCTATGCTCCCCACTCGCTATTGCAAAAGAATTTTGATCAAGGTCTCCTACGAGTGTACTAAAGGAACCTAATGTCAAGACCATAGATCGATGATGCATAGGTGCAAGAATGGGAGGACCAGGAGCAACAAAAAGGGGTTGTGTATGCATAGGGCATTGGGGATCAAACCTTATCCCTAACCACTGATGTGGAATGCCACCACCAACACCTTGAAATGAAATAAAATCAAAATAATTGGGATTTTACCCCATTAAAAATTCTACATATAATTTCCTCAAAAAATACAATGGGCACTCCCAATTAGCATGTGGGGGACTATCAAAAACCATATACCATTGATCCCAAAAATGTGCACTCATCTATGGATGTATGCACCACCTCATGGATATTCTAGATTTGTTTGCAGGAATGGGCTGTCGAGTAATGATGTCTAGAAAGTAGGGGGCTAGGTGGGCTTTCACTATTTTAAGGTCTAATATTTCTTTATAAGAGAGACCATTAGCAAAAAATTGTCTCATTTGTTCTCTATCTCATCTATGCCTATCTAGATTAGAATCAATGGTCCTGATAGCATCCACAACATTTTGCATTGTAGATGCAAAACGTCTAACATGGGGTGGAATCAATGCTTGACTCTGCATAGCATTGATTTTATTTTGTATTGATGCAACTTGATCATTTATGCGTGGTCGTAAGCGAGCCTCATGAGATGCAACAGGTTGTGGAGGGGGAGGTGGAGGGAGAGGTGGAGGGGGAGGTGGAGGTGGCTGAGGTGGTGGATTGATGATATCATCAATATTAAAAGCATCCATGATATTAGATATAAGTGTGCACCTGCATTAAATTATACTGAATTAACATACAAACTTAAAAAATTACAAGAAATAGTTAAATTTGAAACACACATGCAAATTTGCTTAAATATGATACATGCATACATATGTTGAGATCATATAAAATTGAAACACACATATACATTGATTGAACTTGATCAAGTAAACTATGTACATACATTTAAAATAAAAAATACCATGCATTTAACATGTACATACATTTAAAATAAAAAATAGCATGCATAATTTTCATGCATACATAATTAAAGTAAACTATGTACATACATTTAAAATTAAAAAATACCATGCATTTAACATACATACATTTAACATGTACATACATTTAAAATAGAAAATACCATGCATAATTTGCATGCATACATCATTAAAGTAAACTATGTACATACATACAAATTTCAAAATTTAACAACTATATGTGCAATTTTAATACATGTGTACATAGTAAACAATAAACTTGAAACATTCACAAAAAGCTCATTTTATGTCTAACACATATATATATCCATCTAGAACCATCCATCTAAAAATATCCATCTAGAACTAAAATTATAAATTCACGTCACACAAAATATCCATCATTCACCAAATTCATAAACTTATAACTATTTAAGATCATTGTTTTAATTTAAAAAATATTGTGGCTCTCTACTGCATCTCTTCATTTATTTACGTTTTCCTTTTCAGAATCAGAAGTTCTCCTCTCCTCTAGTCATTTTCGATGCTCATCTAAGATCCCATCCATAGCCCTAACAACATAAAAAATAGTTTGCATCCTAGATGCAATCATCCTCACAGGTGGTGCGACAAATTCTTCATTTTGAATAATGTTGATTTGAACTTGGATGGTTCTAACATTGGAATTGATTTGTGCTTGCAAATGAGCACCATCGATTTTAGGGGGTGGAGGTGGGGGATTATGAGGTGGAGTGGGTGGAGGTGGAGGTGAAGGTGGTGGAGATGGATGCCGTGGAGGTTGATTTTGAATATTATTGAATTGATCCATGTGATCTCTAGAAGATATGAGTGAACCTGCATTAGATTTGTAATTTCAAAATGTAAGATACATGTTTAGGATTTATACCCTTAAACCATTCAATATAAATGGCCTAATTGAATACATATGATAACATAAAATTTTAAGCCTCATTTATGTCTAAGGCATGTTACTTGAATGAAAATACAATTAATTATTAATATAAGACAATTTATGAATGTTATAGTTTTTATGGTTTAGAGTTTAACATAGATCCCCTTAAGCCACCCTATCATGCTAAACAGTAAATTAATCAGCCTAGATCATGATTTATCTCATTCATATTATAATCTTGCATGATCTAATTATTGTTAAATTTGTTTTACGAAACATAGGGTGAAGTTTTGGTGTCCCTTGGAATATAATGAACTTACAAGTTAGTGAAGACAATTTTCTTGTGGAATAGTTGATTGAGATAGATCTATAGGATAGGATTCATGGGAGTACCCTATAGGATAGTATTCATGGGAGTACCCTATAGGATAGGAATCATGGGAGTACCCTATAGGAATCTTGTGGAACAATTGATTAAGGTCCTAAGACAAAATGAATGCTTTAGTGAAGAACATTTTCTTGTGGAACAGTTGATTGAGATAGGTCTTGTTTCAACTGACCAACCTAGATCATGAAATATCATTCATATTATAATCTTGCACAATCTTGTTATTGTTAAATTTGGTTGCCTCGGGAAACTTCACCAAATTTTAAGAACTTATTTGATCCCATTAAAAAATGTCATATTAGGACCCCTTAAGACATCGATTTACGATTTAGGGTGATAGGATGGCTTAAGGGGATCTATTTCTGGTGAGGTCCTAGGAAAAAATAACATGGCTTAAGGGAATAAAATTTGGTGGAGTTGCCTAAGGCAACCAAATTTTATTTTAAGGTCCTAAGAGAAAATGAATACTTTAGTGAAGAACATTTTCTTGTGGAATAGTTGATCGAGATAGGTCTTGTTTCAATTGACCAACCTAGATCATGAAATATCATTCATATTATAATCTTGCACATTCTTGTTATTGTTAAATTTGGTTGCCTTGGGCAACTTCACCAAATTTTTGAGAACTTATTTGATCCCATTAAGAAATGTCATATTAGGACCCCTTAAGACATTGATTTACGATTTAGGGTGATAGGATGGCTTAAGGGGATCTATGTCTAGTGAGGTCCTAGGAAAAAATAACATGGCTTAAGGGAATCAAATTTTGTGGCATTTCCCATGGCAACCAAATTTGATTTTAAGGTCCTAAGACAAAATTAATTCTTTACTGAAGAATATTTTCTTGTGGAACAATTGATTGAGATAGGTCTTGTTTCAAATATCATTCATATTATAATCTTGCAAAATCTTGTTATTGTTAAATTAGGTTGCCTTGGGAAACTTCACCAAATTTTAAAAACTTCTTTGATCCCATTAAAAAAATTCATATTAGAACCCCTTAAGACATTGATCTATGATTTAGGGTGATAGGATGGCTTAAGGAGATCTATGTCTAGTGAGGTCCTAGGACAAAATGACATGGCTCAAGTGAATAAAATTTGGTGAAAAAATGGTGTCTTTAGCCTGTTTAGGGTTTAGAGTTTAGAGTTTAGGGTTTATGGTAATACGATGGCTTGAGGGGATATTTGTAGTAAGGTTCTACTACCAAATGACATGGCTTAAGGGAATCAAATTTGGCTTAAGGGGATCTTTCTAGTAAGGTTCTATGACAAAATGACATGGCTTAAAGGAATCAAATTTGGTGGATTTTCCTAAGGAAACCAAATTTGATTATAAGGTCCTAAGACAAAATGGATGCTTTAGTGTTGAGGGTTTAGATTTTAGAGTTCAGGGCTTAGGGTTTAACGAACTTAGGGTGAAGTTTGGGTGGCCCTTGGAATAATGGACTTGCAAGTTAGTGCCTAGTTTATGAATATTTTTTTATTTTATGAATAGATTGACTATTTCCATAATAGAAACATTTAATTATGTGTGATTAAGATTAATTTTGATGTATATTTTAACTCGATGTTTTTTTAATTGAATATAAGATTATTTTATTTAATATTTTTTTCATTAATATTAAACTCACTTAAATGAATTTTATGATATAAAACATGTATAATATAAAATTAGTTAATGTTGAATTGAAAGTGTTTTATTTTAGATTGTTTGTAATTGAAAGAACCTAAAAGAACTTAGAAAACAAAAATATTTAGATTATTTAGTGTCTAGGTAACCAGTGCAAAAATTTTAATCCTAGACCAATACTCTAAGTACATATATATGGTAAATCCTAAAACATGGATTTAATCATTAAAATTTAAAAATTTAAATTCAAAATTTTCTATCCCTTACACATTTAATAATTCATTATGAGCCAGCTAAACTTTCTTAGTATTCGAAGGCATTCAAATATCTTTATTTTATCATTTAATTACACTTGATCATTATTCACAAACCATTTAAATTTTTGAATGTACTATATGCTAGGAACACTTCAATAGGAGGACCTAAATTTAATCTAATTATGCATCACCATTTCCAAGTTTGAATACCATTCTCCTCAATCATTTCCATAATCATGAACTTGATCTTGTCATGAGGGCTAACCTATGAGAACATGACAATTGAGATCCAAAACTCACCCTAGGTGTTTTTAAATGCCACTACTTAATAACTTAAATCTTCATTTCTAATAGAACTGATTTCTATGTGTCAAGTAACCCTCTCATTTAATTTCACAAAAAATCAATATTATGCATATGTCCTAAACTCTATTCTTTAAATTAATTTATATATTTCTTACCATTATTTTTCTCAAAAATGTATTTAAAAACTATATTTTTCTTCAAAATAGATTATAACTTAAATCTTAATTTCTAATAATTAATTGTTCAAAATTCTCATTTTCTCTCTAATAGAATAGACATCTATATTTTTTAAAGAGAGTTTATTTATTTACCATCCCTAATTTAATTTACATTTCATCAAAATAACACATTTCTTCTTAGGTAGTTCAACTTCAATTCAAGAACCCTAAATCCCTAGATGAAGCTAGATTTTGAATTTAATCCTCACTTAAGGTTTTGAATAGACCCTAGATGAAGCTAGATTTAGAATTTAGCATGTGTTTTTATTTTTGTTTTATTTTTATTTCATATTTTTAATAGAGTAATTATTTTACCTAAAATTAAATATCAAAGTTCATATAAAATATAGTTCTAAATGAAAATTCATATAGCAATAATACATACTCATTTCACAAAAAATGGAAAGTTTTTCTAATCTAATTATAATTTAACATTGAAACTAAAAATTGACATATCATTTTATCCATACAATGCAAATCAAATTTAAAACATTTAAGAAATGTAAAAGAATTTTCTTGAGCTCGAATATTAGGGTTTTCAAAATCAAAATGATTTGTTTGATTTCAATTTAGGGTTTTAGCAATTTTTATTGTTTCAATTCAATTTAGGGTTTCAATTTCTAAGCAATTAGGGTTTTTAATAAAATTTTTTAGTTTCAATTCAAACTAGAGTTTTGAATTTTTTTTTTTTTTGATTTGAATTTGAGATTTCAAAAATCTTAATTAGGGTTTCTAAATGAAAATTTTCAATTTATTTCAATTTCTAGGGTTTTGAAAATGATTTTTTTTTTGTTTCTTCAAAAAATTCAAGTTTCAAAAGTTAAATTTTGTTTCTAAAATACAATTCAAGTTTTTATTTTTTGTTTCTATTGAAAATATTCACAATTTGATGTATTTTTTTAATCTATTTCTACAATTTCTCATTTCAAAATAAATACGAAATAAAAGGCCTAAAATTTACATAAAAAGAGAGGAATAGTATGGGTACCTGGAGGTCTTTTGGGAGTTGTTGTCACTCTCAAACCAGGATCCCGTGCGTGCAGGTGAAAATGAAGATTTCCTCATTTAAAAAAAATAAATAGTATTACAAAACAGGATCCCGGTTTGTAAAAAACGGGATCCCGATTTTTACAAATCGGGATCCTGTTCTTTACAAACTGGGATCTCGTTTCCTCTTCATAGGTTCGGGACCCTCTAGCAAACGGGATCCTGATTTTTAAAAATCAGGATCTCGTTCTTGCTTAGCCGATTTTATTTTTTCATCTAAGGAAAAAACTTCCACGTTTCATGGAACCAACTTTGTGCATTTACCCCCTTCCTAGTTTTCAAAGGGAGACTATGTATTAAATATATTATATAATCTATAATATAATATATAAAACATAATATATGTAGTTGTGTCACAACAAAGTGTAGCCTTGACACTTTTCACTCATTTGGGCCTTTCCCGTGGATTTTGGACCTCTTTTTACCCCTTTCCAAGCCTTATTTCAAACTGTTTTAAGGTGTTTTAACACATCTTCACACTTTCCTAGGCTTTTCATCACTAAATCGACCCTTTTTTATGCTAAAAATGCCCCTTAATGTACTTATAGGTCCTACTTAAGTGTGTTTCAAAACACAATCTTGACTAACATCATTAAACACATCTTAAATCTTAACAACCACTAAAAATTTCCCAGGTGGAATAAGTTGCCACCTTGCGTGACTTAATCACATGTGGCAAAAAAATAAAATTTAATGTTAAATTCTTGCAAGATTTTATCAGCAAAAACCTAAGGTCGGCCTGTGATATGTTATTTTGAGGGAATTAGGGAATCACATGTATAAATAAGGTTTTTTCCCTCATTTTCAACCCAAATATAGAAATAAATACATATTCCTCAATCATTCCCTCATCTCTCATTCAAAATTCTTCTCAACCATGCTAAGGGTTTGGTATTCTAAGTCATCAAGACATTCTTCTAAAGCATTCAAGGGTCGAACCTTCAATCATTGTTGTAGCAACTCAAGATCAACCATAATGGCAAGGTAATAAATCTATTATTTCATGTTCATGCTTCATTACATTTCTATCTTCATTTGGTTTAATTACTCAAACAGAGGTTTGACCAAGGCAAACCCCTATGCCCTAAAAACCAACATTTATTTCTCTCTTTGTGTGATTTCCAGGTCTTATCTGCAGGTTTGTCAAAGAGTAGGTTTATAAGTGTTGTCATCAAAGTTTCAAATCCTTCAAGGTTGCAAAAACCCTAATTGGAGCTTGGAGAACACCTACAGTTCGAGTTCTATAGTTCCAAATCCAGGAAACTACTAGGAGCAGAAGTGCAAACCGAGGACTATAGATTCCCCCTTTAAATATTCCAAAAAGTGAAAAAGGACACTTCCCCCAATTGTGGCAACTTAGTCCCACTATGCAATTTTTTTAGAGATTGTTTCAGATTTGGATACCCTTTTGGCTAAAACAAGCCTCGATGTAGTTTTCTAGAATTTTCCCTAAACTGGACTAAATCGCCCAGTTTGACAAAAGTCTCCTCCTAGGCATAAAAGTCATATTTTGTAGAATTTTTGGGACATCTACAGTCTTCACTCCAGCCTCTGCCATTTTCCAAGTGCACTCCTTATTTTCTGTTCTATCTTGTCTTGTGTTGTTCTTAATCTATCTCCTTGCATATCACTATATGTTTTCAAACACCCTTTGCATTTCGATAGTTCACATTTAATAATTTATTTTATTTCATTATTTTTCAGTTTTATTCACATTTTAGTCATAGTCCACACACATCATACCTATTCCAAACCCCTAATCTTTTAATGTTAACATTAGCATTTTGGCCTACCTCTTTCCTTTTAGGTGAAAAACCCTAGAAGTGTTAGGGAGTCTTGTGCCAAAATCTATGTTACATTTTGGTGAACTTGACATTCGTACACCCTCTTGTCTGATTTGGAGTTCTTTATCATCCTAGGTTTGCATTGCATTGCATTGTGAATTGTTTAAATTGCATTCTATGGTTTCAAATCTTTGCATTAGTGAAAGTGCATATAGATTTCATTTTTGCATCTTAAATCATTACAACATTTGTACAATTTTGCATTTTTATCTTAAGTTTGCATCACTGAAAACATAAACCACTAAAACCCATCAAAAAATTTTATTTTTTTTCAAAAAATGCCCAGGTGGACTAATTCGCCACCCTGGCCGACTTAGTCCCTTTTTTCCCCTCAAGCAACCTTCTACAAAGCTATTTTTTTTGTTTTTAGGCTTCTATTTTCTGCCCTTAACTATTTGTATCAATTGGTTGTGTTTTTCTAACACAAATTTCATTACATTTAGCTTAAATTATCTCATTTCATCCATTGCATATATTCAATTTTGCATTCAACACATTTTATTTTCAGATTATTGCATAGTGTAATCAATAAATTACCTTGTTTGATATCTGAAAATTTCATTTCATTTCAAGTATTTACATTGCATTTTAAACTTCCATAATGTTAATTTTAATTATTTCGACATTTACAAAGAAAAAGTTAGTAAATAAACATGTTAGTCATTCATTCAATGTATTCCCTAGTTATGAGAGTCTATAGAATGAAAGCATTAACACTTTTCTTACACTTTCACTACCCCCTCCTATCTCTCCTATTTGTGAGGATGTTGTGTTAGAAGCAAATACAAACATAGAAAATCATGATGCTCATAATTTTTCTTCTCCCAATACCTATTCTTGTAAAGATGAAGGTATCTTGGTGAAAGAAGGTACAATCATTGAGAATCATGAATTTCTTGCTTGTTCTTATCCTCATCCCCTTTGGGAAGATATTTTAGCACAAGAACATGAAATCATAGACACCTTCCTAAACATAATCTTACCCAGACTCTATAACCATAACAACATGACAATCATCCTTCTCCTACTATCCATGCTCGATCTAAAGAAGATAGTTTAGTGTTAGAAGCTATCCTTATTACAACTCATGGAAATCTTCTTCCTCATTTTAACAATGCCCCATCCATTTGGGAAGACCTCTTTGAACAAAAAAGTCCTTCTCTTTCTATATCCCCTGTTTGTGATGAAGATACTTCACCACTTCTAACCATAGAATATGATGAACATATTACAAGATCTCCTAGGATAAATACTATGAAGACATAAAAATAGACTTTAGACAATAAACTAGAGCCTTCTCCTCCTTTCCCCCATATCCATAAAAAAATAGATCAAACCATAGATCCTCTCCTTACATACAATGAAGTTCTTTTGGAAGAACCAATCCTTGACTGTCAATCACACTTGATTTGTGGTTCTCCTAAAACTCTCCTACTAGGGAAGGTATCATGGTTGAACTCCTTTCAAGCAATAGTCATGTGTGTTCCTTGGGTGATGGTACCACGACAATGCTAGATTTACCTTTCTTTGGCATACATCACCCTAAGCCCATTGAGGTTATGCATACACAAGTGTCCATTAGATCCACCTCGATCAATGGACCTCTTACATACCTCATGGGACATCCTAATAATCCTCTCATTCTTTACCCATCATCAAACAAACAACACACTCATACCACACCTGAATTCATCATCTACCCACCCAAGCACAATTTTTCATACCAACCAAGTTATTGTGACATTGATCACATATATGAGAAAATATATACAGTTAAAGCTAACTTTTTCAAAACTTTGTTTACTCATCCTCATAAATAACATTAGTTTTTTCTCCTTGCCATGCAATAGTTGTATGATGATAGCATACTCACTATTACATGGTTTACATCCTTGCAAGGATCATCATATTTTCATCCATTCCAAGCTCACCTTTGTCCTGCACTACGTGGGGGCAGGAGGGTTCAGTAGCCTTGTACTCATATGTCACTTTTCATTGTCTCTTTTGACTAGTCGTTAACCTTTCATAAAATTATAAGAGCAATCTTGGGATGTGGAAAAAATTTATTAAGTTGAATCGCATGTGCCATACTATCCTTTTCATGATGTAGCCTAATTTAGAAACATATGCCTTGGCATAAGGATTTCCAAGTTAGTCCTCATGACTTCTTAGAATTTATCCTTGGCTACTTTAAATCAATTGATCATAGTGATCATGTAGCAACCACTTCAAAGTGGGGGAATTCATAGATGACATCTTTTTATAAAATTCCATGGCATGATTTTTCTTTCCTTGCGATGCGTCCTCTTCTTGGTGGTTTCATTAGGTTTGATACCTTCCAAGAGTGTATGATCAACTGAAGTGGCCTAATGTGAATAAGGCATCCCATAGATAACGATATGACACCCTGACTTGTCCTCTCTTGGAGACATTAGGAAAAATTATTCCTAAGATGATACCTCACATGAACTAAGAAAAATCTCCTTCAACAAAATATTCACATAATATTTAGAAAATTATTTAAGGAAGCATTTGCAAAATCATTTGCAAAATAATTTACAAAAAGCATTGTGGTGCCTTATCAAAGTTATCAAGCGAGGTAGCTTTGGTATGGTTATTATAATGGGAAGTTGACACACTAGCATGAATTTCCCATTATATGGTGGGAAATCGACACACTAGCATGAATTTATCACTAAACCACTTCTTTGGGCCTTCTCCCCCGATGGACAACCAAATGTTTCATCGCCCCAGAGTGAGTATACATCTAATTTTTGGAGAAAAAACATAGATCTGATCCACAAATAGCTAGAAAAATGGTCAAAGCTTGATCCACCCCTTTCACTTTTTCTCTCCCTTCTAGTTCGTGTCATTGCATGATCATGTATCTCATTTTGTAGCATATCATTCACCCTTGAATGTGACATCTTGCACTGAAGTCAGTTTGACTTAGAATCTTGAATCTTGGGGGCTTTACCACCTTATTCATCTTTTTCATTCTTTACCATCTCCATGTGGCTACTTTAGTGTGAGTTTGAAGCAAGCTCATCCTCTCACTAAAGCATGGTCTAAATGTGTCACAAAGAAGTGTAGCCTTGACACTTTTCACTAATTTGGGCCTTTCCCATGGATTTTGGACCTCTTTTTACCCCTTTCTAAGCCTTATTTCTAGGTTTTGTAAGGTTTTGTAACACATATTCACACTTTCCTAGGATTTTTATAACTAAATCAACCCTTTCTTATGCTAAAATGGCCCCTTAATGTACTTACAAGTCCTACTTAAGTGTGTTTCAAAAGATAGTCCTGAATAACACTAGTAAACACATCTTAAATCTCAACAACCACTAGAAATTTCACAGGTCGACTAAGTCGCCACCTTGGAAGACTTAGTTCCATGTGGCATAAAAATCAAATTTGATCTTAAATTCTTGCAAGATTTAGTCTCCAAAACCCTAAGGTCGCCTATGATATGTTATTTTTGGGGAATTAGGGCATCACATGTATAAATAAGGGTTTTTCCCTCATTTTAAACCTAAATCTAGCAAGCAATCCATCTTCCTCAATCATTCCCTCATCTCTCATTCAAACTTCTTCTCAAGCAAGCTAGGGTTTTGGTATTCTAAGTCATCAAGACATTCTTCTAAAGAATTCAAGGGCTGAACCTTCAACCATTGTTGCAAAAACTCAAGATCAACCATCATGGTAAGGTAATAAATCTATTATTTCATGTTCATGCTTCATTATATTTCTATATTCATTTGGTTTTATTACTCAAAATGGGTTTGACCAAGGCAAAACCCTATTCCCTAACATTCAACATTTATTTCTCTTTGCGTGATTTGCAGGTCTTCTTTGTAGGTTTGTCAAAGAGTAGGTTTAGAAGTGTTGTCATCAAAGTGTCAAAGCCTTCAAGGTTGAAAAAACTCTAATTGGAGCTTGGAGAACACCTACAGGCTGAGTTTTGCAGTTCTAGATCCAAGAAATTACTAGGAGCAGAAGTGCAAACTGAGGACTATTGATTCCCCCTTCAAATCTTTTGAAAAGTGAAAAAGGACACTTCCCCTAGTTGTGGTGACTTAGTCCCACTGTGCAAGTTTTTTAAGAGTGTTGTGTAGATCTGGATACCCTTTTTGCTAAAACAGGCCCCGATGTAGTTTTCCAGAATTTGTCGTAAACTAGACTAAGTTGCCTAGCTTGGCAAAAATGTCCTACTAGGCATAAAAGTCATATTTTGTAGAATTTATGGGACATCTACAGTCTTCGCTGCAACCTATGCCATTTTCCAGGTGGAGTCCTTCTTATTTTCTATTCTATCTTATCTTGTGTTCTCTTCAATCTATCTCCTTGCATATCATTATGTGTTTTCAGACACCTTTTGCATTTCAATAGTTCACATTTAGTAGTTAGTTTATTTCATTAGTTTTTAGAATTAGACATATTTCAATCATAGTCCACACACATCTCACCTATTCCAAACCCCTAATCTTTTAATGTTAACATTAGCATTTTGGCCTACCTCTCTCCTTTTAGGTGAAAACCCTAGAAGTTTTAGGGAGTCTTGTGGTGCCAAAATCTATGTTACAATAATATATAATATAATATATTATATATTATACAATATATATAATATATATTATATAATATAATATAAAATACATCTGAAAAATACTATTGTTTATTTATTTACAATAAATTTATTATATAATAAATGAATATATGTTTCTTTGAGGAATTATAACAAATAATATTCCTCATTTTCACAAACCTTGCCTCATTTTCATGACCTCCAATGACCTCCAACGAGTTCTAGGTATGTATTTTTTGTATTTTTTTTGGCTAATTAGTGATTAATTTAAGTTTTTTTTGCTTTCTTTGTAGTTTTATTGAATTTTTTCATTTCTATCTAAGCTTACAAAAAAAATTGAAACCCTAATTAGTGGAAAATTAAAAAACACATCAAACAAAAATATTGAACCTTCATTACTAGAAAAAAAGAATAAAATTGAACCTAACATACTAAAAAAACATAAAATAGAACCTTCATTACCCCCTTTCTACTTTTTTTAAAACTGTTTTACATTCTTGTCTATTTTTCCTTCTTTATAACTTATTCTCATGTTTCTTAAATTATTGCTTTGTTTCTCATTCTTAAGTTAGTATTTCTTTGCTAAATAATTTCTTTTTTAATTTTCTAATTGTTTTGACTCTCCTTAGCTCTCAAAATTGAAAGGATCCTTGTTTGAAGTGCTCTAAATTTACAATACTTGGTGAATATGGATCCATTGTTAGTACTGACTAATAGGTTGTCATTAGGTCCTACTAATTTAGAATAATTGAATGTCAATTATTCGACCGGGCAGTGTCCAAGGCAATTTGCAAAAGAAGATGATTTGGATAACTCATTTTATATTTTTTGTTTTATCTTCAACTATCGAAATTAATTTTAATCTAAGGCCATTCCTATTTAACTAGAAAATAATCCTACTCTAAGAAAAATAAGAGATACTAAATTAAAAAGCATAAGATGACTAATTTAGAAAGAAACACAACTAAACTAGAAATCATAGAGACAAGAAAACTAAACAAGTGATATACTACTGAAGAAGGAAAGTAAATGAACAAAAAATGAGACATTTTTAATAGTAAAGGATTTTATAAAATACAAAAGATAACTCATACCAATGAAAAATAATTGTTCTTTCGAACTTCAGACTCCACTCTTAACAAACTCAATTACTTCCACTGAACATATATCTAGCTTTAACAAATGAAATAACAAAATAGAAAAATACTTATCTATCTAAACTACTTCCCTCTAGTGGCCAGCTCACGGGTTAACACCTCATCTTAAGATCGCATAAGCTACTAGTTCTGGAGTCTACCCATTACGTATAGTATTCATCACTCATAATTCACATATTATCAATAGACAAAAATCAAATAACTCATTTCAATAGTATTTGGAAAACCATTTGAATAGCATAACAATACTTTCTCTCTATCTTATTCATCACTTTTGAAATTACAGTTTTATAACTAAATCCTAAATTTAAGATGGCATGGATAGCCATTGAAAAAGTCTTCCTCAAATTCAAACTAACTTTGATGTCTTTTAAAGCTCATAAACATGTAGAAGGCTTGAGAAGAGCCATAATGTTTTTAACAACAAAATTTAAAGAAACTGAAACTAAATCTTCGGTGCATCATCTAGGCATCTAGGAGTGGGTTCGCAACATTAATCTTGAGGCAAGTGCTAGCTAAAGTTCTGCAACAATCGTATGATGACCTGTTATTTCCTATAAAAATGCTAAAGTCAACCATTAAACCTTCTTTGGTAAATTTCCTCAATTGATCAAAAGAAATAAAGAAAGCATAATTTTCTTTAAAATAAGCAATTAATTCTCCTAAAGTTTAATAAATTGGCACAAGCTTAGGATTGAGTTAGCAAAAGTAAGCTTTCCAGATTTTATTATGATGAGGCTATTTTTACCTTATTATTTCCTCTCCTACCTAATTTCTAGCAGGTTCTCCTACTCCATAGTTAAACCCCTATGTCCTATTCCATTCCTCATAAAAATTACTAAGATCATGTGTCTCCCTGGCTGATGAATTGAAAGCTTTAGGGTTATGAATAAAAACTCTATGAAATATCACACTCTCCCTCCATTCATTGAAAAGTCTGCCATTTTGATATGTGGAAATATTGAAGGCCAAAGGTGAATTAAGTAGCAAAGGAGGTCTGTATTTCATTCTTATCCATTTTTTCCATAGAATTTTTAGGATTTTAACTAGAGCATATGCCCTTCTAAATGACCACCTGATATTTAGAGGAGAAATAACCTCTCTTTTCTTTAAGTAAGTTGGTAGAGGGGTGAATCTTTCTTCGCATACATGCCATACTTTTCCAATTAATTTATGTCCATTTTCCATGAAATTGTCACAACACAGCTTGAGGTTGTTGTCATACCTTTCCTTCATCTTTTCATTACCAAGGAGAGACAAAAATGTAGCTTTGAACCCATCAGGCCTTGAATTTGGGGACCTTATTTGGAGACCCACTATTCTCTCTCCCTGTGCAAACTCCTTTGTTCGATCTTGTCAATGAATTTGATTCCTCATGTTGGAGATAAATGCCCTTAGTTCTGCCTCTCCAACAAAAAAATTGATAAAGAAATCTGTATGATTTTGTAATAACAAGTCATGCAGAAAGAATTCACAAATTAAATCTTGGTCTTCAGGAGTCGATGCTACAAATATTTTAACAAAATCTTTATCATTAGGCTCATAGGACTGATCATTATATATCCTAAACTGTTTCCATCTTAGCCATTATTCATTCAAAAAAATTGAGTAAATTCTTGATGGTCTTCTACAATTCAACAAATAGTCCACAAGTTGACACACATCTTGCTTCCCTCTATAGGCCTTGTGAAGTGACTCCTTCAGGAGCACCAGTTCCTTCTTTAGCCTATGATTTTTAGCTTGGACATTTATGAGAAAGTAACACTTTTCCATCCATTTCATTAGCAGAGGTGGAATGCGGACCTGGAACCAATCAGTTACAACTAGTTCAGTTTGAATTTCTTTGGATTCCATTTGAGGTTTCACAATGCATTCCTTCAAGTCCTATTCTAGTTCAACTACCCTACTGATGGAAGCGTTCAACTCCTCAGTTTTTATTTTCTTGTCCTCCTTGAAAGCTGTGAGCATGAGCATAAAATTTTGTTTTATTCTTTCCATTTTTGCATCTTTGTTTGCAATGTCAACACTATAAGCTTTAGCTACCTTTAGACATTTGTCTTTGTAAATCATCAATTTCTACTTTACACTTTTCTAATTCAGCAATGACACTACTTGTTTCAGCTGTTCCAATAATTTTATTTACAATGGGTGACAAATTTTCTGGCACACCGCCATCCCCCTCAGGTTCTCTTCCTTGAATTTCATCATTGAAGATTTCCTCCATATGTGCAGAATGGAAAGGAAACACTTCACTTGAATCTTCTTTATTTAGGGGTACCTCCTTTTCATTGGCATGCTCTGAAATTTCTATTGGCTCAGGTGGCCGCTTAGGATTTTTCTTTTGTGAACTTCCCTCCTTACCCTGTATTGGGGTTTCAAAGAATTTAGAAGCCAACCACTTACTCCTTCTAAGTGGAGGAAAATGTTGGAAAATGATGGGTGTTCTATTTTTCCCCCTTTTCTTCAATTTGGGTTTACTTGTGTCAGAATAAACAATATCAACTTGTTCTGGAAGGTTGGGGGTTTTTAATTCATCACCGAAGAGGTTTGGAAAATCCTCACCAGGAGTGGTGGGATTAAGAGCTTCCGGAGCTGAAGAGCCCTCAGGGGAAATTGCTCCAAATGGTGGAATAGCCTGGTGGGATGGCTCCCTTGATTTTATGGTTCTTGCAATTGCAGGCTTCTCCATTTTCTCTAAAAACTTCTCCCCTTTCCCCTTAGGTTTATTATGGAAGTGGCACTTGCAGATTAGCTGAATTAACCCGTGATTTTTCAGAGGCCTAGTCCCTGTTTTATACCTTTCTATGGAAGTATTTAAGGAATCACACAAGAATTCAGGCATATTAACCCTAAGAGTTGGGTCCTCCTTCCCATGACGTAAATGGGTCAACATATGAAAGGAAAGCCCTACAACTATAGTGAGCTGACCCTCACAAGTGAAATAATTTATAATCCATGCAACTAAAGTGCGCCAAGGTCCTAATATGGAGGTTCTTTGGAACCCCTTATTTTTCCCCTTGGTACTTATTACTACCATTGGGTGTGGGTTTCCCTCTCTAAAATATAATTCAGATAATTTCTGGTATGTAATTTAAGAGGTTTCTTTTATATTTATGCTTGCATTCTCTAATCTAGATAAGCGAGAAATAATTTTGGAACTTACCTTGAAATGCTTCCCATGAAGTACCACCTCACCATTCATGTAGTTCTCAGCAAAAGATCTTACCAGCTTTTCGTTATAGCCTTCAAATTTCTTGATGAAGTTTAACCACCCTACTTCCTTGAACAACCTGGAGATATTACTCAATCCCAACAATTTTTCCGTTGAATCTGGCTCTGCCTTTCTTTTACCACCACCCATTTCCTTATTTCTCACTCTGCAAAATATTTCAGTTCTAGCACAGAGCTTTCACGCAGTTTATTGAAAATATTGCCTCTGAAATCACTTATTTGTTTTACTTGCAGCTTACGCTTCAATGATTTCCATTCTGCATGGACATTTGCAAAAGGTTTTGTCATACAAGTAGTTGATCACCGAGTGGTACAAATTGCTAAATTGGGAGTGAAGTTCATGCCAATTAATTATTCTTTATTTGAAAGTAACTACCTACTTAAAAAAAAACTTAATACTTACTTGTGTTATGTGATCGTTCAAAGATCTTATACCTTACAGATTTGACACGATGACATGAAGGAATTGGCTAAGGTGATGACAAAATTATTATGATATGGGTACAAAATTCTATGGGTGATGAAGCTATCAATGAGGAGTATGCAATTGGGTGGCTTACTTATGACTAAAGAAAAAATAAAAAGATAGATGTATGAGATATTCAGGCAGAAGAATCATGATTTTTTTTTTTTTTAAAAAGGTGGCAGAAACAAACAAACAAGTTCCAAAGCACGCAAGTTGTCATCGTTCTTGAAATGAGTGCATAAGTTCTGGAGCATCAGTGTGAGGTGTGATTGAAGCGGAAATGAAATGGAGGTTCTGGAGCATCGTTAAAAGATGCAATCGAGGTAGCAAAGGAATGAAATTTTTTGGAGCATCATTGAAAGATGCAGCTGAAGTAGTAACGAAATGAAAGGTTTCGGAGCATCGCTGAAAGATGCACCTAGAGCAGCAATGAAATGAAAGGTTCTCGAGCATTGCTAAAAGATGTAGCTAGAGCAACAATGAAATGAAAGGTTCCAGATCATCACTAAAAGATGGAGCTAGAGCAACAACATAATGAAAGGTGGAGTGCTATGGAGAAGAATTTTGGGATTTCTCGAGCTTTGGACCTTAGTGCAGAACTCCTCTTCGACATGATGAGCTTTGTACAAGTTCCAGAGCATTGGGTTTGAAGACCGTTAAGTTCCATAGCATCTGGTACTGGCATCATAACATTCTAAAGCATCTTTAGAGGGTGCTCCGGAAGTTATTCTCCATTTTTTGAGAAGTCCTACAAAATGGAATGGAAAATTAGCTAAGTCAAAAAAATGAAGAAATATTTAATGAAGGAAAATATCTTGGCATACATGTCCTTTTATTGCACATTTTTGAATTAGATATATATATATTTTATATAGCATTGTTACCAAATAGACTCTGCCTTAGCAGAGTCAACACATAGGACCTCTCCTTGCATTTCCACCATCCTTGTAAAGTCTTCCCTATTGAATTTCTTATGGTAGAAACATAAGAAATGACCCTTAACCAAAAGATTTTGTGTGTCACCATTGATTGGTTTCAACCAAACAATTTCGTTTGAAAAGAATTCATCAATTTCATTAGGTCCCAACCAGTGAGTCCTAAGCTTTCATTTATGATCCTTGTATCTTGAATCAAATAGTAGGGTCCGATCCCCATTATGAAACTCCTTATCCTTAATATTTTTGTCATGCCACACTTTCCATTGATGGACAACATCTAAATGGAGCTCATCTAATTCACTTAGTTGCAGAACTCGTTCAACTTGAGCTCGTTTTAAATCCAGACCTAATTCTATAGCCATTCGTAGAGTTTGTAGTTCAAAATTAATGAGAAGAAGAGGCTTCTTCCCAAAAATGAGCTCATAGGGACTGAATACAGTTGTATATTTACAAGTTGTGTTGTACACCCATATGGCTTCAGTGAGTTTCCTGGCCTAGTATTTTCTTCCAGAAGAAACTATTTTCATTAAAAAAATTTCAAGCTCTCTATTACTTACTTCTACTTGGCCATTCACTTGAGGGTGGTAAGGGAATGAATTCCTATGGCTTACCTTAAAATGGTTGGTAAAGGGTAAGTGCAAGAAGTTGGGTCCACGAAGAGGGGATGTTTCGGCCAATTTTTTTTTTTTGCAGAAAACGCGTATGCGTTATTAAAAAATGCGTATGCGTTATGCACCGGGTACCTGAGCCTAAAAAAATGCGTATGCACTATAAAACGCGTACGTGTTATATAAAACATACGCGTTTTATAACATGCACAATTTATTTATTTAAAAAAAAAAGCTTTTTAGAAACGGGTACCCATTTTAAAATGTGTATGCGTTTTGAAAAGCAAAACGGGTACCCGTTTCTAAAAGACTTTTCTTTTTTAAAATAATCAAACAAATAAAGAACACATATGCGTTTTGTAATGCGTATGCGTTTTGAAAAATGCATATGCGTTATTAAAAATTTGAATCTCCAACCCACCTATATCCTTGGTTTTAGGCTCGAGAAAGGCTTGGTAATCCGAGCCTTAGCCTTTGACCTGTAACTAAAAAACTAAGGTAGATTGAAGAAGAATGTCCAACTTTGACAATATGGCTAATGGACTTTTTTTATGAATCAGTCTATAATATTAAAACCCATTACATAACACGATGTCTAGTTTCCAAATATATAATTTTTATTAATATTGGATTATATTTTCTATTTTTCAATTAATTTCAAAGCAAACTAGTCCTTAAACTTGAAATATCAGACTTTTTTTGTTTTTTAATAAATGTTTTTTGGTGAAGTTTCTTGCAAAAAAAATTATATGACATCAATCTTTAGACAATTCTTTACACAATGAAAAAAAAAGTTTCAAAATTTTTTTAGTTTAGGTCAAATTATGTTGTCTGTACACGTTGATTTTTAAAAACAACAATTAAGGACAATACAAATTTAATAAAAAAAAATATTCAACAAAAAATTGCAAAAAAATTTTCTCATCAATATTCATGTTGTTAGCTCTCTTTCTCCAAAAGTAATTAGCAAAATACTTTTATTTGGGTCAAAAAGTGGTGTTCGTACACGTGCATGGTATTGTAAAAAAACAGGGACTTTTAAAAAGTGGTTTTTATAGATCCCTATCAAAATTTAATTTCTACAATCTGGGTATTTGAATAATTTACATATTTAGAAACTAGATTCAAAATTCTAAATTTCATATTAGAGACGTTTTCCAAAGTTTGTTGTGTAAGTACCTCAAATTTTTAGTCCAAGTGTGAGAAATTATGAAAAACAGAAAAAACACTTCCACTTTTTGAGCTTTTTGTGGACCCAACTTCTTGCATCAGCCCTAAATGCTAAGAGTACTTTGGACATAAATTGGGGTCCTTGATCAGTGACAATAGTTTGAGGGGCTCCAAATCAAAGGAAGATTCTATTATAGAGGAATTCCATGACTTGCTCTTCCCTAGCTATACGTAATGCCTGAACTTCAACCCATTTCATCTGGTAGTCAGTGCAAACCAATATGTACTCTTTCCCTTGAGAGGAAAGATCTATGGGTCCGATAAAATTTAAACCCTATCTCTCGAATGGTTCGAGCACTACGTATGGCAACAACTGAATTTATGAAGAAGCAGTTGATCTTCCTACCCTTTGACATTCATCACAATGATGAACATAGTTCTTAATGTATTTATGCATTTAGTGCCAATAGTATTGTTGATGGTGTTTTTATGTATTTCACAACACAGGTAATGTGCAGGTGCATTACCTCTCTTGAAAGACAATCTTCCACAATCAAATTGTAGAACACTATCCCAAGGTCTCTTAGATGTGAGGTCTTGATAGTGTTTGGAATATATAAATTGTTTGATGTGATTTGTTGGAATCACAAGGGGGCCTTACGTTATTTAAAGTTGTTGAAGAATTGGGTCAATGAATGGAGTTCTTCAAATATGAAATTACTGCACTTTGTTGTAGGCTCAGACATCAGTCTTAGACTCCATTGTTTCGTCAGATTTGGCTTTACAATGTGCAATGAACTTTAGCACAGGTTGTTTCTAAAAAAAAGGAAAAGAGGTAGAGAAGAAGGATGGTTCCTGGACCTACAACTACCATTGAATAGTGATCATGGAGGCTTTTGCTATGGACAGTTTCCTTAAATAGGATTTCACTTAATCAAAATTCTCACAATATCATGAAATCTATGCTATCTTCTAAGGACTACAAATATTCATCATTCTTTCGCCATGTAAATGTTAAAAAAGACAAAGTTTAAGTTGCATCCATGAAATTAAAGTCCAAAATAACTTTACATAGTCACCTACCAGCAGCAAATGACCAAAAGTATGGACAAAGAAAGCATACACACAACAAAAAACTTCATAACCAAAGACAACACACTAAATCCACTAAAACTAACTAAAGGTTACCAAAACAACAAAGTAATTTGAAGTAAAGTTTTAACTAAGAGGAGAAGAATCCTAAAACATGTGGAGAAACCCAAAAATACACCAAGAAATGACTCTATTTTCTATTATAATTTTTGTAGCATGCCTTTACAACAACTCAACTCTCTTAAAATGAGAGGAGGAGAGCCCTATTTATAGTTTTCAAAAAGAAAAACAAGTGGCCAAGATTTGATTCTATTGTGTGGCCAGGATTCAATTTACACTAGGGTTTCACCTACCCCCAAATAAATTTCATTTATAAAACATTTCTTGTCTTTTCCATAATTTGTCATCTAGTGATAACACTCTAGCAATTTCATCCCTTTGCTATTTGATCTTTGTTGTAGCTACTCTTTGAGGAATTCTTCATCAATGACAGGGTTGCCTTCACGCTTCTTCAAAGTTGCATACTTCATGAAGCTCAAGATCACTACCTAGAATTTGTCCAGCTCCATGATGTCAGACCACAAAATCTGGTAGCTCCATTCCTAGGAGTTGTTGACGAGCTTCTTCCAGTTGTCATCATACTTGGTAGCATTATCTCTGAAAAACTCTGATTGTGAGAAGGCTCGGGTAGCCAAACTCATGAAATCCATGGTGATTTCAGCTAACATCCCATTTTCCATGTTCTTTAAGAAGTGCAACTTTATGCTCTCAGGATTAATTTCGACAGCCGACAGCTTGTACCCCATCATTAGCTTGAGGTACCGAGCGCACTCTTCTCTGGTGTCCCTAGCCCACTCGATATCTTAAATTACCCGTTCCAGAATCTGCTCTAGCTTTCCTTTTCGATGGTCAAAGTCTTGCTTCCATACATCCACTAACTAGTTGTCATCATCCTTGAGGGCAAGGTTTTTCTCCCAAACCTCGCTTGGCAATGCGAGTATGGCCTCAATTTTTGGTTAGGTTGCTTTGTACTTTCTTGGGAACCTCTCTCAGACCTACCTCATACCCTCAAGAGTCCTCTATAATTCCAAGAACTTATTTACTATCCAGACAGCCAAGTTAATACCTATGTTTCCTATGTCTAAGACCTGCCAGAACTATTTTTTCGTAGTCTTATCCAAGTTCCTTCTCTTTTCCAATTTGTTGATCTGCTCTTCAGATAACAACTGAGGTAGGCCTGATGACGTAGTGGGCTGCTCAACTGGGGATGACCATTGCTGAATATAGGTCATTAGATCGGCCACTTATGCCTTGAGCTCCTCCTTCAAAACCTTATCCTGCTAGATAAGATGTACCACTATGGTGACCAACTCCTAGAGGTGGTTGACCTTTTTCTCCCTTGTGGCCATTCCCAAGTAGATGGTGGAGATGTTATAAGTTATTCCTTGTTATCCAATAGTCGGTGTTGCTATTTGTACTGCCCTAGATCCAGAGGCCTCCATGGTTACCTTCGATCTGATATTTGGCCTTTCCTCTTTGTTGGTGCTTATTTGTGCTCTATCCAGAATGGCTTCCAACCTTACCTTATGATCTTTTAAGGTTGGAGTCTTTTGCTTCAACTATTTTTCTAGCCAATTGGGTATTTGGGGCTCTTCCTTCGTTAATTCACCTTGATTCTTGTTGTCGTCTATCCTGAGTTCAGTGGCTCTGATGACAAGGGCCCCCTTTTCAGTTCCTGCATCCTCCTTCTCCTCATCAGAGTCCTGTTCGAGTGTTACACACTTAGTGGGAGACTTGATGCGCGATTTCTCGTTGGAGGGATCCTCCCTTTCAACACCCTTTTCTTCTTGGTTGTGGCTGTGTTAATCCTCCTCGGGCTTATCTTCTTTCTAATCTTCATGGAGGGATGCTTTCTTATCATGTTCTAAGGTTTGGCCATGCCTTTCAGTTGGAGACCTGTTGCCTTCAGTCTCTGGACCAGTAAGTTCTTCATCCACTGCAAGCTGATCTTCAACTTCTTTATCTTCAATCTCCTTAAGCTACTTTCTCCACTTGGCCTCAAGTTTGGGATCATGCATTTCCTGGATTAACTTAGTGTCAAGCTCTTCACCATCCTCATTGGAAGATTTTTAGGCCACCTCATCAACCTCCCGACGTTCGAACAAAGGGTGCTCATGGTATTCAAATTCTTCATCTTCTGGCCTCTTTGCAGCCTCCAATTGTCATCACTCAAGCTCATCTAATATCTACATTGTCACCTCCATTCTCAGTGGTTTGGTAGAGGGAGGGAGAGCTAGAGTATTGGCCATAGCCTGAGCTATAGCATCTTGCACCACTAGACTAGTAAGCATCCCTGAAAGCTCGGATGGCACATTTTGCATGTACTTTACAAAGGATTCTGAGAGGCTGAGGACAAGCATTGTAGCAGTAGAAACAAATGGAAGGGAAGGAGACATAGAGGAAGAGGAGACCGGCAAGGTCATGGTGGAGGATGAATCCACCAGTATGACCTACAAGATTGGAGAGGTGGAAGCAAGGTGAACAAAGATGTCCACTGCAGGCAGGGAGGAAGCGAAAAATGCAAGCGAAGTATGCAGAGTGGTGGCAGCAACAGCAACAACAATTATAGTAGACAGAGATCTTGGTAGGTTAGATCCTTCTCCCTTGATCCCACGGGGTGGACCTTTGGGTGACACAGACGTATCTGTGCCTCCAATTTTTTTCCTTTTCTTCTTGGAAGCCTCACCCTTTGAATCCTTGCGGGCATAAACCTTTGGTTTGGGGAATTGCTCACTAGCTTCTTTTCACTTTTTGATTTTGACTGATGGTGGGGTTTTGGATGTTTCCCTAGTTGTAGCGGTAACCACCCCACCATCTGAGCCACTCAATTCACTTTCGAGTACCTTAAATTTCAAGGAAACTCCTTGTTGGTTCAGTCAGGCCACCTATTGGTTTATCCATGCCTTTGTTCGGACCTTGACAGGTTTGGTGAGTATGTCGAGGTCATAAACCTCTCACTCATTCCAATCAATCATAGGCAGTGGAAAATTGGTGATGACATCATATCCTGGATCTATCACTGTGTTCTCATCTTCTTCAACCTCGTCGGGGACTGGGCAAAAGTTGACTCTTCCTACATAGAAGGTCGTCATGCGCATATATTGCCGCAGCCGCAATTCAAGATCATCTTTATAATTATCCCAGAAATCCTCAACATTGTGGAGGTGGGCATACTCACGTCCCAATACCTTCCTAATATGACCATATGGATCAATCTGGGGCCAAGCTGTATATTTCCAGAAGGGGTATTCGACCAACTCCCTCTCCTAGTATCCCGCACACTGAGAGGTGTGAATCTTGTACATTCCTTGGCCAAGCCTGATGGGGTAAGGCGTACCCACTAGATGCTTAATGCTCAAGATATTATGAATGTGCCACAACTACCACGTCAGTTCCAATAGTATAATCTGGTCACTGGGGTACCGGGGCAACTTGTTTGGTCTTTCTATGAATCCCTGGGCATGGATGTAAGTGAAATTTGGAAATTATATATATAGGAAGGCGTATTGCCTGAGGAGGGACCTCGAACTGTGGGAAACTCTTCTCTGAAAGTCGCCTCCCAGAGACTAAATGATGTAGGCGATGAATTCGTCATTCACCCTACAATAATCCCTCTTGAAATTTCAGTACTGTAGTTGAGGGTATTTATCATATGGCTTAAGTTCTGCACCTGATGTATCACTGGGTACCACAGTCAATCCTTGATAATTCCACTGATTAGCGAGGGAATATACCAAGTAAGAGGTCATGAAGAACTTGGAGGTCCTCTTCACACTTGTAAACTATTCATGGTAGCAATCACTGATTATCTCCCCCCAATAAAAGGCACTGTCATCATTGCATAAAATTTTCTCCATGAAGTAGAACATCCATTCCTGGAAGAAGGCTACAATAGGAAGACCCATTACTTGACTTAGCAGGGTCAAGAGGTCATGGTAATCCTTGAAGAAATCACTGCGAAAAAGCTCATGAGGGAGCTTGCTGGCACTACCCCGCTTGTCCTTCAACCAGTACTGATTGATTAATTTCTTTCATTTCAATGGATCTTGCTCCCAGAGTGCCTTGCACTCTTCTATCGTGGGGGTCTCCATGCTCTTGAAGGCACGAATGTGGAAAGTTTTCGTTATACCAGGCGGAGACATAACAACAAGAATATTCCCATCTTGGTCCACTATATTTCTGGTCTCAGGCTAATATGCCTCCATGCACACCATCACCAATTTTGAGGCCACCAAGGCTGGCGGGAAGCCTACACCTTTGGCAAGTCTGCTTCTCTTTATCAATATTTCATTTTCTATCTTGGGATTTACCCTGACTCTCTGTGTAAACTCATCAATATCGACCTGACTGATATTGGCATCTATGACATCTCTCTAGAGAGTGGTGACTCTAGATTGTAAGGGCACCCCCTAAAACTTGTACTTCATCTGATCCTTGTCCTCTTTACCTCTGGGTGCCTTGGCTATTCCTTTCCCCTTTTCCTTGGATGCACCAAGAAGCTTCTACATCGGATTCCATAAATCCTGCACAAAGGGATGTGAATCAATAACTTTAAATATGGGAAAACAGCCTCGGATAACTCCCTGCATATCAAATTTAGCTTTGCAATTGTCATTCATACTTGATAAATTCCTATCATCTAATAAAACATCATAAGGAGGTAAAACAGGCAATTTGTGTTCCTGGGGCCGAAATTCCCTTGATAGAATGTCATTTGGAAGGGCAAACAAGGCATGGGACTCCCAAAGGTGTTTCCAGATGTTGTATTTTCTCAATTGAGGGTTGGTGTGAAGGAAGACCTAATTTTAGCAAGTGGGTCAAAGTCCATTTTAGATTTGGAGGTCATTTGAGCCTTCATTTAGGAGTTTGGGTATCAGCTACAGGAAGGCCGCTAGAAACAACGCAGGGAAGATGAAACTCTAGTTGTCGGATTCTCGAAGCTCAGATTGTCGTCATCGGGAAGCAGTTATGGGTCAGCCATATGGGACAACGAAATGTAAGAGGCAATCCGAGAGTGGAATTATGGATGGTAATCCCCAGAGACAATTTCAAGGGTTGGGAAAGCCGGACGGTAGACCAGGGGTCAGGACTTGGTAACCGAAAAGATGGACGGGTTCAGGCATTCCAGATGGAGAGAGCCGAACACAATCCTAGAGGTGGAATTCTAGAGGTTGGGGTCTATATATATTTAGGGCGTTGGTTCTTCATTCAAATTTTATGCAAGGCGAAAGGGGGATCGAGGTTCGGGAGTCGAAAAGATGTCCTAGATCAACTGTTCGAAATGGCGACTGTGACATAGAATTTTGGAGGTAGAATTTTAGAGGTTCGGGTCCAAAAATAATCTGGACTTTGGTTTTCCTTGCGAATTTGAATGGAACTTATGTGGTCAAGGTCCGAGGTCCAGAAGGACGCTCAAGACAGGCTGTTAGAATGACGAAGGTAGCATGGAGTTCTGGGAACAAAACTCTGAGGGTCAGATGTCAAGGACAGTTTGTTCCTTGGTCGATTTTTTATTTTTTTGCAAGTTTGACACGGATTTCATAAGGTCGGGATCCAAGGGTCGGAAAGATGCTCGAGGGAGGCTGCCAGAACGATAGGGCACAATGAAAACCCGCGAAGGGAAATCCGGAGGCTAGGATTCAAGGTGAGCTTGGCTGCTGTCAATTTTGAAGTTTAAGTTTAAGTTTTGTGTGGATGGCTGCAGAAAAGTCCAGGCCCAGGTAAGGTGGTTGTCTGTTCCAAAGAATAGCGACGGGAGGTCCAACTCCGGTTTGAATTTTAACTCCTCAAACGATCGATTTTTGACATTTTAAAACATGGGTTTTTATGGGAGGGTACTCATCTACCAGATTTTAACCCCATTTTACATTTTTACTTAATCTTAACCCAGAATTTCACAAAAAAAGAGGACAAGGCATGTAGATGGCGGACGTACCTCAAAATCTTGAAGAAGGATGTTGTTGGCCGAACGGGGAACGTCGGAAAGAGAGCTCGGATGCAGGGGTTGAAAATCCTAGATGTGAAAATGTCAGATGTTGGGGAGATCTCCAAATTTCTATCACTTCGGTCACACGAAAATGACAGCCAAAAAATCCAATTTTATAGCCAAAACCACATTTAATACCATAGTTAATACCTTCATATGGCAGCCAAAGAGTTTCGTGGGTTCAAATTTGTAGGCGGTGGCGGGAGGTCTGGGGTCTAGAGGTTGGGGAGACGTTTGGCCACTGTCATTCGAAAATGGAATTCCGCGGACAAAATTCTGAGAGGGGAAACCCGGTAGGTCAGACCCGACAAGTCGGGAAGGCGTCTGGTCGTAGCTATTTGCAACAGCCAATTCAGAATGAAAAACTGCAAAGGGAAACCCGAAAAGGGAAACCCAGGAAGGGAAACGCGGAAAGGCCAAACATTTAACATTTTCAAAGGGGAAAAAGTTTGGTTAGACTTAAAATGTGACTTGTGGAGGGTGAGTTGACCTATTAGGGTAAAAAAAGGGACCCGACAAGAAAAAGAGGGAAGAGAGGATCCCCATTCCGAATGGGGCGTGTGTGAAACAAGCGCAACAAGTATCTGACAACTAATAATTTATGGGAAGTTCTCTTTACAGAGTAATGCCCTACCAAAGGATCATCATGACAGGCCCTTTGAATGCTATAGGTTTCATCTACCCACACACATCTTCTTATGATCATATCAGGCCCACAATGAAATAAAATTTTGTTGATCCACTTGAACGGGGCACTTTCCTTGATTAAACATTTCTTTTGCTTAGTCGTGAATCCAAGAGGTGTCTCTGAAGTAGCTAAATAGTTAGCGATATCTACAAACCAAGGTGATTTTAAAAAAATTGCAAACATATTTTCATCTAGGAAATCATCCTACATAGGAGTACTGTCATCTTCTTCATGTTTGATTCATGATAGAAAATATGCTACCACATTATATTTCCCTAGTTTATCAAGAATCGTGGCATTAAAATCCTAAAGAAGCAATAACCATCTCATAACTTGACCATTAACTATGGTTTTTTTCATTAGGTACTTCACCGTTGAATGGTCTATATAAACTGTAACCTTATACCCTATAATGTAATGGCAGAATTTTTTTATGGCATGAACAATAGCTAGGAATTTATTTTTTGTTGTTGTATAATTCCTTTCTAGAGGAGTAATATTTTTACTGATGAAATATATAGAATATTCTCCCCCATTCTTATCTTCTTGTCCCAGAACTGCACCAATAGCATCATTAGAACCATCTTCATAGATATGAAAGGGGATACTTCAATTTGGTCCTCGCAGAACAGGAGCAGAGACAAGATTTTCCTTAATGGTTTCAAATGATAGCTGACACTCAGGTGTCCAAAAAAATTCTACCTCTTTTTGTAGAAGAGAAAACATAGGAGCTACTATTTTACTGAAGCCTTGCATGAACCTTTTGTAGTAACCAACATATCTCAGAAAACTTCTTACATCTGTCTGAGTTTGAGGGATAGTCAACTATTGGATGACTTCAATTTTCTTAGGATCGACCTTTATTCCCTTAGAAGAAATATGATGACCCAAGACTATTCCTTGTTCCACCATTATTAAGATTTTCTCATGGCTAAGGGATAGTCTATTTTCCTCACAAACTTCTAGAACTCAATCTAGGTTCTGAAGAGCTTCATCATATGTTGACACATAGACTATAAAATCATCCATGTAGACCTCGACACGGTCATTAATGAGAGCAAAAAATATGGGAAGAACAACTCTCTGGAAGGTCAGTGGAGCGTTGCATAGTCCAAAAGGAAGCACTCTATATGCAAATGTGCCCCATGGGTAGGTAAACATGATTTTGTCCTGGTCTTTTGGAGCAACCTGTATCTGATTGTAACCACTAAATCCATAAAGAAAGGAGAAATATTTCCTCCCAGCCAAGTTGTCCAGAACTTGATCAACAAATGGTAAGGGAAAATAATCTCTATAAGTGGCCTTATTGAGTTCTTGATAATCTACATAGATTCTCCACTTCCCATTTTTCTTTGGAACCACCACCATAGGTGATATCCACTTACTATCAGAGATTGGATAAATAAATCCAGCACAAAGGACTTTCTCAATCTCAACTTTGACCAAATCTTTTAATGCAGGATTGAGTCTCCTCTGCAGCTAGTGAAAAGGCCTTATACTAATGTCAGTGTAAATGTGATGAGTACAAACACTTGGGTGAATTCCCCTCATGTCTATATAATCCCAAGAAAAAGCTCTAGACCTTTGAACCAACACATTAAACAACTTATCCTCTTGAGTTTTTGTCAACCAACTATTGATATTCAAAGTTTTTCTTGGTAATAGAATTATTGATTTTCTTCGAGGATGGGCCGAGGTGACAGTATATATAGGTCGCAACAATGTGTTGAGAGGAAAACTATGAGGTATAAGCCTATGAAATCTCGTGACATCTTCAAAGAAAACACTTGTTCTAGGAATCATATTTGCTAAGGGACATGACATTCCCATTGTAGCATAATTGTGCTCTATTTCACTTATATCAATTGGTTGCCCAAAAATCCTTGGAGGATCCATCATTTCTTCCTCATTCAGGGTTATAGCATGTCATGCAATGTCTCTTACTAACTCTTCTTCCAATTCTTCCCCATGCTATTTAATTACTACCATGGCTAGGGAGGCTACACTCTCTGAACCATTGATTTCATCAGGTTCATCAACCCAGAATTTTTCATGCTTAGGGGGATATAAGAACAAACGTTTACTATCTTGACCATGTGAAATGGTCATTCCCCCTTCCCAACAATCAATCTTAGCAACAACCATGGCCAACCTAGGTCTTCCAAGAATTATAGGGTAGCTATCCTTAGGTGTAAATGACTGGATTCCCTGGAAGTTAACTGGATAATCCCATCCATCAACTTTGACAAGGATGTTTTTAACGATGCCCTTTGGGATGGCTATAGGCTGATTTTCCATTTGTAAGACTATGGTTATAGGACGTAAATCACTTAAACCTAATTTTTCCATTGCATCCACAATCATTATGTTAATAGCTACCTCTAGATCCACTAGTGTATTTGGTATCACTACCTTGTTGATTGTAACGGTTATAAGTGGACTCCTAGGTTCATCGTATTGTAGGTTGATAGTCTTTCTAGAGAGAAAATCAGCTAAATAACCATAAATATAAATGGTATTTCTCTTTTTTGGCTTCCTCCCTAGTGTTTTGATACATAATTGTTTGATTAACTAGTTTAATTCAAGAATTTCCTTTATTGCTTGCAATAAAGGAACTTCAATTTGCAACGGCTTAATCTCTTGAATTAGCGCAGTTTCTATAGCCAAGGATACTTCCGGAGTATCTTCTGGAGTTATGGAATTTAAAAGTTCTCGATATGGTTCCATCCCTTTCTCCTTTGGAACAAGATCCTCCTTATGTTGACTTAAAGACTGGCCTTCCTCCCCTTGAGACAAGTTAGCAGCCCCTGCCACTGGAAAAGGCTCTTTGTCTTGAGGAGTGGTATCCTGATTAGATGACATGTCTTTTATTGTACTTGTAGGCTCAGATTCCAAAACTATTTCTTCAATGGTTGGAGATTAAAGATTTCAACCAAAATGCAACTGCATATTTCCAAAGTGTATTGCATTGAGCCCTATAACATTTTCATGTTCGGTAGAGTAAACAGGAGTATTCTAGTGATTAGTCTTAGGATTGGGAAGCGGTTGCACTTGAAGCTGAGGTTGGTTTACCTTCTCATTCTAAGGAGGTTTTTGAGTTGGAGGTAATAGATTCTATTGTTGATTCCTCCTAGGTTCAGTATAAAAATGATTTTGTGCTTGATTCCATTGGGGGGCAACATGTTGTTCGTACCACTTTTGTTGGGGTTGATTTGACCATTGCTAATTTCCCCATGTGTGGTTTTCCCATTCAGGGGATCCCTAATAAGGAGTTACCCAGTTAGGTTGAGGTGGAGGCAACTGATTCCAAGATGGAGTCCATTGATTATGAGCCCAATTATTTTGTGGTCTCCATGTAGGATTACAATTATTTCCATAAGGTAAATTACCTCCTTGACATTGGTTTAAGGCATTTATTTCTTCTTCAACCTAAATGGTTTTTTTCTTAGTATTCTTGATATCCGACAAAAGTTCACATTGATTTGTAAGATGGTTTTTCTCACACAGTTGGCAGACATTGAATTTATCCAAAGGACACTCACACAATCAATTTTTATTCTGACACCTTGGATAATAAATTGACAAGGTCTCAGGGTTGTGAGTTTTAGCTTGTATACCATATAATGTGGTATTCAACTACACGAGAATGTCTATTTTCAGATTTTCTATTTCTTCGCAGAGCTTACCTGTCTCATTAGACCCTTTAAAAAGATTAGTTTTGTGGATTCCTCCCCGAGTACAGGAGAAATTCCTACTTAACTCACATATTTCTTCAAGAGTTAATTGAGATACGTCACCTTTTCCCATTAAATCAAGATTTCTTCTAGCGTCATCATCAAGACCTTTAAGATAAAATATTTTGAGAATCTCAATGCTAATGGTCATTTCTCCACATCTTTTGGAGAGGAAGAGGAACCTATCGAGATAATCCTCAAAACTTTAATCCTCATTTTGCCTTTGTTTTAACAACTCCTCCTTATGATCACTTACCCTACAGTAACTCTGGTATTTTTGCAAGAAGACAATCTCCATTTCCCCCCAAGATGTTATACTACCAAAACCCAATCCCATAAACCAGCACATTGCTAAGTCCTTTAAAATCGATGGAAAGAGCTTCAACTTTTGGTTGTCATTCTTGTAATCATAATTCTGACACAAGACTTTAAACTCAAAGAGGAATTGGTTTGGGTCTTCTGAGGATAAACCACGGAAGGTTGGAAGGAAAGCTAGGGAAATTTTCTTCATGACAGTATCATCATCAGCATCCAATGTAATAGGATACGTAAATGTTCTAGGAGGCTGAGGTTCATTGTGGTTAGGGTCAACTCTATGATCTCCCATGATGTTTAGAAGAGTATGTTCCTCAAAAACAATTTCCTCTAAAACTGGTTGTTCTGCCAACTGCTCGAGAGGTAAATAATGGAAAGCCTCAGGCGGAGTAGTCTCAAATAATTCTTCAGAAGTGTGGTCCTCTGAGCCCTGGGCTTCCCTAGATATGATTGGTACGTAATTTGTGGGGGTCTTTGGTATAAAACATATGTGAGGGCCTCTTTTCTGAACCATGCAGAAAAGGAAGCCGATTGAGAATTTCTTGGCATAAAACTTTGTATTCAAACCATCTCCTAATAACACTTAAGCACAAAGGCTTTTTAAGATTCCCCGAAAAAGACTCCAAAAAGTGATAGGTTGTCGTTAGGTCCTACTAAGAGCTGCAAAACTTTCTTAAGAGAATGATCTTATTTTTATAAAAAAATTGATCTTCGATGGATATTTTATAAATAATTTGGTTGGATGGATATTTTTAGTGTTGAATTTATGAATATAATAGTATAATGATAAGAGAAAAATTTAGTAATAAATATTAAATAATCTATTAATTTAATGTTTTTTCATATATAGTGTGCATACAAAGTGTTTATTCATGCATCATGGTTCACTGATGTCTTATTTGTTGATCATAATTATTGTATATATTTCACATGAGGAATCCAATTAACATGTATCTTGATGTATTCTTGTAGACACCTAAAAATGACTTAGGCCTACAAGCAATATTTTACCACCTTTCGTCCTAGCATAATTATAACATTTGAATTATGTCCCTAACCCACATTAAACTATTAATTAAATAATTCATGATTATTTAATTAATTCATAATCTTTCGTTCTTCATGATTATTAAATAAATAAATCTTATTTATTTAATTTAATATGTCACTAATTGTCAAAGTCTTCTAATAATTAAATAAAGTCATCAATTTATTTAATTAATCCTTATCATCAATGCCCTCCTAATTATTAAATGAATATATTTAAAATATATTTATTTAATGTGTCACTAACTCCTAAATCCTCTTAATTAAATAGATTTGCTAATTTATTTAATTAATAAACCACTTCTTCTAAATTAAATAATTATTTGTAATTATTTAATTATTGTATGTGACACTTCTATATTTTTAAATAAAGAAAATCATTTAAAAATATCTCACATACTTAACTAATTCTTCATTTAGTTATTAATTTCAAAAATCAATTACTTCTTATCTCACAAAATCCATATTTTGAATTATTTTAATTCAAAATGGAATTATTCCTCTACAAATCAAGTAATTTCTAAAATTACTGATTTTCTTAAATCTTATCCTTTTGTCTTCTGATTTTTACTAATTTCATCTCAACTGTCACATTCAGTCTTTGATTTAATTCATTTAATTAAATCTTATTCACACATATGGGTATTTTTCCCTAACCCTAAATGAGAGTTGCCTTATTGAATCTTGACCTTTGATTCTAGGGCATTCCTCAATCTCTCATCTCGTCCATCCATTCAAGATTGCAGTTTCTATAAAATGACAATCTTGATCTCATTTTCGGGATCAATAGTTTACTTAATTTATTTTTTATTATTGGCATTCACATATCACATAGGCATATTATTATTACTTGCATAATAGAATTAACTTTCTAGTTTGCATGAGTTTTTTTAAAATCCTTCAAAGGGATTTTGCTAAGGCTAGACATATATTAGTTTTCTCACACTAATGCTGAGGGCATTATTATCATAAGAGCAAGCTTGAGGAGGTACAATAGAAGTAGTCATGGAGGAGAGAAATGGGTGAGACTGTTCTAGTCTCATTCCTTTTCTCATGATTTCTCCTTTGCATTCCATTGAATGATTGTTATATTGCATGCATGTTCTAACTTAGATCTGTTTTGCAGGATTAATATTTTATATCATTACATTGGTGAACCTGACCCACTAACACATTTTGCAGGTTTTCGTATGGCTTCAGATTTTCTTTTACAGGAATAGGTGTACGGAACAATGCAGTGCCGCATCCGCATTCAAAAATGATGCAAGTGCTCTATCGAGCCGCAATCGCCAGCTCCTGAGCTACAATCGCCAGCTCCTGAGCCGCAATCGCCAGCTCCTCAGCCACAATCACCAAATGGCATCGCAATCGCCAGCTCCTGAGCTGCAATTTCCATATCTCACCACAATTGCCAACTCTTGAGCCGCAATCGCCATATCACACCGCAATCACCAGCTCCTGAGCCGCAATCATCATATTGCACCGCAATCACCAGATCCTGAGCCGCAATTTCCATATTGAGCTGCAATTGCCAAATCCTGAGCCGCAATTTCCTAGTAATTTGCATTATTGAATTGTAATCTGGATCTGACACATCCGTGACCAGTTTGCTGCTTTTATTTTTTATTTTTATTTTGGGATTAAAAAGAACCAACCCTAGGATAGACATCTAATTGGAAATCTATCAATCCTAGGATAGGCAATCTAATTTGGAATTTACCAACTCTAGGATAGTCACCACACCTTAATTGTTGGTTAAAAATGAATCCCATGCATGTTGTGAAGCAATATCTTCACTTAGTTTAGATAATCTTCATTTGGGCTTAAAATTGAACATCTTTTTGCTATGTTTGTGGGGTAATAGGTATATGCTCTCCCCTTTACTGGGTGATCAAAAAACTAGACTTACCCATTTTTTCTTTATGCATTTACTGCTTTATTACAACCTTTAGAAGGCCTATCGTAGTGGGAAAAAGTACTCACCCTACGAGAATGACCTAAGTGGGAACAACCAAAGCCAAGTTTTCCAACCCACTATAATCAAAAGCGAATTTAGGGAAAGTCCACAATTCGATGGCAGTGTGCAAAGATAACCATCCCCAAAACCTTTGTTCTAAAGTTTGGGAGGTCTCTTGAGGGATTTTATCATTTTCCATGCTGAATGGAAACCTTGACTAAGAACTATAGTGTAGAAGCCAGCCGAGTCACTATCCAAACATTGTCTCAATCACGGTGCAAGGGGAGGGAAGAATCTTCCCCCAAGACACTCACCATATAAACACCATGGACTATTTGCTCAGGGGATTCGGTGTCCACTTCCGACACCTTGAGTACACACCTAGAAAAGACAAAAACAAGGGTGCCCTCTAGGGGGTGACATGGTTGTGTGAGTTGACATGATTTTAAGATGTGGGTTGTGATTGTTACGATGACCCTTTGACTATTAAGAGTGAGTCTGCTTGAACATACACTTAAATATTTTAATTTCTATGTTTTCCAACTATTTTAAACAGACTTCAACAAGCTAAACATCAAAAATCTGGGTCAAAAAACTTGTCAAAATGGCAAAACAGTGTTCGGGTTTCTAAAAAAAATTAAATTGTCCTTTGCAACGCATTCGCTCTGATGAGCCACATTTGAGTCACCTTGAGCCACATTCACTCTGATGAGCCACAATTGAAACATATTGAGTCGCATTTGTGAGTGTCCCACCACATTTGCTAAATTGAGTCGCATTTGCAAGTCCTAAAACCACACTCGACTGTCTGTCACACATTGGCCTGGTCAAACAATGCATTTGTCATACCGCACCACATTTGCAATCTGAAACAACTCATTTGCCAATTTTTAAAACAAGTGAAAATCCTACAACACATCTTCTTTATTGCATCACATTTGCGACCTTAAAACAACGCATTTGCTTGTCAATTGGGAAAACATTAATTCTGTCAAAAACCAGAGGCCAAACTTTTGCAATCAAATTTTACTACATCCTTTTCTGCCAGTCTCTGTCGGAAACCAGCAAGGCACTTGTCCAAGTCATTCATCTTTGCACTTTAGTATTCATCTAGCTTGCAATCCATCATCCTCATCTTCATAGGAAAAGTCTTAAGTCCTCAAATTTACACCTTTGGGATAGGTAAATTTTCCTTCCTTTGTCAAAACTTTTGTCTCAAAAATACATTGTCATTGGATCAAGTCAAAAAAAATTACTCCTAGGTCATCGTCCTTTGGTGAGCTACTTCCAACTCATAAGTCTAGTGTGGAAGTTTCACCTTGGTTATTTTATCATCTTGTCCTACAAATCGGTCCTTTGACAACACAAACCGAGACATTGGCTAGACTTTGAGCAGTTAGAAAACCTTTCCTAAAAATCATTCGACATAAGGCATCCCCTTTTATCACTTTGCATTTTCACTTTGCATAGTCTTAGCCTCATTTCATCCACCATCATGTCTTCAAGTCACGATGACATGCTTGCTAGTCAAATTGAATGCAAATTCAATAGTAACGGTCAAACACAACTTGCTAGAGACTTCAAAATGCTATACCTCCAATGCAAGTCAAAATGCACCTCACCCTCTAGTCCTTCGTCCATCCATCCCTCTTACCAACAGTCCAATAGTCCTGGTCCTCTATCCATCTACTATCAAGGGTCCCATAACACCATCCATGGTACTGAGTCACAACAAACTTCCATTAGTCATACCCACCCTAACTTTGACAAGGGAAACCAACCCTCCATTAATCCATTCCAAGCCTCCACATCATATCTTAGTCCTTCATCCACGTCATATCAAAATCTTCCATTCATGTCATATCCTAGTCCTTCATCATATACTAGTTCTCCACCCACATCATATCCTAGTCTTCCATTCATGTCATATCCTAGTCCTTCATCATATACTAGTCATCCATCCACGTCATATCCTAGTCCTCCATTCACATCATATACTAGTCCTCCACCCACATCATGTCCTAGTCCTCCATCCACATCATATCCTTGTCAGGCGGTCATGTCCTATTCAAGCCCATCATTCCTCAACTAAGTCCAAAAATCCATGTCATATCCTAATACGTCATGCACCAATCCATTTCAAGAAACTCCATCTAGTCATGGTCTCCAAAGTCCCATCTCCTTGCATACACTTGAGGAAACATGTCAAGAGGGAAGTCCAAAGCACAACATTATAACATCACCATCATGTCAAGATCAAAGTAGTCCATTCCATGACTCCATCTTTACGTCCATTCAAGAAGTCCTCCTGGACAATCATGGAACACCAAATACACCTATCCTCGCTCAAGAGTACATCCAAAACCATGTCATTCAGGAGGAACCTATCCTCGGTCAAGACCCTATTTCCAATCATGACATTCAAAATTCACCCATCTTTGATCAAGACACTATCTTTGATCAAGAAGTCCACAATGATCCACTCCTTGACCTCTATGCCATTCACAATGAAATGCTTGAAGATGATCCCATTCAAAATTTAAGTATTGACACTCCCAAAAGTGAGACACTTGCCTCCATGGGACACATAGATGATTTACCACTAGAACAAGAGTCTTCTAGCATGGACATATTTGCAAATGATCAAGCTATAGCTGAATTTAGTGGGCTCTATGACAATGACCATGAAGACAGTTTTGACATCACCTTCGAAGCACCAACAACATCATCCAAGTCTGATATATCACCTAATCAGATGGAAGATATTAATAAAAAATATGTCCAACATGTCAGTAAAGCTACAACATCCTATCAATTAGGATCATCTATCTTTTGCAGAGCAAGCTTTCTTATAGAGGAGAAGATTTCAAGCATTAATCTCCCCAATAATGATGGGTTATCATCTTGCTTCCAAAGTAACAAGTATCCCATCACCAACAAAATCTGTCAGAACATGCATTATCAAGGCAAAGGATTAGGCCTACACAAGCAAGAAATTATGGAACCTGTACAAGTTCAATTACATTACCAACATCAAGGTCTTGGCTATCCATCAATCAGAAAATCAAACGATTTTAGTGGTCCCTCTTCGATATTGGGGGCAACTTTATCTAATACAAATGTCAAAATGGGTGTCATGAGTAGTTCTTTTCATAAGATTGTTGCCAATACCCCTCCCCCCACACCCAAAACCATCATTCCATCATGAATAAACCCTCCATTTGGAACCTACAAAATTCTTACAAAATACAAAATCAAATGTCAAAGGCCATCAAATCAGACAAAAAGTCAAGTGGACAAATGAATCTAAAATGGATCCCAAAACAAAATGGGTCAAGTCAAAAATCAGGCAAAGAAAAGATGCCAAATTCAAAAGTCAATCAAAATGTGGAGCCACAGCACAAGAGGACTCCCATGTACAATACATGTCCACCTCCATCAAAATGGCCATCAAGAAAGACATATGAAAATGTTGGCTCCAAACAACATCCTAACCCAACACCCAAAGTTTGGAGAGTAAAAACAACTACATCCAAACATTCAACCAACCCGTCCACGTCCACCATCATCCATCATAATCCTACATCCTCTTTAAAGTCCAAGCATCCCATGTCACAAATCCATCACATTTTGGCAGAAACTCTTTACCACAAGGACTCTCATGACACTCTATCGCGATGTGCGTATTTGGATAAAGCCAACTCCAGTATCAACAAAGATCACAATGACATCAATTAGGTGTATGCAAGCGCTATCATCCTGACAAGGCAACTACTTCAAAAAGGTCATTATTGGCATGTCATGGCACCAGTATCTACATCGGCATCATCAAAGGCTTCAGCACAGTCAGTGGTCATATAAAGCATCAAGGCTATTCTGACAAAAATGCAAAAATACAAAAAAATGAAAAAATAGATAAAATTATCCCTTGATGAAAACCTGGCAAACAAGCATCTTGGTGACACCAAAAAAATTTTAAAATGGCAAAAACAGTAAAGAGAAAAAATTTTGTCCAATGGTGAAAACCTGGCAAACAGGTGCTTTGGATAAGTACCATGATGAAAACTTGGCAAACATGCATCATGTGTAGAATAAATCATCTATGTGGACCATTGCACTTGGAGGCAAGTCATCTCATCTCCCACTCCCTTTGCATGACATTTCCATCCATCCATCTTGGCTCTATCATGTCCATCCATTATCCCACCTATTTTGATCTTGACAAAGACTGGGGTGAAAACACAGATCATGCTTTGGAAAACCTTTTGACGTGTCTATCTTTTGACCATACCCTATTTTGTATCATATAACTACCTTCATAGCCTCCTTTTTGCTATACAACATCATCCTTGGAGACCATATGATAATTCTCCTAGTCCAAGTTATCAGTCTCTCTTGCCTTATACATATCACCCATCTTGGTTTCCCTTGTCAATGGTTTACAGATCCTCTGTCATCCCATTTTAGTCCTCACCAAGTCATTTCAAATGCAACAATATGGCACCCTAGCACATAATTCAAAACATTCATTGGCTTTGTCCCTAGACCTACTGCAGACTTTTATACTCTTGTCATATCATTATCATCTTCACGTTGTTTCGGGATGTGTCCTTCCCACATCAAACAACGTTGCCATTGTCATCGTCACCTGTCCATTGGTATTCAGCTTGACTAGCAGCAAAATCATGGTTGTCCTTGGATTCATGTGCGTTGGCATCATTCACATGCATTTGTCACAATTTCCATAAAATAGCAAAAAGTCCTAAAAAATAGAAAAGTTCTAAAAATTTAAAAAACGTCTTGAGAAAATACAAAAACATCCAATTCAATATCAAAATCCCAAAAATAGAGTCAAAGTCAATCTCTGTCTGGTCAGTCCATTCAGTCTCATCAGTCAATCTTTTGTCCATGTCTGAACTACATTGTCTCTGCGCATTTGCTATGTAGGCAAGATTCATCTTTGAATCCTCGAGACATTAGGTCAGTCCTTTTAGGTTTTTCAAAATAAAATCATAAGTCAAACATGGTCGTGTCAGTCAAATAAGTCAAACAAGTCACCCTTAGCACAAGGTAGTCATTCGAAATGTCAACGTCAAAATTGGTCAAAATCAGACAACATAAGCAAATCAATTACACAGTCAGCATCTGTTAGCTTGCCAAAACATTGGTCAAAATGTCAATCTCTTGTCACTTTTTGATCCTCTTCAAGAAGTGTCCTTCTTGGATTTGGATCTCGTCAAAGTGTCATTTTCCTTTTCAGGATGTGTCCTTCTTGACCTTAGGCACCATCAAACCATCAGAAACTGTCAACCTATCAAGAAATTAATCTTTGGCAAACAAACATTGGAAATACAAGTAAATGACTATTAATTTTTGGCTATTTTGTCTTATCTTTTTATTGACTTGTCTTTTGGTCATCTTACTAGCTACCTCGAGGATGTCCCATGAAGGATTTAGAGGTGCGATGACATCTCATGACCTATTTTATTTTTTCTTTGGCTGTTGTCTGTGGATTGTCTTGACAAAAAGACTGGGGCAAATAAGCCTCTAGTATGAGTTAGGACATTCCTTGTCTGCAATTGTCTATCTTGCAATTGGATGACCTTGCACACCTTGGTCTATGTCATACCATGGTGTTTTTTGTCCATTTGTGTCATTTTTACCGCCCAATGATGATTCGAGCAACACCTATTAGTACCTTGGAAAATATTGAAGGATTTTTAACATGCATTTCATTTTTCGCACTAACTTGCATCTCCTTCCCCATATCGACATCTATGTCTTCCATTCTACCATTCACCTTTTTCTCTCTAAACATTTCTTCTAGTCCGCATCATTATCATCCTTATCTATCTTTCCTATACATTTCTTTGTCTCGTCATATTCTAGTCTTCTCATCAATTTCGAGAGCACACTTGTGTTCTTTACACCCAACTGTCCTCTCGAGGGGGCATACTGCTACCTCCTCATCATTCTTCCTCAACTTATTTTGCACTGGGGCATATTCTAGACTTGTTTTCTTTGCCATAATGCGACAAGCTGCATTATGACAAAGAGGGGCAAATGTAGACACCTAAAAATGACTTAAGCCTGCAAGCAATATTTTACCACCTTTCGTCCTAGCATAATTATAACATTTGAATTATGTCCCTAACCCACATTCAATTATTAATTAAATAATTCATGATTATTTAATTAATTCATAATCTTTTGTTCTTCATGATTATTAAATAAATAAATCTTATTTATTTAATTTAATATGTCACTAATTGTCAAAGTCTTCTAATAATTAAATAAAGTCATCAATTTATTTAATTAATCCTTATCATCAATGTCCTCCTGATTATTAAATGAATATATTTAAAATATATTTATTTAATGTGTCACTAATTCCTAAATCCTCTTAATTAAATAGATTTGCTAATTTATTTAATTAATAAACCACATCTTCTAAATTAAATAATTATTTGTAATTATTTAATTATTGTATGACACTTCTATATTTTTAAATAAAGAAAATCATTTACAAATATCTCACATACTTAACTCATTCTTCATTTAGTAATTAATTTCAAAAATCAATTACTTCTTATCTCACAAAATCCATATTTTGAATTATTTTAATTCAAAATGGAATTATTCCTCTACAAATCAAGTAATTTCTAAAATTACTGATTTTCTTAAATCTTATCCTTTTGTCTTCTGATTTTTACTAATTTCATCTCAACTGTCACATTCAGTCTTGATTTAATTCATTTAATTAAATCTTATTCACACATATGGGTATTTTTCCCTAACCCTAAATGAGAGTTGCCTTATTGAATCTTGACCTTTGATTCTAGGGCATTCCTCAATCTCTCATCTCGTCCATCCATTCAAGATTGCATTTTCTATAAAATGACAATCTTGATCTCATTTTCGGGATCGATAGTTTACTTAATTTATTTTTTATTATTGGCATTCACATATCACATAGGCATATTATTATTACTTTCATAATAGAATTAAATTTCTAGTTTGCATAGGTTTATTTAAAATCCTTCAAAGGAATTTTGCTAAAGCTAGACATATATTAGTTTGCTCACACTAAGGCTGAGGGCATTATTATCATAAGAGAAAACTTGAGGAGGTACAATGGAAGTAGTCATGGAGGAGAGAAATGGGTGAGACTGTTCTAATCATTCCTTTTCTCATGATTTCTCCTTTGCATTCCATTGAATTATTATTATATTGCATGCATGTTCTAACTTAGATCTGTTTTGCAGGATTAATATTTTATATCATTACAATTCTGTGGATTTAAAAAAAAAGTTGCATCGAACCCCTTTGGTGAACATAATGTTCTTGTTTATGGATAATGAATGGAAGATAGTGATTCTTATTCATGATGATTTTATAGATTTCACATGAATGATCTAATTCCATGTTATTAAACTTGAAGGTTTTAATGGAATGAATGTTGAATTGAGTTGTAATGGTTTTGTTTGATGATTGTATCACTTCTTATTCTAGAAGGTCCCAACATGAGAAAAAACTCTTCCTCTCAACTCTCCCTCTCTCTCCCTCTCTCTCAGGTCTCTCTCTCTCTCTCTCTCCCTCCCTCTCTCTATCTCAACTCTTTGTTTGTCTCTCCCTATCACTCTCAGGTCCCTCACTCCCCCTCTCTCAAGTCTCTCAAAGATTCCTCTCTCCCTCCCTCTGTCCCTCTCATGTCTCTCTCTCTCCCTCCCTATTAGGTCTCTCTCTTTCAAGACTCTCTCCCTCTCTCCCTCTCAAGTCTGTCCCTCTCTCCCTCTCTCCCTCTCTCCCTCCGTCTCTCCCTCTTAATTATCTCTCTCTCTCTCCCTCTCTCCCTCTCAAGTCTCTCTCTCTCTCTCTCTCTGTCTCTCTCTCCCTATTTTCATCCCGCTCTCCCTCTCAGGTATTTATCTCTTTCTCTCTCTCCCTCTTACTCTGAGGCCCCCCTCTATCTCTCTCAAGTCTCTCTCTCTTAGAATCTCTCCCTCCCTCTCTCCCCTCAAGTCTCTTTCTCTCTCTCCATCTCAAGACTCTCTCTCCCCCCCTCTCTCCCTCTATTGGAAACAGGTGCCTCAACTTCTAGCTTGGAACCTTTGTTTAAGACTTGGCATATTTTCTTCATTTTTGGCCTTTACTCTTTATCGTTGGGAACATCTTTTTTAGGGATGATTGCATGGTTTACCACCTTACCATGAGCCTCTTTCATTTGGTCCATGGTTGGGCGATGTTACTGCCATACCACAAAGTCACTCTCCTTCCCTTGCGGTGACACGATGGACTGGTCGTTTGGTCGGATCTCTTACCTCCCTATCGCAGGGGTGACTCAGAGATGGTGCGGTAGTTTGATAAGTTGTGGAAGTCGGTGAGAATGTTTACCACCATACTAGAATGGCCTTTTGGCCATGTCACGGTGGCACGATAAGCAGTGACCGTCAGTGGAGAAGTTTACCTCCCTACCGTGGAGGTCTCGTGATCATGGTGCGATGGCATGGTAAGTCATGATGGTCAAGGCAGACAGTTACCTTCATACCATGGAGGGTTGTACAAGGCTCGGTGGTAGCATGGTGAAGGTGGAAGATTGGTGGCTTTGTGCCTACCACCATACCATGGTGGTCTCATCGCTCGATCATTGTGGTACGGTGTGTAGACTGCCAAACCACGAAGGCCTTGTCTGGGATGAGCGATAGTGCGATACACCACATTACCGTGAGAGTTGGTTGATAGGCTTGCAATGGTGAGGTAGAAGGTTTTTATTGCTTGGATGGCAGTTTTGACTTGACAGTAAAAGTGATGGATGAGTAGAGTTATGACATGTGGCATGATAAGACTCATTGATTTTACACGTTGTTGTAAGTCAACAATTGATTGGTTGATTGCTTAAAGCGATGAAATAATTAACTGCTAAGCTCGATTCAACAAGTGACATGATCCGATTATAGGAAGAAGAATTAAATGGAGGTCTGCCCGATGTGTGATTGCAGGGCGACTTGGACAGGAAGAGATCATATTTGTCTATTAGTGAGAAGGTGTATAATTAAGACACCCAATTGGTTGTTGATAGTAACAAGTAACAACCGAATGACTATAATAGTCACTAAGGGTGATGGTGAGGTAATCATTATATGTTGTAAGAGCATTGTAACAGTGAGTGTATTTGAACTGAAGTGTGTTGCTATAAGCTAACTATCTGAAAGTGAGGTCTGTGAACTTTGTATGTAATCTGTTTACTATATTATAAAGTGACTTCTCTTGGTGTGGTGGGTTTTTCTCCTGAAAGGGTTTTCCCACGTATATCTAGTGTTATCTTTCTGTATCTTTTATTTCTTCCTTTCCTATTATACTATGTTTTGTGCATCTTATATGGAAGAAAGTTTAAATAATGGTTTTTTGCACTTCTCCTTTGAGGTTTTAGCATTAGGAAAGTGTTTCCTCACCTCTGCTTTTCCTTTCACCCTCCCTCTCTCCCTCTCAAGTCTTTCTCTCTTGCTCTCTCCCTCTCAATTCTATCTCTCTCCCTCTCTCCCTCTATACTCTCTCTCTCTCTATCTCCCTCCCTCCCTCTCTCCCTCTCTCTCTCCCTCTCAAGTCTTTCTCTCTTGCTCTCTCCCTCTCAATTCTATCTCTCTCCCTCTCTCCCTCTATACTCTCTCTCTCTATCTCCCTCCCTCCCTCTCTCCCTCTCTCCCTCCCTCTCTCCCTCTCAACTATCTCTTTGTCTCCCTCTCAGCTCTCTCTCCCCATCCCTCTCAAGTTTCTCACTCCCTCTTAAGTCTTTCTCTCTCCCTCTCTCTCTCAATTCCCTCCCACTCCCTCTCTCTATCTCTTGTGAATTGGACACACATCAATAAATATATAATATATACTATGTATTAAATATATTATATAATATATATTACATAATATTAATGGGTATGTGCAGGATCATCATCGAAAAAATAGGCCCTTAAGTGGCAATAAAATTCAAAAATTTAAAGTTAGGCAACTTGACGTAAAAAATTAAATAATTTATCTATATTATTTCAAAAATATGTAAGAATAGAATCTGTAGAAAATTGAATTTAGTTTCTAAACTACTAGGTTTATTTTTATTTTTTAAAATCTATTTGGTGAAAATTTGAAATTTCAATGCAGTAGTACTTAAATTTCAGAGAAAAAATAAGAAGTAGGTGTCTGTCTGACCACCCTAATCACAATAAAATGATAATATTTTTATATAAGATTTTATATATAATTAGGGGACTCATGTATCGATGTGATGCATATTTTGTTGTAATTTGTTTCCTAGTAAATAATTAATTATGAATTTTTTATTAAATTTTTTAAATAATATAAAAACTCGTATGTCTAACCACCTTAACTTGGTCAAAAATTCATGAAATTCATTTTTTTTTTTTAATCCTATATTATGTGAAGCATAGAATGTGACGCATGTTTTGGATTCAAAAGATGTGATACCGTTTGAAAGATACAGATTTTTTTCAATCAGCCTATCAATCAGGACTTTAGTCATAATTCAAATAGAAAATGAATAATAATTATTTATTAAATTAAAAGTAAACCATAATTTATATTGGTGGAGAGCTGAGAATTTCCTTTAAAAACCCTTTTCGTTTCATCAATTTTGGGCAAAAAAAAAGTCGTCAACCAAATGGGCCATCATATCACTTAGATATCGCCACTTTTTAGCCCATCATGATCTTGCACATACCCTAATATAATAAGTAATATAGTAATATATAATATATAATATAATATAATATAATAATATATAATATAATAATGTATAATATAATATAATATATAATATATTATATATAGTACATATTATATAATATGTACTATTATATATTATAAATACATAATACATATTATATAATATTATTTATTATGAATAATATAAGTAAATATTTTGTTTTATAACAAATATATGTTTTGGTTTGGTATTACCAAACCAAAACGGATATTGGCTCATAATTTGGTTCGAGATTGTCTGACCTGAAAAGTCAACCCAAAAAATATGTTTTTAAAAATTTGTTTAGTTTTTTAAAGTTTTCCCTTGTGGCTGACATCCCTTTTTACCTGAATTTCATCAAACGAAAAGGGTTTATAGAAAAAATTGTCAGCTTTCCACCAATATAACTTTTCCTTATTTTGAACTTAATAAATAATTATTATTCATTTTCTACCTACATTACATCTAAAGTCCTGATTGAAAAACTTTGATAACTTTCAAACTACTTAACATTTTTTGAATCTACAAGATGCACCACATTCTATGGTTTGCATACTATAGGATAAAAAAATTGAATTTCATAATTTTTTGACCAAGTTATGGTGGGCACATACATACATTTTAATAATTCTGAAAATTTCTAATAAAAAAATCATAACTAATTTACATGGAAAAAACTACAAAAAAAAAATCCAGCACATTCAAGCATGTGTCTTCTACTTATATTGAAAAATTTAGAAAAAAATATTATTTTTCTTGTACTTAGGGTGGTTAGACATAAACCTTCTTCTTATATTTTTCTTGAAAAATTTAGTACCACTGCATTGAAATTTAAAATTTTATCAGAACAAATTTACTTTTTTCCAAAAAAGGACTAGTAGCCAAGAAACTATATTCAATTTTCTACAACTTTTGTTTTTACATATTTTTCAAATTATATTGATAACTTATTCTAATTTTTATGTCAAGTTGTCTAACTCTAATTTTTGGAATTTTCATCGCCACTTAGAGGCCTAGTTTGGATCCCCATGATCCTACACTGACCCAATACCTATTCCTTTGCCCTGATAATGTATCCTTTGATCCATAGCCACTGAATATGACTTGTCATGAACACATGATATTGCTATGGGTTCTTATTGTTCAGGAATATGAACTATTTTTTGTAATTCTATGACATCAATATATGTTGATACTGCACCACAATATGTTGGTACTGATTAAAAATTCATTGATGATGCACAATCTTGTTTGGGAATATGAGCTATTTTCTCCAATTCTATGACATCATTATCTATCGATACTGCTTCAAAAGATGTTGGTACTAATTCAAAAGTTTTTGATGATGCACAATCCTATAAGAATCAAGAATCTCGATCATTGCTTGCTCTTGTGTATGAATATCAAGAGTGGGAGATTCTTGTTTTGGATGAAGAACGCCTATATTTCCATTGGAAAGAAACATCTCAGGAGTGATATCGGGGACCCCTTTGGAGTTTAAAATAGTTTGAAAGATGTCCCTTAGTTCTTCAAGTGAAACTGTAGGGATATGGTTTCTTGATCTTGACTCAATTCAAAGTAAATTTCATTATCCTTAAGAGCCTTCTCTTGACATGACCCTTGGGTGGATGATATATGATCGGTAAAAGACTCTTCACAATTTTTTTTTGGTATGGGTGTAATAGGGGATATTTTTGGCTTGTTTGGAACTTCTTCAACATGCCCAATCATTGAGTCATATGTGGGAGACATATCATAGTCAGATATCCACTTGATGTCATTACGGTATAAAATAGTGCTAAACACTATTGATGGGTTTGGACTTTTCTTTAAAATACTGATGAATAAATATGTCCCACCATGGTATCACGAGTATTGTTTATATTTTTTGATTCCTCATGTTGTGACGTCTTTCCTGAATATTTTGGTTTTGTATGATCAAGCATAGGGTTTGAGTACATTTTCAAATTTTCATTTCCAAAATTTTGATCAACATGAATGTCTCCTTGCTCAATAAGATCTTCTATTAGACATTTGAGTCTAACACAATTTTGTGTGTTATGACCTTCGGTGAAATTCATAAAAATGATCTTCTCTATAGCTGTGAGGTTTGACTTGTGACTCTTGATAGTTTGAGAAATCAAGGAGTGTGATAAGATTAGACTGTATCAACTGCTTCAACACATCCTCCATAGGTTCCCTTAAGGAAGTGAATTGTTTTTTAGGAGCACTATTTGTTCTTTGTTGTCCACATTTGAGTGTTTGCAGTGTTCATTGTTGTTTGATTGTTTGACGGTGATGTGTATGATTGTTGTGTGTTCACAATTTGGGTGTTTTATTGTCTAGGAGCACTTAAGACCACCTTTGCATCAACAACACCATCACTAGTAACATTTTTTCCCTTCACCCAATAATAAGGCTTGTCCTTAAAACTAGTGTATGGGTGGTTGTCTTGACACACTTGTGTATTCCCCTATGAGATTAAGGCTCTCTCGATGTTAAGGACTCTAGGGATAAGCTCATCGTAAGAGGTAATGGACTACATCTTCTAGTGGAAGGATAGATCTTGATCTATATTTTCTATGATAATCCACACTTGTTGTTCATCAAGAATGGTCCACTTGTTCTTACTATATTTTTGTCTCCATCATTGCAAGAAGTTGGTGAAGGATTATCCTTTGTTCTTCTTGAGTGTGTATAAATCTTCTAAGCTCACATCCATGTCAAGATTGAAGGAGAAGTGATCTATGAGTCTGTCAATGATTTCTTGGAAAGTTTTGATATTTGGAGGTAACTGTGAAAACCAATCAATGGTAGGACCTGTTAAACTTCATGGAAAGAGGCACATAAAATAGGATTCATTATAGGCAACCTATATACACATGATGTTAAATTCCTTGATGTGGTCCATAGGACTTCCTCTCCCTTTGTATTTGTCGAGTTTGTGGATTTCAAAACCGAGAGGGAACGATACCATTGCGATGTTTCGATCGAAGGGATATGGATATATGTTTTGAATATGGGGATTATTTGTCTTGTTCATTCGAAGATCCTGTATTTCTTGGGATAGCACCTTAAATTGTGATGCTAGATCATCTTGCGGGTTTGGTGGAGGAACATATGGTGGGATGATGGATGATTTGTATGCAGTATTTTAATATGATGATGTATTATATGGGGTGTATGGTGGTGTGAGGTTATGTGAAGGTGATTGAGGTGTGGATGTATATGTTCCAAACATATCTAGATTCATGATGTTTTGTTGAGGATTATAGTATAAACCTTGTTATTGTTGTTGTGCGAGCATTTGTTGTTGTTGGGAATATTGATGAGAAAGCAATGCTTGTTTTTGCATGGCTAAGGTGGATTTTTGGGAATATTTTTGTTGTTGTGCTACTAAGGCGGCTTCTTGTTGTTATTGTTCCACTAAGCTTACTTGTTGTTGTTCTTGTTAGATGGCTTGTTGATAAGCATGTTTTTGTTGTGCTTCTAGCACTGCTAAGGCTACTTGTTGGGCTTGATGTTGTTTTTGTATTACTAAGGCTTCTTGTTGTTGTTGCTATTGTTAGACTACATACTGCTAAGGCTACTTGTTGGGCTTGATGTTGTTTTTGTATTACTAAGGCTTCTTGTTGTTGTTGCTATTGTTAGACTACATACTGCTAAGGCTACTTGTTGGGCTTGATGTTGTTTTTGTATTACTAAGGCTTCTTGTTGTTGTTGCTATTGTTAGACTACATACTGCTAAGCCTGTTGTGCTTGTTTTAAAGCTAGGGCACGTGCTTTCAATGTAGGATCAATCAGTGGTTGAGACATCTATGATAGATTTTGGGTGTTGAGGTTTTGTGTGGTTTGTAGATTATTGATGAGAGGTTGGGGGTTCACTTGGTTCAACATTCCTTGCAATATGGTGGATTTAGATGGAGGAATGTAAGTTTGGGGTCCCATTTGATTTTTCATGGTGAGAGGGACCATGGGGAAAGATGACGATGTCATTGGATATTGCGAAGGTAATGACATATTAGAACCTTGAGTCCATTTATTAAAAATGTTTCCTTGATTGATGTCTTAAGGGTTTCCTTGATTGATGTCTTGAGGATTTCCTTGTTGTATTTGAGGTGGGATCAAGGTATTACCTTGGTTACCCAAGGTGTTGTTTTGATTTGGGTCGATAATAGATGGGTTTGATGTGGATGGTGGATTGACTTAAGTAGCTTGGGTAACCAATTGTTTTGATGTGTCAATGGTGTTGTTGGAGTTGGTTGAATCGTACATGAAGTCAAGCCTTGTTTAAGTGATTGTGTAACAAAATATGGGCAAATTGGAGCCATGTTTTCTAAGGCTTGATGTTCCATGATTTCTTCTCTAGTAAGTCCAAATGGGTTGTTCATGATGTCTTCTATCTCATATGGTCCTAATGGAGATGGGGGTTGTTGCAATGGGGTAACATGACTTATCTGATCACATTCTTGAGGATTTTAATCAGTTATGGTAGATGATACTTTTGTTTTCTCCATGATTCTCTTGTGTTGTGATCTTCTTGTAACCATAGATTGTGGGTCAATGATGGGAGAGGTGTGTTGAGATTTATAATTTTTGAACTCTCTAGTTGACTCAAATCTAGGTAGAAGGGACACTCTAAGTCTTTTTGGAGCAATGATGATCATGGGAGATGAGAAGGTGGATGATGCAAAAAGTGATCTTTGCAAATGTTTTGGGACAATAATTTTGACTTAAGTTTGATGTTTGGATGTTAGGATAAAGGATGTTTATGAACTTGTGAATCTTTAGGGTAGACTCATGAAATTCAAGATAAACTAGTCCAAATATGATAACTAACTTACTCTAGTGCATGGAAAATTATACATTTCACATACAAAGTAGACAAGTTAGGGTTTGGGGATTGAAAGATGTTCAAGTCAAAAAGTGTTTGGTGTATTCAAAAAATTTGCAAATTTTGGTGAAGTGACGGATGGAATTTTATGGAGGGGTGAGTGAAATGTTTGACCCAATGTTGACCTAGAGTGAACCTTTGTTTTCCAAGACCAAGGTAGTGAGAAATATGCTATACCTCTAAAGTGATGAAACCCTAAGAACTCAATGATTTTGGTAAAATAGGACTCAAATGATTTTGGAAGTAGGACCCAATGATTTTGATAATAAAACTCAATGAATTTGGATAATGGAACTGAATGATTTTTTGGACTCAATGTTTACAATGTTTTCTTTGTCTCAATTTTCTTGTGTTCGGGGAGTTAATGATTTGAACGTACCTCAATGTGGGGTGTTCATTTGATTTAATCTTGGATTAATGAGGTTATTTTTACCACATACACTTATCTTGATTATGTTTTCAGACTAAATGTTTGTGTCAAAAAAATAATAACTTTCACAATGTCCATTTCATGAAAATCATGAGGTTGAAGCCATAATTGCCTATGTTGTCTTTGGAAAATATGGATTGAGATATAAGTCAAGATATTTAGAAATCTCTAAGGATAGAAATCCTTAGGAAAAGTAGTAATATCAAGGCTAATTCAAGAGGTATCCATATTTGAGCTAAAGTGTTTGAAATTTTGAGAATGATAGTGAATGATTATTTTTGTAATGTTTTGGAACCAAGCAATGTATCAAAATAACTCATAATCATTTACAATCCTAGGTTTCAAATGGCTATACTTTTTGAGTCCCCAATTGGATTTCTCCAAACACTAATCAATGCGAACAGTAAGAGATTTGGCGACACTGGCTCCCCCTTTCTTGACACACACTTCTCGGGACCACCAAATCTCAAAATATTTAAAATCTGGAGATCAAAAGGATTTTTTTGTTTCTACAATTGAATAGTAAGAACATGGGGTAGGTTCAGAATGACCATTCTTGCACCAACAAGTATTTTAGGATTTTGGATTCTAAACGAAGGTTCATAATAAGGGCTTCGATTTTAGGGGATATTATGATAAAATCCATGAAGAGGTCTCCCAACCCTTAGAACAAGGGCTTTACACATCATAAAGATACTGGGGGAGATCTATCATGTACCACATCCCATTGATCATAATTTTCATTGTAATCACAAATTTATATAGCGGTTTGGAGGAACTTGACTTTAGTTTGTTATCGCTTGGGTCATTTCCTTCTTTCAAAGCAGGGAGGAAGGCCCTCTAAAGGTAAAAAATAGTGAGGAAGTACATCCATAGTTCAATCATCTTCGCTCACATGAACAAAGGGAGAACACATGGCACTCCTTTTCCTCACACTCACAAAAGGGTTCAATTTTAATCTGAAATGAAAGATGTAGGTGATTTTGCAAAGTGTTAAAGAATGTTTTTGTTTCTCAAGATCACTGAGTGGCATGAGAGAATTGCATACACATCTAATAAAAACATTGTAAATCAGGACACAACAAACACTTGTAAATTTTACCCCTAAAGCTAAGATTTATTCATTTTATTGCACCAAATGAAATGTGAATATTTCCATGTTCAATTTTAAAGCCCAAAAGACAATGATGAAATGAGGGTTCAAATTTTAGCCAATTTTGAAAGTGAATTTTAAGCCCAATTGAAAGCTAGTTGGTCCTAACATTGTAAGTTTTAAAACCCAATGGAAATTTAGTGATCTTAAAACATAAACCAAAGAAGCATATGATGGGTTATAATTTCTCCACGAGTTTCAAAACACTGTTACAATAACTATAACTAAGAAAAACCAAAAATTAAAATTTTCAATTTTTTTTGGTTTTTTCTATGTTGTAGTAAATCATGTTTTCAAAGGCCTTCAAAGTAGAATTTGGGGTTGATACTTGCATTGGTTCCTAAAAATGGACATGATGTAGGCATTATTTTTTAGGGACTGAATTAGTCCTCTTGGAGATATTTCCAACGGTGCAAATGGATTTGAATTTCAAGCAATGAGTAGAAAGTTATGACCCCAATAAGTTGGGGTAATTTTTTTTTTCTAGTTTTTCTCCAAATCTAGAAATCCAATTAGTCTAAAAAGAAAAAATGAGAATTTAGTGAAATGTTAGCATTCAGATAAAGGCACAAAATTAAAACACATGCTAAAAAATGAATCGTTAAACGTCTTACCAAAGTTGGGCATCATTGCACATGATAATGTCATGATTTGAAATCTGGGCATCGCTCTACAACACAAACAAAGAGCATGATAGTGTCAGTATTTTGATGGGCATCGCTGCACACGATAGCGTTGCGATTTGAAATTTGGGGGCGTTTTCATTTGAATTTTTTGATAACTCCATATTAAATTAGCATCGCTAGATTTAAATCACTGCTAGTGCATTTAATTGGAATCGATGTTTCAAATTAATATAGCATCACTATATGGTGATGCTCTTCAAAGTGAGTCATTTTTTGTGATTTGGGTGTTGATGTATCCTGAAAAAAAGACAACGAACGAAATTCGAACTAGAAATTGATTAAATTATCAGTATTCCCTCTTTCTAGTGCCAGAATGTGACCAAGGATATTAGTATGGCCTGATTATGCTTGATCCATGAAGAATCAAAGCATATTCATGCCACTAATACTCAATATCAACAAGATCATTCAAATGAAAGTTAAACTAAACATTTATCAAAGCAAAGTATTCTAAACAACGAAAGAATTTAAATTTCAACTCTAATCCATCTGAAACTTATTGTGTTGTGAGATTGGTGTCATGTTGATGTGGAACAATGACCATTTCCCAATCCCGTGATTAGTGAGATTGTTTCAATCGATTCTATTCAAGAGAATCGATAAAACGATTGTGATAAATGGATGAAAACATGATTTATGCTAAATTGAACATGATGTAAGTTAAATTAACATGATTTTATGCTAAAAATGATCTAGTTATGCAAAATCTAAGCTAATATAAGTGGATTCTAAGCTAAAATATTCAAACCCTAATTTCTAAACAAGCTAAGATGGATGCATGTAAGCCATTAATGGAAGCCTAATGCTATTATGCAACTAAAAATGAACTAAAATATGCTAAAATTATGAAAAGTATGAGTGTGAGTGTGAGTGATTTCAAAAAAATAATCATGGAATTGAAAGATGGATCCATTTGTCTCCAAATAGGGTTCTATTTATAGGAGAGAAAATGAGAAATGGAGGGTTGAGATTGAAAATATTAATCAACGGTCAAGGATGGAAGGAAGAAGATGCATGGATCATGGATTCTCATCAACAAATGAGAATGCAAGATTAGAATTAATCAAGGGCTCACATTCTTTTCAAACAAACACACTTTTTGACCTGCACACACAAGTCACAAGGTGACTTGCTCAAGAGGCTACAAGATAACTTTCTTTTGAAGCCAAGTGAGATGATTGGAGGAGAGGGAATATCCCTTTTAGAATATTCTCATGGGTGAGGATAAAGATATTTTGAAAATTAAAATAAATTTTTAATTGTACAAAAAGGAGATAAGAAATATTCTATGGGAATCTGCCCCTTTTAGAGGAAAATTAGTTTAATTATTATTTAAACAAGGTTTAATCACACAATTAGGGGATTTTAAGGAATAAAGTGATTTTCATTAAATTAAATAATTTAATGAATAGGGGGGATGAAATGATATTTAATTAAATAAATTAGGGTTATTAAATTAAATAGTTGAATTTATTTAATTTAATAAGATGAAATGTTAGCGTCAAAGGGGGGTGAATTAACCCAATTTGATTAATTAGGTTAATAGATGCAAATGGTGCAATTAGTTAAATAGATAGGCTAATTTAATCAATTAAGCGAAAAGAGAATGAGTTTTAGGATGAAATGATGGTAGTTAGCCAATGTGATCCATCAAGACATTTTTAAGTGTCTACAATGAGAACTATGCTCTTGATTATTCTTTTCACCATTCTATTTTATTGATTCTATATCTTCTTGGCAACTTGCCCCTCTCACTTATTTCTCAAGGGATCCTAATATTTCCTTGGTTTCTTTCAAAATGGTTAAAATTTGATCATGTTTAGCCATAAGCTTTTTCAGTTGATGACATGAACCATCCTAACTTCCTTTAGGGTTTATCCTTGTTTGTGTCATGATTTCTCCTTGTCGGTTTCTTAAGAAAAGTTTGAGAAAATTAATTTTTTACTACAATAATTATGACTTATGATTATAATATTATATCTAAGATTCACAAAAGAAGTATTTAAATAAACATGTAGAACATAAATGAAGATGTTTATTTATAATAATGGATTATACATCCTTATTTAAATAAGGGTTTAAAAAAATTATATTGCTATCTGAGAGGGGTGATTATTCTATTTCGTTCCCTCCTTTGAAGGGGGATATACTCTCAACTACTTATTTTTCTCTAAAATGGTGCACAAGAGAACAAGAAAGGGTTTCAAGGTTTAAGATCCATGCTTCTCCTTCATAACTTGTCACTTTCTTGGTTTTCTTTACTTTCCCTTTGTTTTTCCAAGCCTTTCATCTTCCCATTTTTATTCAAGGTACATGAAGAGTTATCAAATGAAAAATTGTGTATAGAAATTAGTATACACAAATCTATCTCTTTAACAACTACTACATAACAAAATAAATTCAAGAGTTATCTCAATTACAAGTTCTACATAGTAGGTTTAAAGCTCATTGTTTTGAACCCTACTCTAATACCATGTGTATTAAACCAATGTGTTTCATTAAATAAACATAATAATAAATTTATTTTTATTGTATATCTTGCAAATATTTCATTTTGAATGCTTTAAATAAAAATAAAGAAGAAATATTTTCATTTCATAGGAAATTTTTTTTCTTTTTTTTTCTTTTTCATTTTTCAAAAAATTGTAGAATAGAATATTTTTATTAGGAATATCAAATTTCATATAAGTAACACATGAATTCATATTTTCAAATACATCTCACATCCCTTTTTAAATTGGGAAGCATCACTTTATCAAAAGTAAGATATTATGTTTGTAAATAAATTTACAATGTCGAGTTACAATATGTATAAGGTTAATAATTAACACAAGCCATGTGAAATAAAATCTTTGTCTCTGATAATCCAAGTATTTGGATTTCAATTTCAAGAAGGAGAGTATCACCTAAGTGCTTTACCTCCAAACACAGGCTAGTAGTGCTCCATACAACTCATTATTAGAAGTAGCCCTACCCTACATGAGAGTTAAAAATCCAAGGAATCTCCATAGTCATCAAGCCATATGAGAATTGGGCTTGTGTGCTAATGCAAAATAATATATCATACAACCTTTAGATATCCTCTATCTATGCATTATAGCTCTGATTAAATTATAGCTTTAGACATAATGAATCAATAATATAAGTAGTGATTTTTCCTTACATTGGCTAAAAAATTATAAATATAAATTCACATAAAACTTATGTGTTCATTATGCTCACACACCTCTTTCTCAAAATAGATATTGAAAAAGAGAGATTTCACACTATTTTTTAGATCTAGCATCTAATGTTCATAGTGATGTTTAAAATCACAAGTGCAACTTTCATAGAAAAAAGGAAGCAAAAATAAAGTTTCTAGGCAATTTGAGTATCTTTTAATAGGATTATAAGTATAAATACATACATATATACATGTGTATACTTACACAAGATTTAAGTAAACCTATTATATTAAGTAATAATCTTCTTAATTCCACCATAGTATTATTCATTATATCATGCTCCATTGAACCTACTATACATAGGTGTGTGTTTAAGAATAATATTTCTATATAAGACTAATTATAACATGATGATCATATTTTAAATATACTATGGCATCTTGTTTTGCAATATCAAAATTTACTATTGTAGACCTTGAATGGGGTAATTCAATATCATTAAGTTCATAAGATAAGGAAACCTCTTTGGATGACTTCAGATAACACTTCTAAGACTATTTAACATTATAATAGTAATGCATATTATACCTTCAAGGTCAAGGGAGAATAAGGTCAACTTTTATTGTAGAATTCTCTCTCGAAAAAAAGTTGATCAAAACCCAACATAAAGCTCAATACATTTCCCTGTCAAGCAAGATACAATGCCAATATAATTCTCTCTTCCTTTTCAATGGTTGAGAGCTCACATTCAAATACAAATTAATAGGCAATAGAATATTCCTATTGATTCCATAGATAGGTTGACATACATAATTTATAATGGTTGGAACAAGCACATACTATAGGCTACTACATTTGAAAGACTGTCACTTGGCCAAGAAAGCCTCTATTATCATAAAGTGAGAAGTTTAATATTAAAACAACTATGCTTCTACTTTTGTAAAAATCAAAAGGTCGATGAATGCATAGCAATACCTTTGTATTCACAAAGATGGAAAAAATGGATCAAAAATACATATTAACATTATAATAACCCCTTCATTATCTTCAAATAAACCTAAGTATAAGATTCAATATAAACTCAATTGTTTTGATTTTATTTAGCCCATTTATTTACATGCTAGATTACTAGGTATTCATAATAGTATTTTAACTTTAATGGCTAAGGATGAAATGTGAGTCCTATTGGAAATATTTAATCATCGGTTAGAGGATTTTCTACCCCATGTTAGTTTTGGGGAACTCCTCAAACTACCTCAAGTAAACCTATGACTAGTTGACCTACTAGAAAATAAATGAGGTAGGAAAGTTTGAAATTTGAAAAGAAGCGCTCATTTTTGAGCTTGCAAATAAAACAAAATAATATAGGAGGATTTTCTACCCCCATTTTAGTTTTTAGTGCAAGAGTTAGGTTTTTGTGCTGGGATTGGAAGAACTGGCAGTAATAGAAGAAGGGAATGTTCAAAATGTTATCAGTTGTAGCGAACGAATAACACATATACAACACAACTATTAGTTTTTGTCTAGGTGAATATACATCATGAAGTATTGGATAGTAGTCCAAACTATATGTAACATATTTTGTATTGTCAAACAGAGTTAGTACTCTGTAGTTTTTGTATTTTGAAGTGAAAAGGAATATATGAATATAGAAAGCTATTTTTCTGTGTTATCCTTTATGTTGTCTTTGTGCATTTTTTTTCATGTTTTGTCCACCATCCTGTCACAACAGTGACTATGCATTGCTGCACCCCTGTCTGCCATCAAGTTCCTCAATTTATTGTTTTCCTAATACCATTTGACGCATAGAAAAAAAATAATGCATGTCTCTAATGGTAGGATTTAGATTCTCGACAATTTAAGCTAAATAATAGAGCTTAACAAAAATAAATAACAAAAGGATAGATGAGAAAGTTCCTTATCCACATACGCTAGTTGCAATGATCAAATGCGTATACATATACATCAGGTACATCTAGTTATATGCATAGATATATCTATGTATACATATGTATATATGTTTGCATAATTTTACTCACATACATAGACATATATGTGTATATAAATATAAAAGAACACATATCCTTATTGAATAAATTTTTTTATCTACACAACATACAATGATTACAACCTATAGCCAAAGAAATATTTATATCTAAAACACACTTTTGAATGATAAATAATGTAGATGAAGAGATTAAGTTGTATCCCAACTTTGATATGAATGACATGATAAGATATTTAATTTTCCAAATTCAATTCACAAAACATTATTGATGTGTGAATGGATGTGTGCATTCTTTGAATCTTGATGATCATAGTTGTAGTGTCCCTCCATTTGATACTATTTGTTTCATTTTTCGTATGACCATTTGTTACTATTTAGTTGTTCTGGTTACTATATTACATTATTTCAGTTATGACACTGATGTTATGCTAGTCTTTATACTCTGATGATGCTACATTAACATTGTGATCATCTAGTTATGCTCGTGTGATGACATTATGATAGACACATGGGTGTTATGGTTTATGTTGTTTTTGAGTTTTTATAAGTTTATCATGATGTAATTAATGTTTATGAATTAATGATGCATGTTAGTCTTGGTGAAGGAGACACTGTATCATTAGTCATTTGTGAGTACCCTCCTACATTATGAATCTCCTTCACGATGTGGTTGTTGATATATGTTAATATGTTTGATAGTGTCATTTTATGCAGTTTGCAGGTATAGGCATCGACTCCACTTGATTCGTCAGGTCTGAGCATGCTGTAGATACTGAAAATTGGTCTAGGCTTGCGAGTACATATTTGACATAATTTTCTATAGTCCGTGGTCTTGATTAAATAATGTTAATTATTTAATTAACCTTTCTAATACATATTTCCTCTATTGATTAAATACCCCTTTTTAATTAATTCATTAATTCCTTTATTCAACTTGATTATTTAAATAAATCATATTTATTTAATTATGTTGCAAACTAATTAATTTAACCCCTTTATCTATCAATTAAATAATTTATTATTTAATTCCCCCTTTATCATACTTTTCCAACTATAATTATATATCTTTATTTAATTAGTCATTTAACCCCCTTTATCTATAATTAAATATTTATTATTTAATTATTCATATTATCCCTTTCAACAATCCAATCTAATGGGGGGCTTGGAATATGGAAGATTGCTCCCTCTAATAGGGCGCTGGATGCTAAGGTTGGGTGGGATCATTTAAGGAATTCCAAAGACTGGTGTAAAATCTTGAATGCCAAGTACCTTCAAAACATGCCTCTGATTGATTGTCTTTTGGAACTCCACCCTCTCGGTTCAGTTATCTGGAGGAGTATTTGTAGCATTCAAGGTCTGCTAAAAAAGGGGATAAAATGGAAAATGGGGAATGGGATCAAAATTAAATTATGGGAAGACATTTGGCTCTTAGATTTCCCTTTGGCTGCTTCTGACTTTAGGGGGGTGATGATTGCTACTTAGAGATGCTTTGGGATTTACATCAGTGACTATGTGTCTGGCCCTCTTGGTGCTAGGATTTGGAGAGAGCTAGCCCTTTGTTGCCCCCATTTGCAGGATCTTAGTCATCTTGCTAGATCGATTCAAGTGTTACTATCCAGGTTTAGACTTCCTTCCTATGACAGAGAGGATGAATTCTTTTGGGCCTTAGATAAACAGGGGGATCTCTTAGTCAGATCCGCTTACAGTCTGCTGAATAATGTTAGTCTTGTGTAAGAACACTGGAGGAGAGTTTGGAATAGGCGCTTGATCCCTAAAATAATTTTTTTTTGGTGGACGACCTATCACAATAAGATTCTGACCTAGGAAAATTTGAGAATCCGGGGATTATGCTTTCCCAGTCGATGCTTTCTCTACAAAGAGGGGGAAGAAACTGTCAATCACCTCTTGCTTCACTGCCCATTTGCTGCTGAAGTTTGGGGGATGGCCTATGAGAAATTTGAGGTAGAGTGGGTTATAAGCAAGGATCTTTTATCATTTATTATGGGCTGGAATGGGCCTTTTTGCATCCTCTAGTTTATGAAATTTGGAGGCAGACCCCCCCTATCATGGGTTGGTGTTTATGGAAGGAGAGGAATAATCGGGTCTTCAGGAATACTGAGCGGAGCCCCAAGGAGGTGTTTGGGATTGGTGTTAGGCTCATAGAAGAGAATATCTTCCTCTTTGATGAAAAACTTCCTGAGGTTGGGCCAAGGGACTTTGAAATAAAAATGGCTAAGAAATGGCACTAGGAGCTAAATGCTAATGCCTTCGATAATAGGAAACTATTAGCTAAGAGGAACACTAAATGGGTGCCTCCGGATTGTGGATGGTTTAAAATTAATTTTGATGGTGCTGCTAAAGGGAGTCCAGGAAGGGCAAGTATAGGTGGGATTATAAGAGATTCTATGGACAACATGGTGGCAGGGTTTGCTGGTGGCATAGGGATTCAGTCGGCCCTTGTTGTTGAGGCTCATGCACTGTTCATGGGACTCAAAATTGTTGTTTCTCTAGGAGTTGTTAATCTTCATATTGAGGGAGATTCCAAGGTGGTGACAGATGTTGTGGAAAAGGAAAGATTCATAGGTTGGAACACCAAGGAAATCTTATTGGATACTAGTTTTCTCATGTCTAAATTAGAGACAAAAAAGTGACTCATATTTACAGAGAAGGTAATAGTGTGCCAGATGCATTGGAAAATCTTGGCTCTGGGTGGGACTCGGCTAGATGTTGGAGGAAATTAAAACAATTGCTACCAAACATTCAAGCTTTGATTGAGCGGGAAAAGGATTACATGGTCAATAATGACTTACAATTTTTGGATGATGAGGATTGACGGGGGGGCCCACTGGCATTTTTGGGTGTGGTGGTGGATTAATGCCTTTTGGGGTATGAAGGACAGGTGGAGTGCCATAGGTAAAGATGAGAGGGTGTGGAGTAGGGGAAAGGGCATTCACGTGTTGTTTCTTTGGGACGGGAGAATGGGTATAGCTTATAAAAATATGATGATGAGATGGTAGGGAGGAAATGTTATTGATGTGATCAAGCCTAGATTTGGTGACGTGATATGGGTTATTTGGAATGTCGTGATTGCTTCTCAGGAGGATGATGGTACTATGAGTATTAAGTTTTGGGAGAAAAGGGTACTTGGTTTATCTCCTAATTATTTTTGGAGATATGAGTGTATGAATAATGATGGGACCATCCAAGATGCGTACTGGTTGTATTCTAGACGTTTCACACCAACTAATTTAATTGGTGGTTCCTTCGGCTTTGTTTGGTTGATTACTAATGTTAGCTTACTGGGTTATCTGCATGGGATTTTGTGCCTTTCCTTCCTTTTTGCCAACTTTTGGCTCCTCCTCTGGTACCAAAAAATCATCAATTGTGGTGTCTTTTCTCACTATTGCTTAGTTCCCCTCCATGCATGTAAATGGCTTGAGGGGATTAATTGTTGTAAGCCCTGCATTAAACATCCTTGTTTGATTTTTGTGTGCAACCTTTGGCTTTGGTTTTTTCTACATTTCAGAGTTTCTCCTGATCTTCCTGACAGTATGGGTGGAGATTAGGTTCGGATGGAGCTAGATAGCTGTGATGAATTCCGGAATAACCCTCTCATCTGGCATATCTGTGTTGTGGGAGGCATTGCCCCGCTCATGGAATGTCTAGTCAGCCATGATCCCATCCTTTCAGGACAATTTGCATGTTCTTGGAAGGATAGAAGGGTTTTTGTTGGGGGGATTTCGTTTGAAGTTAGCAAGGAGGTCATTGCGCAGGCCACGGGCTTGAGCTGTGAAGGGAAAAAATACCCTAAGCACACCAAAAGGCTAGACCACGAGAGCCTTAAGGATATCTTTAGAGGAGAGGAGACTCCAGTCAGGAATCAGGCAGGGTTTGAAAGAGCTGAGCTCCCCAAGCCGTGGGATATGGTATGTATGGCTCTGATGAAATATGTGATGCTGGAAGGTAGGTACAAAACTTTTTTTTTCTATCACTTCCCTTTGCTTAACCATCTCAAACATAAAATGCTGCTTAGCTTTCCGTTTTTCCTTCTTATGGACCTAGAGAGCTCGGTGGATAAATGTAATGTGGTGGCCTGTTGTAATCCTGGTGATCTCCCACCTCTCCCACTCCATCAGGGGCTTATCTTTTTCCTGTACCACTCTCATCTTTCCCTCTACCCGCCTAAAGTCATCTATGTCTTTGTTGAGAATATTGATCCCATTTCTTCGATTCAAATCTCCCCGGCCGAGTCCATGAGCCCTCCTTGGAAGCCTATTGCTGATAATGTGGGGAGTATCAAAACCAATGTGGTCAATAAGAAGCTTAAGGGTGGGTTAGGCTTGGCTCATGCTAAGGCGGTGGAAGGGCTCTGTGAGCTAAAGGCAACCCAGGTTGACATGGCTGCTAATGTCACTAAGCTGAAGAAGGGCAAGGAGAAAGGTTTGCAGGCTACAATTGCTAAGGCAAGGGCAAGGGCAAGAATGTGGTTGGGATTGACTCTAGAGGGGAAACGGTTTTTGGGACCATGGCTGACTGGTGGGGGAAGTGGTAGGAGGAGATCAGGGAGGCTGGCCAAGAACAACAAAAGGAGATTGATTATTGAGGACTCGGAGGTGGAGCAGTCGGACAACAAGGGTTACAATGAGGAAGAGTCTGACGATGAGACTAATGATTTGGGGGAGAAGCCCCTACCTACTTCGATGGACAGCAAGACTCCTTGCCATGGATCTGACTCGCACACTCCGTTGGTGACTAAGCTTGGTGAGATGTAGGAGACTAGGGATACTGGGGAAGATTCGGATATGGTGGCAAAGAGATTGAACACCCTGGACAAAAGATTTAGGGGCTTGACCTGCTTTACTATGAAACTAAGCCACTTTGTTGCTAGTGCATTGTCTAATGTCATAAAAGAGGAACTAGAGGGGAATAATAGCTAGGAAAACAAAGAATGCGTGGGCGATGAGGTAGTGGACCTCCTGATCAAGAACTGGGACGAGACCAGTTAGCTGCGCTTGTTGGTGGTCTGTCGGCTGTTTTTCGGCTGTCAGTGTGCTGTCCCTGGGCTGTCTTTGTGGTTTACTTTTGTTAGTTTTTCCTGTTGTTGTTTCATTCCTTTTTGGCCCTAGTGGCTCGTTGTGAGGGGTACAACGCCCCGTAAATGTTGTTTAACTTTTAAAAATCAATCAAATTAAATAAGTGATCTTTATTTATTTAATTAAATATTTTATTTTCGAATGTTGAATTAAATTCATATTTAATTATTTATGTCACATTCCTCTATCATTCAACTATCTAGGTCATTCACTCACCTTCTAACTCAAGATCTATTTTTAGTTCTCCAGTTATCTCCGGATTCAACACCTATTTATCTCTGCGAGAAGACTCTTCGTCACAATTATTCAGTTAACTAGTTCCAACTCATATGCATGGTGTGTTTATTAATTAAATATCTTTATTTAATTAATTAACTCATGTTTGGATTCAAATGCATTAGTCTGCGAGTTCTAACTTTGGCTTTTGCATACAAAGTCTATTTCTTCTATTTTTGGAGATTAAGATCCTGAACTCGTGTTCTAACTCACATCGCATGGCATTCATCAATCTCATCCGTCGATCTCTCTTTCAATCTAAGCTGATCGTTTGGAAACACAAAATCTATAAAATGGCCTGTCATTATCATTATTCCTCCTCCCGAAATTATCCATTTTTTAAAAGAGATTCATATTTGATATTTCGCTTAGACACTCGGTAAAGCTATACTTGCATTCAAACACATAAATCTGAGGGCAAGAATACTAAAAAGGTAAAATAGAGATGAACAATCAAGATAATTCGAAGGGGTGAACGCATATTCGGTTAGATCATTTTGGTTTTATTAGTTTAGTTTATTTCCTTGTTCTTTGTTGTTAGATTTTAGATTATTGTTTAGATTAGGATTTAACATTGTTATTCTAGTTGTAGCTTATTCATCATCATTCGAAAGATACATCTACATATTTTAATCTATAGTTACATTTGGTGAACTCGACGTGAACACGCTTCAATTCCATACATTTTTTTTGTCTTTCCATTTTTCTATTTTTATCCTTTTTTGCAGGTTTTTCATATGACGCATTGCATCCGTTCTGTAAAATGACGCATTTGTATTCGTCAGCCGCATATGTGAAAAAAAGTGATGCATCTTCCATCACAAACCACATTTGCAAAGTCACAAACCGCATCCGCCTGTCAACAAAATTCATGAACTGCATCTACTTGTCAACATTTGAATCACATCTGTGGCTCAAAAAGCCGCATTTGGCTGGTAAAACTTTTTCACTTTTTTATTGATTTCCGTACATCCATATTTTTTGTTTTCGCTTTTTGGGTTGTTTGGATTTTCGCTAATGTTTGTTTCAATGGTGTTTAGGAGGAATAAAATAGTATTTGCTAGACGAAGCTTTGAAGACAATTAAAACCAAACACAATTTTATGCAGGATGAAAGCTGAAGAACAAAGAACTACTGATAAATTTGCATGTAGGACCTAATGCCTTTGTGTCAATTTATTTATTTAAGCAAGCTTTTATTTGGTAGATAGATAATCGTCGTATGGGTTTAAAAAGAATTTCTTGTTTTTTAGATAAATAATTGTCGTTTGGATTAAAAAGAACCATTGTCTTCTTTATTTGATGTTTTGCACACATTTGTAACCTTTACGATTCAGTACACCGAAGTATCCTCTCCCCTTGTGTAGTCATGCGATCCTGGGTGTAAGAAAAACATATACTGTCTCTAGAACCTGGGCCTGTCTTGGTGGGAAAAAGTACTCACCCCAAGTTGACTCAGACCGGTAGCACGCTAAAGCCAAGCGACTTCTAGCCAGTATATAAAAGAGGATTCTTGGGGAAAGCCCATGAATGACTCGCACTATTTCGATGAGATGGACATAAATGGACTCTCACTGACGTTGGATAGTGTCACACGAACGGAATGCCCTTATTAAAAACCTTGTTGTAGAGTTACTAAAATCCTACCTACTTGTTGGCGTAGTAGGGTCGGGCATGTGAAGCCGTCTTATATTCTTATGGTTTATGTGTGGAAATGAAATGTATGCCATGGGAGTTTCATGGATATAGTAGCTTGGCTGCCCCGTATAAGTGAGGGCCATGGAGGGGAGCCAGTGGGGTCAAGCTACTAGTCATTCGCCATAAATATGCGTAGCTGGAGAAATCCAAATAAGATTTCAACAAGTATTGTCCTAAAATCCTAGGTTGTAAATGTTTTTGAGTCTTAACAGTCCTTACATCACAAAAACCGAAAATACATTGATTTTTGTGTTTGTTCTTTGCTGTATTCATCAAAATCTTGATCAAACAAACAAATTCAGTCAACAACTTTCAGGAAAATTTCAACTTTAAAAAAAAATCCAACTATCAGAAAGCCGAGTCACATTTGTCAGTTTAATCGTCGCATGTGTATTAGCAAGTCGCATCTGTTAGGGGAAAAGCCGCATCTGGCTATCAAAAATTTCACTTTTCATAGTTTGCATGTCACGAGTCATAACTGTCACATTCTGAGTCACATGTGTGCATGCAAACCGCATCTGTCAATTTTCGAGCCACATGTGTACCGGTAAACCACATTTGTCATAGGAAAAACCACAACTGTCAAAAACACCACATGCACTGTCAAAAAAAAAAACAACCGCATTTGTTAGAATCTGAACCGCAACTGTTAGGTGAACCGCATTTTCCTGTCAATAGAAAACATCAAAAACTGCGAGCTGAGTCTGAAACATCATTGTCAATATTTTCTTTAGGTTCTTAAGATCAATCTTGGATTAGAAACGGGTAAATTTTGCTCAAAAACCTTACACCATTAGGTGTCATATACGTCTTAGTCACAATAAACGTCATAGTCATAGTCATCTTAAGTCACATGCATAGAGATAATTCTTAGGAAATTTTAAGTCATAGAAATAGAGATAACTTTCCTCATCATTGGAAACATTCATGTTTCAATTTGTCACAATCATTAAACCTTATCACTTTAGTCCCATTTAGTGGATCTTTTCAGCTCAACAGTCTAGTTTGAAAAAAAATCACCTTATCAACTGTCCTCATCATCCAATTAGGTTCCTTGGTCAAAAACAAATATTTGCATGCATTTACTCCATTAGGTGGTAGGTTATCCTTGTCTTAGATTCATTTATCCTCAATATCTACTAGAGATTTTTCATATTGTCCATCATATCATACGTCATCTAAGTATACTTCTTTTTAGAGCCATTTTAGCAACATCATTTAGTGTCAAAAAAATACAAAAACATAGACATAGGTCATATCATTTTTTAGACATAGTCTACATTACCCATTTTGAGCAACTTTTTCATGGTCGAAACAAGGTCCAAAAAGAAACACAAAGCAATGACAGACCCCAAAGAATTTATCAATCTGTTCAGAAACCAACCGTCAGGAAGCAAATACCCACACAAGCCTTTACTGGAAAAACATGTCAGTAGAGACACACATGGTAGATTTGCATAGAAGACATAGATGCAGCAGTTCAAGATCCTGATTTTGCATCCATCATAGATGAGTGTTTGCTAAACGATCCACAACGCTATCTAGCCAAGTTGCTAGTAGAAGGTGCCACACTACCACCAAGATTTGATGTTCATACTCTGACAACATAGTCTACTCAACTAACACAAACTACGACATCAAGTGTGTCTATTCCCTAGATTACCACAACGATACCAACTAGCGTATCTACTCAGACATCGTCAATTGTAAGCACAATCCCTTTCAATGTCACACAAGGTTTACAATTTACTGCGGGGGCAATTTCCTTCAACCCCTTTGGCACCAACACTACTATTAAGAGATCCAAAGTTGGCGGAAATATACCAATACCAAATTAGACCATTCAGACAGGAAGCATTCCTATACCAACTCAGACCATTTAGACAGGGAATATCCCTATACCAAATCAGCACATCCTAATAGGATATATTCCCTCACCAAATCACAACCCATCACAAAAAATGGCATACCAAAACACCTACATTGATCCAAATAACACAAACACCATGTCCTTGACACAAGTCGACATCCTTCAAAACCAAATGCAAAATCTTCAACAAAATATGGACGAAATGTCTATGTTAGGGAAATGAGCTATCTCAGCACAAGACCTATGTCCATGTCCACTCGACAAAGCACTCTATATGACACCTTTCCCCATGGATACATTATACCAAATTTGCCTAAGTATAATGGGAGGAAGAATCCTTTAGAACATATTATAGAATTCTCAATGGCATGCATGGACATATCATATGACCCCACGTACTTGATGTGCCTATTTCCATGAACCCTCATAGGGATATCATTGGAATGGTTTTCTAAATTGCAATATGGTATTCGATCCTGGGGTGAATTGGCTGAGAATTTTGTCGAACATTTTTCCTTTAACATAGACAACGAAGTAACCATAGCAACCTTGTGCCACATGACACAAGAAGACGACGAGACGTTCATCACTTTCTTCCAGAGATGGAGAAGTCTAGCTAGCCGCTGTCCAGTCAAAATAACTAAAAAATAAAAGGTCATAATCTTCCTCAAAAACATCAACCCCAAACTAAGAAGTGACTTACGGGTACACTATTGCACTTAATTTATTAACTTGGTACAAAAGGGGATCATCCTTGAAAAGGGCCTTATTGACAAAGGCAAAATAAAAGTACCAGGCAAGAGTCTAGTTGTCCAACATCCAAACATGCTGAAAGATAGAAACAAGTTCTGGTCTAGGAACAAGAATGTCACGAATGACGACATTGTTGATGCTAAACACATACATACTAGACTGGTTATCACACTTAGAGGATACAACCAACATGTAGACATGATGAATAGTCTAGATCAAACAGATAACTATGTCCAGAACTCATAACAAAGACCCCAAAGGAGATTTCCCACGTGAGAATTTACACCTTTAGGGCAACCAATTGAGGTAGTCTTCAAGGAATTGGTCAATCATAATCTCATCAAACCTTTAGAACCAAGAGAGTATGATCCTAGATAGTTTAAACCTTCATGGTGGGATGATAATGCTTTCTGTGACTATCATCAAACAAAAGGGCACAACCTCCAACAATGTTGCCAATTAAAAAATATCATTTAGGACTTTGTTGAAAACATATCCATAGAGGTAAACGGGTAGAAAAATACTAAAAATAGTGATCATAAGGTCTTCACAGACCCATTACATGACCACACAAAAGGAAATGCCTCTGGTTCGGGAATCAAGAACAATCCCTCTACCAATTACACCAACTCCAAATATGACTATGGGAAAGGAAAGATCATATATAGCCTTTGAGCTGCAAACGACATGTTGATACCGTCATCATTACAAAGCACCTAGAATGTAATGTGAACACATGCAGGACTAAAATAGTTATTCCAGGTCCTTCTTCTGAACCACCTACACAGAGGCCCAAGTATAGATATAATCTCATCGATCAATTGAGTAAAACCCCGACACAAATATCTATCTTGGAACTATTGACTTTGTCACCAGAACATCAAGCCATACTTGACAAAGCATTACAGAACACTATTGTTCCCACAGACTTGGATGTCAATCGCTTCGATGAAATGGTAGGATATTTGACCAACTCGCAGATTATTAGATTTTAGATTATTGCTTAGATTAGGATTTAACATTGTTATTCTAGTTGTAGATTATTCATCATCATTTGAAAGATACATCTACATATTTTAATCTACAATTACACATGCCAATACCGAATGGAAATATGTTGGTCGGAGATAGTGTCAAGGTCCTCATTCTTAACCATCATTCTTTGAATAATGAGTACTTGTTTGTTACCCATCCTTGTTTGTCATTCGTTTTGTCATGCTAGTTGTGTTTTCGTCATGTTTGGAATTTGACTTGTTTAAATTAGTTAAATGATTTAATTTATAAGTATTTGATTTTAAATGCAATATTGGATTAAAATAATTATGTTAGATTACTTTATAATTAAAGTTAATTATTTTTCTATAAAGGTTTGACTAAATGTTTAAAAGATTTAATTAATTAAAACTATTAAAATAGAATATTAATTTAATATAATTTTTTTTTGATTGTGCATCTTGAATGCTTTTAAAATAGATATTTTTAAAAGAGTTTTTTCAATAGATTAAGCAAAATATCTGAAAACTTGAACTTATTGTCTGAAGATTGTTAACTTGTACAATTCATTAGTTTTAACTATTCGTTCAATTATGATTACATGCAGACTATCAGTTAAGTTTTATGAATGAAATTTAATTGAAAATTAATTAAAGGAGAGGTTATAAAATATTGTGCACAGTAATTGGTTTTTGCTAAAAAAAATGTGGTTTTCATGGCAATATTGTATTGGGGAAAAGATTTTTGCTTTCTTGGAGTGTTTGGTTTTGGAAAAGTTTGGAATATTGTGGATTCAAAGGCTTTTGTAGGCGACGGAAGGTATTCAAAATCAGTTTTTCATGCCATTTTTCATTCTTCATCAGAATTTGGGAGAGTATTCCATGTTCTCTTCTTGTTTTGTATTTTTCTCGAAATAAATCTTCTGAGTTTTGGTTATGATCTTGAATTTCCTACGTGAATGAGATTGCTCATTTTGAAACTTACACAAAAAATAGAAAATGAAAATGTTATTAACTAATTTTGATTAAATTGAGGAGAAATTTCTATGAATGTTAATCTACAGAAACTGAGCCATCTAATTCTAGATCTTCAAAATATTGCTAAACTCTTCATTAACAGCTTGAGGATTAGTTACTATCGCTACTCTTGTAGTGACATTCTCGTTCACCATGTTTATGATTGTCTTTCGATATATATGGTGCCATTTTCTGATATTTTTGGTGCACGACTGAACCTTTCCCAAATCCTTTTTTGTTATCTTTGTTGGCCTTTTTGCACCTACCCTTTATGTTCTTGTCTGAATTCTTTGGACTTGAAAGTTTAGCTATGTTACCATGGGTGTTGGTTTCCATTGATAAATTGTTTGATATTTATATATATCTACCATTGAGGATCTTACCTGAACGTTGCTTTGCCAATGGCATTCGGTCTATGTTCTCTTTTTCGCTATTTTTGTTTATACATGTTATCATAAAAATAAGTAAATGTCAACCCTTGGATTCAACATTTCATTATGTATACTATTAAACCTATCGCTTTGTCTTTATCCCATCTTCATCGTATGTGTATAGGCCTGCTATTCTATCCACCATAATTTTAAATCCTACTAAACATATTGCTTAGCCACATGCACTTTCAGCCACTGTTTATTTGTACTAGTGTGTTATCCTTAATGTTAGTTGGCATTGTCTTTTTGATAAACCTCTATTCTTTGGACTGTAATTATCAAGCTTATCCTTGATTTTAGTCTATGTGTACTAGGGGTTGCATTCACCTTTACTCTTTAGGTATTATACAGGATCTATTTCTCTTTGTTTTGGATTTCAATGCAGTTAAATTCTATGAAGGGTTATTCCATTGACTAATGAAAACTATTCATGCACTGATTCTTTTATTTCACCTTAGATTCTTGTTTTTTTAAGATTTTACTTCTCTATTGTATGATGGTGAACATGAAAGAATAGTAGCATTGTTATAACATGGAAAATAAAGGCTTTCTCTATCATGAGAAGCCTATGCATGCATACCCAGCTGTTGTCATGCATCCCGCATGCAATTTCAGATGTAACCTACCTTTAAGCATGGCCATTTTTTCTTAAATGCATGCATTTGGAATAAATTGTCGATTTATTTTATGTGCCTGGTTGGTTAGACTCGACTGTACTTGTTCTTGCACTATCTTATTCTATTTTGGTATCACTTTTACCTTATGGGAATTGTTGCTTGCATGATCCGATCTGAAGCTTGTAAGATAAAGGATACTCTGAAGAATAGATCGACGCCATTTGATTATGTTAACTATGGTTTAAAAAAGATCTCTGGAAATCTTCAGATCTTTGGAAACGTGACTTAAAAGCTTATTTGTCCACCGTCATGTTATATTTAGAATTTGCAGGTATAGGTTTATCTACAGATTTGTAATCTTTGTCTAATAATCTACAATCTTTGTTTTATTATATATATATAACATATAATATTTACTCCAATGAATGGTATGATTCTAAACTAAAAGCATAAATGTGTACATTTTTTCTTATATATACATATATTCGTACAGTGTATATATAAATATACATGCACATACCTTAAATTTATATTTATGTATTTAAATAATGCATAGTTTTGTGGAATTAATAATCGATGATTATTGAATTATTTTGTTAAGTGGGAAACCAAATAATTTGGACATTTTAATATGTCAATTGTATTTTCTTGTACGAACTATAAGTTCACAAAGAATAGAATGACATTTATGTTGGAAGACAAGAAATTATATGACTTTCTAATTTTGTCAAGTAATATCTTTATTGCACTTTGAGTTCATGATGTGTTGAAAGATTATTATGTGGGAAAACCTTATATGTATTTGTCTATGATTTTAAAAGAGCACTAGTGGGTTGTTGTGTTTTTGTAACTTCCAGAGGCTAGGTAGTGTAATTTGTATTATTAAGCATTCAGTTCTTGTACCTTGATAATCTCTTTCAATGATTTGATTGGGAGTTAGCCATGCACCATATTTATGTTAACATATGGTGGTATCTGAACGTTATGAGATTACATCTTATTGGAGATGTGTATATTCATATTTTGTTTTGTGTGTGATGGCTATTCCATGTTTTATCAAAAAATTATATTTTGGTATATGGGAGGAGTGGCTTTCATTAGGTGCCGAAACCCGAAGAGGTTTCAAGGGTAACCTATCAAAAGTAGATAATCCAATGAAAACCTTAAACTTAATGTATTAGGGGTTGGGTAGCATTCACTTAATAACTCAGATAATTGTTTTGCCTTGCCTAACACCTTAATTCTTGCATAGGTTAAGGGTAGGTTGAGATGGGCTAGAATGGCAAGGTCGTTCACTTTGTCCTCTTGAAAGGTGTTTTGATTCTACATAGGTTCATTTAGGGGTCGAGAATCAGTAGATATTACCAAGGTAACTTAGAACGAGGACTAGTAATCTAGGAATTTTTGCCAGGGTAACCTAAAATAAATGTTTGATGACACTCTTATCCTTTTACATGTTTGTGATCTCTTGTGTAGAGTCACCTATGGTCATGTTGTTTCCTCTAGGAGGTTTTTTTTAATACTTTGGTACAGATATCGTTATTTTTTATCTTCTTGTATGTCTGTTTGATCTATGGACCTGATATTATCTCCTAGCATGGGGGGTGGACTTTTGAGTACCACATGGTTGGGAGGAATGAGTTCTATCCTCCATTAGGTCCCCTTGCAGGTGATGTAACTCGAGACGAGATTGTTCTTGACAGGTTCCTGGATTCACTTTGCTCATGGAGTTGGACCTTGAGCATGCTCGTTAACGAGATTGATAGTTTTACTTGTTCAACATCTCTATTGTATTCGCTAATGATAATTATATGAGAAGTTTTATTATATTATGATTTTGGATGTATCAAGATTTTTCACAATCTCGTTTGATGTATCTTGAGCTTGTAATTAAACCTCTTTATGATCATGTAATCGAGATATGACATATTCTTATGTTTCTTGTATATGGTTTTATAATGTTTTATTCTTCTGGTGTTTGTTCTTGTAGCATTGTTATGGAACCCTGAGAACTTTCATGTATATGTTAATTTTTCACATGTGTTATTAAATGTTTAAAAAAAAGATTATTTGGTTATTTAGTTGCATTACATGTTGTTTTTTAGGTTCCATGGCGGAGCGTTACAAATTTGTATCAAAGCACAAGGTTCTAACACTGTGTACTCTGGTTCTTGTGATCCCATTAGGTTATCCTAGATGTTAGACTATTTAGTATGTGTTTTCAAGTTGTCTTCTATGTCGTGATACTAAGACTCATAATTGGTTTTGTGTAGGACCATGCCTAGATGTCGTGGTAGGGGACATGGTCGAGGTCGAGGTGGTGGTCGTGTGGCTAATCGCCAGGACACTCCTCCATAGAGTTCACATGAAAGTGAGCATGTTGAACAGTTGTAACCTCAAGTTAATTTGGTGGATGAGGAACTAAATCGGACTCATCTAGAATCTGAGGGAGCTCTGTTGCATCCCTTTCTAGAACAGGTTCTTGCTCGCCTTGGTCCTAGATAGGAGGTTGAACAGGAAGTGGATAGAGAATGAGATAGATCACCTAGGAGGGTTGTTGAGACTATCGAGCAGGATGTCGTTGTTGCATGGCATATGCGAGATTTTTTGAGGGAATGCCCTCTGACATTTGATGGTACTGGTGGTGGTTTGGAAGCGAAAACTTGTTTATTGGACTTGGGACAATTTTTGTCTATACATCCTTATGGTAGCAACACAAGAGCTAGATGTGCCATTATGCATCTTAGAGGATCTGCCTCTACATGGTGGCGATTGAAGGAGAATAAGCTTCACTTGGAGATTGGTTTTGTATCATGGGATATGTTCTTGGAGCATTTTAGAGCATGTTTCCTATCAAAGCATTGGAGACAACATCATGCAGATGAGTTCCATGATCTATGTTAGATGGCTATGTAAGTTGAGCAGTTTGAGCATAGGTTCTATGATCTCAAATAGTATCTCAGGATTATGGACGACGAAGCTATGTTGGTACAACACTTCATCAGGGGCTTAAACGCCTTTATAAGCTGAGGACTCTAAGTCTTCGAGCCGAAGACAATCGAGGTAGCCATGGAGAAGGCATGAATTTTTGAGGAGAATTTGTCTATGGATTTGGGTGGACATATAGGTTTTCAGATAGGTAGTGCACCTACTACAGGTTTTGGTTTGTGTGGTGGTCTGAATCAAACAAGAGGTTCCTCTCGGAACCAATAGGTACCCACTAAGGGTGGTCAACAACAACAACAATGTTACCCACCAAAGAATAAGAGTTCTCAATTTTAGTCGAGTAATGGTTCATAGTCTGGGAAGAACCATAACTGATGGCATAATAAGTGCAACTGTTAAGATTAGCTAGCATAGAGTGCACAAACTACGATTAGCAGAGGCAATTTCCAGCAGTCGAATGCACCTTTAGGAGGTAGAGGTTTTGGCAAGGCTATTGGTTGCTTTTCATGTGGTCAATAGGGTCACATTATGAGGCATCATCCGATGAGAGGTACATTAGGGTTTGGTCAGAAACCTATAGCTTCAGAGCTGACAATTGGACATGCAGGTCTTTCTCACAGAGTTTTTTCTATGGTGGATAACCGTCAGGAAGATCATTAGAATACAGTGGTTGAGGCTTTAGGCCAGTTACAAGGTATTGTTGTTTCCATCCTTTTTTATTCTAGAGCTTCTAATTCATTTATTTCTCCATCTATTGTTGAGCGTTGTGGACTCGTGGCAGTAAATCAAGGCATTAGGTGGCGTGTAGAATTGGCCTTTGGGGCAAAGGTAGCTATAGAATCTCATGTTCGCAATTGTGGACTTAGGATTGGATCGCTATCTACCTCATTGGAACTTCAAGTTACACCTCTTGGATTGTATGACATTGTTTTGGGTATGGACTGCTTGGAATCCCATAGGGTGATCCCAGTACAATAGTGGTTTACAATTTTTGGCCAGACTGGACACTGAAATTATTATTTTTAACTAAATCTTCATATTCGGGCACCTATAAGGCTAAACCATGAGGAATTTTAAGATGATGAAAACTAGAGTCTCATCACATTTTTTCTGGTAAATTGTAAAAATATTTTTTTCAATTTGTTTTTGAATTAGATTGCACTTCTTTTTCTGTCTCCCATGAAAATTGGTTTTTTTTCTGAAAATAACATTTTTAAAAGGTGACACACACCATATAATGCATAAATTTTTTTTCCATGAAGGATAAAATTATAATTCTTTTGAATTTATATTTTTAACTTTGATATCTAGTGCTTCCACTTGGTTAGATAGTTTTTTATTGAATATTTTTTCTTTAATCAAGTTTCGAAGTCAAACCAATTACAATTCAGACATAGCACGACTGTATAATGCGTAACTTTTTTTGTATATATCAAAATTAATTTTTATTTTTTTTGTTGGATCAAAGACTTCAATATCTGATGCACTCATATTTTTTAAATTTATTTTTTGATAATCTACTATTTTTCCACATGTGCAGAACAAAGACCTTCATTTTTGACGAAAAACCTATGTTTAATAGAACAAAAAAAATAAAAAAAAATAAAACCAAAACATATTAAAATTGTATGCATTGGATATATCATTCTGAGGACTACCATAATCATTTGAAATAAATTTAAAATGAATTCATTTGATCCCCCAAAAGGTAAATCAAAAGTGATTTTTTATCAGCATTTTGATAGGTGTAAAGGAGACTCATTTATATATATGGTTTAAAACTAGCGAGGTTATATCCAAGGGGGTTTGATCTAAGGTGGTTTGATCAAACCCTATTCAATTGGAATCCTTAAAATGGAAAATTTTAAGGCTTAAATCATTATATTTTCTAAAAATATGTGATTTCAAAAAAAATCAGTTCCTCTCAGAAATTGTAAACCAGCTTTGTGGGATCACCCCATAGTGTAGTGATTGATTGTCGATAGAAGATATTATGTATCTTAGGTGATTCTGGTGCATAAGTTCAGATAATTAGTGTGCAGATCTCCTTGTGGATTATATATTCTATGCAGTTAGGGAGATGCATGTGTCAAGGTTGTCAGTTGTCTCCACCAACAGTTAATGACTTGGAGGTAGGGAGATTTGAGAGGTATCTCTTGATGATTACCCTATTATTGGGGAATTTGTAGATGTTTTTACTACTGATATTCCTGGTATGCCACTGAAACATGACATAGATTTCAGAATCGATTTGGTTCTTGGAGTAGAGCCTATATCTTGAGCTCCGTACAAAATGACCACACAGGAACTAGAGGAGATTCATTTGCAGTTGGAGTAAATTTTAGTTAAGGGTTTTATTCGTCCAATTGTTTCTCCTTGGGAAGCACCTATCATCTTCATGAAGAACAAGGATGGATCTCTCAGGCTATGCATTGATTATCATCAATTGAAAAAAGTGAGGGTTAAGAATTGATATCCTTTCCCTAGAATCGATGATCTCTTTGATCAGATCAAGGGAGAAAAGGTATTTTCCAAGATTGATATGAAATCGGGTTACCATCAGTTAGCAATTTCTGAAGCAGACATTCATAAAGTGACATTTCAAACTCGTTATGGGCACTATGAGTTCCTGTTTGGGTTAACGAATTCACCATCCGTTTTCATGAGTTTGATGAATGGTGTCTTTCGCACATACCTTGATAACTTTGTTCTTGTGTTTCTCGATGATATTTTGATCTATTCGAGAGATATGAAGGAGCATGAGGATCACATGAGACAGGTATTGCAGTGCTTTAGAGAGAATCAACTATTTGCAAATTTGTCGAAGTGTGAGTTCTTCCAGAATGAGGTGAAATACCTTGGACATGCTATCTCTAGAGAGGGTATTATAGTGGATCCTTGAATGATCCAGACTGTCATTGATTTCCCCATGCCTACCAATGTACTAGAGGTTCACAGTTTTAAGGGTCTTTTGGGGTATTATAGATGGTTTGTTTAGGGGATTTCTAGGATTTCTCATTCTATTAATTCTCTTGAAAGGAAAGGGAAGAAATTAATTTGGTTAGATCAATACCAGTCGACTTTTCAGACACTCAAGGAAAAGTTGACGAGTGTGACTATCCTAGCTATTCCTAAACCTACTAAGGACTATTTTGTATGCATTGATGCATCTTTGGAGGGATTAGGAGTCGTGCTACTGCAAGAAGGTCGTGTGATCACTTATGAGTCTCGCAAACTCAAGGATCATGAACTAAATTATCCTACTGATGATTTGGATCTAGTTGCAGTTGTTCATGCTTTGGTTTGGTTGAGGCATTTCTTGTTGGGTCACCATTTGAACTTCATAGTGATCACTATAGTCTATAGTATATTTTCACATAGCCTAATTTGAATGCTAGGCAGAGATGGTGGATAGATTTCCTATGAGAGTATGAATTTGAGGTTAAATTTATCTAGGGGAAGGAGAATGTAGTGGTTGATGCTCTTAGTCGGCAAAGGCATGAGCTTTCTATCATGACTCTTGGAGTTGATTTAACAAGTAAAATTCTAGTATTACTTCCAAAAAATAGACTATATTAGGAGGTGAAGATGGAGTTGAGATTAGATAGACCCTTGGAGGGTAGATTCACGAGATATAATCTCAAGTCAGATGGTTTGTTGTGACACTTGGGTCGTATCTACATGCCACTTGTAGACAGTCTTCGCACTTTGATTATGTTAGAGGCACATCGAGCACCTTATTCAGCTCATCCTGGTGTCAAGAAGATGTATGCGGATCTTTGATAGTTTTACTTTTGGCGTGGGATGAAGCGTGACATTGCTGATTTTGTTTCAAGATTTCTTGAGTGATAGAGGGTTAAGGTTGAGCACCAATATCCTGCAAGACTGTTGCAGCCACATCTTGTTCCTTAATGGAAGTGGGATATCTTATCAGTAGACTTTATTGTTGGGTTACCTATGTCATGTCGTTGACATGATGCTATCATGGTTACGGTTGCCAGATTGACTAAGGTAGCACATTTTTCTCCAGTTCATTCATCCTATAATGCCTCATCTATAGAAAGGATCTTCATGGAGAATACCGTTCATTTGCATAGAATCCCACATAGAATCATTTTTGATAGAGATCTTATATTTACATCAACACTATCGACATCTTTGAAACATGTCTTAGGTACTTAGTTGAATTTTAGTTCAACTTATTAGCCTGAGACCAATGGAAAAACCGAGAGGGTCAATCAGATTCTTGAGGATATGATTAGGATGCATATTATGGATCAGTAGATGCATTGGGAAGACTATCTCTACTTGGTGGAGTTCACCTATAATAGTGGGCATCATAGTTTCATAGGTATGCCTCCTTTTTAGGAATTGTATGGATGCCCATGTCGGACTCCGTTGAGTTGGGATAGACTTGAGGATAGAGTTATTCTTTGACCTAAGATTATTCTGGATATGGAGAAACAAGTTGATCATATTAGGGAGCATTTGGTGGCGGCACAGGACATGCAAAAAAAGTATGTCGATGCTCATAAGGTGGATTGCCAATTTTTAGTTGGTGATAGGGTATTACTTTGGGTATGTCCGAGAAAGATTTTGATCCATTATAGAAAATTTTCTAAGCTTGTGCCTCATTTAGTTGGACAATTTGATATTCAAGAGAAAATTGGTACTGTAGAGTATCAGATTTCTTTACCATCCAGTTTTTCATGAATTCATGATGTATTCCATGTATCTATTCTTACGCAATATCATCCTGATATTTCACATATTCTCAATTGGAATGCATTATAGGTAGAGGATGGGAAACTGGATTTGGAGCCCATGGGCATTCTTCAGTGCAGGAGTTTCGCCCTCACGGGTCAAGATTTTGATCAAGTGATGGTCTAGTGGGATCCTAGTGACAAGGCATTGGCTACTTGGGATGATGCAACACACATGAGGGAGGTTTATCCTTATTTGTTTTGGGCTTCCAAGAGTAAGCCTTATCCGAGGGGGGGAGGATGTAGTGTTCCTCTAGTTGATACTATTTGTTTCATTTTTATTTTATTAGTCGTTTAGTTGTTTCAGATACTATATTACATTATTTCAATCATTAAATTGATGTTATGTTAGTCTTTATACTCTGATGATGCTACATTGACATCGTGATCATCTTGTTATGGTCATGTGATGCCACTATGATAGACATGTGTGTGTTATGGTTTATGTTGTTTCTAAGTTTTTATGAGTTTATCATGATGTAGTTAATGTTTATGAATTAATGATGAATGTTAGTCTTGGTGAAGGAGACACTCTAGTATTTCTCATTCATAAGTACCCTACTATGCTACAACTCTCATTCATGGTGTGGTTGTTGATATATGTTGATATGTTTGACAGTGTCATTTTATGTAATTTGTAGGTACATGCATCGAATCAACTTGCTTCATTGTTGATTAAATAAAGGTGAAGAAAACTTGCAATATGAACTTAAATAAGTGTATGAAAATCTGAAATAAGTAGATTAACCTCTAGCCTTAGTGTGAAGAAAGAATGAGAGAGAGAGATAGAAGAATCATAACACATGCAACAACAAATTTATGTGGAGAAACTCCAAAGGGAAAAAACTCCACCACCGAAAGAGAGGCAAGTATATTACTAATAATCTAAAATATTACATGATGCAACAATAGAATTCTCTTATCAATCTCTGTAAAATCCAGCAACACCCTATTACCCTACAAACCTGTAAAACTAAATTGAATAACTCTAGCTCAAGGCCCCAATTTAAAGATATTTGTGAGGATGAAAACCACCATGGTTTCACCAAACAATAGGCAACAATACCACCTAGAAAAACCCATGCCTCCCTCCTTGAAATGGTCAAAAAATACCAAAAATAGCCTCTTAAAGATGCTCTTACAATTGTCATAAGGCATCTCTCATGCATGGGAACTCAGGGTCTAAAAGTAACATATTCTGTCATAAGGAATATGTCATATTGTCATAGCATCTTATGAAAACTATCATACATGTCATAGATGCTCTTACAACACCCTATTTTGACCTGAAAACCTTGTTCTAGAAGATTCCAAAGTGGGATGCCTATCTATTTTTTCCTTTTCCAAAATGACAAACTTTAGCAGTTTCACTATGTTTACATTGACTCTTTCACCACAGTTGGTCAAATAGTTTCACCTCTTATGGGTAAATGTACAAAATACTTTAGGAGAATAATTAATTAAAATATTTACAAGGTTGATGACACCTAAATCCTAACATTCTCCCACTTGATATCATACATTGTAAATTACACCCATAGAGATACAATTACATAGAATCAAGTATAGTGATCAAGGCTCATGGCCTTCCTGCACTAAGAGAACTTATTCGTGGTGACTGGCTTCATAAGAGAATATGCAACATAATCCAAAGTGTCATCTTTTTCCATCAAGACCTATCCATTCTCAACCATTTATCACACAAAGTGATATTGAACATCAACATGCTTAGTACGAGCATGATACATTAATTTTTTAGTCAAACATATGGCACTTTGACTATCACATCCGATCCTTGCTATCTTGCAATCAAAACCAATACCATTACCATGTCTCTGTAACTAAACTGCCTCCTTAGAAGCATGTTTAGCATCCATATACTCTGCTTCAATGGTAGATAAAACAATTGTAGGTTGTCTTTTACTCATCCAACTCACTGCACCTCCAAACAAAGTAAACACATAGCCACTAGTGGACCTTCAACTATTCAAGTCACCTACCCAATCTGTATCAACAAAACCCTATATTTCCAATGAACTATCAACATTATCACTACCATGATACACCAAACAATAATCAGAAGTGCCTTGTAAATATCTAAATACCATTTTAACAAAATTCCAATTTTCTTTACGAGGGTTAGACATAGACTTGCTTAGAGCTCCCACTGCTTGGGCTATATCTTGTGTAGTACAAACCCTTGCATACATTGAACTACCAACAAAACTAGCATAAGGAACTTTAGAAATTTCATCAATACCATTATTCAATTTAGGACACATGTCTAAACTTAACTTAGTACCAACAAGAAAAGGAATATTTATTGGTTTACAATCCTGCATATTAAACCTCTGCAAAATAGTGTTAACATACTTACTCTGATTTAACCAAAGCTTTATGTGAACCTGATCCCTAATGATTTCCATCCCGAGAATAAATTTAGCAGCCCTTAAATATTTCATATCAAATGTGCCAAAAAGTTGAGTTTTAAGCTCCCTAATCATTGCCTTATTTTTACCAATGAACAACATATCATCCACATATAAAACAATAATTAGTTTTTGATCATCAATAACTTTAAAATAAACACAGTGATCCTCTTCACTTCTAACAAAACCCAACTTTAATGAAAAGGCATCAAACTTATGGTACCACATCCTAGGCGACTATTTTAAACCATTTAGAGATTGTTTTAACCTACAAACCAAGTGTTATTTTATTTTCACAACAAAACCACTAAGCTCTTGCATGTCAATTTCTTCCTCAAGATCCCCATGTAATAAAGTAGTTTTAACATCCATTTGTTCTATTTCTAAATCATAAGCAGCATCAATGGATAAAAGGAATCTAATTGAAGTTAACTTAGCAACAGGAGAGAATATTTCACCAAAATCATCTCCCTCTCTTTGGGAGTAGCCCTTTCCCACTAATCGAGCCTTGTATCATTCCAACTTACCATTTTCCCCAAACTTATTTTTATATACCCACTTACAAAAAATGGCCTTTCTTCCTTTGGGAAAACTAACAAGATCCCAGGTGTCATAGTTTTCCAAAGACATCATCTCATCCTACATGGCCTGCATCCAAGACTCACATTCTTCTAAAGATATAGCCTCACTGAAAGATCTAGGTTCATCATTAGTACATAACAATGAAAATTTACAATGAAAATCAGGTGGGCTATACCTTTCAACTATATTTTTTTGTCTTGTGGACCTTCTCAAAGGTGGAGTAACAGGTTCCACCTCATTGTTTTCAACTTCTTATGTTACAACAGGTTCTTCAGAACTCTCTTCTTCTCCATCTTCTTGTCCAATTCTTTGTTCTTCCACATGTGCATCTTCTTGCTTAGTTTCAAAATGCATTTTTTTTCACTTTTCCTTTGGTTGCTCATCTTCAAAGTTAGCTCTAAATTCCCTGAAAATTACATCTCTAGAAAATATCATCTTTCGTGTTAGTGGATTCAAAAGTTTATAACCTTTAACACTTTCGCCATAACCTAAAAATATGCGTTTCTAAGATTTGGGATCCAATTCAAACTACTTCTCTTTAGGCACATGAACAAAAGCCTCACAACCAAAGACCCTTAAATGGGAAACTAAAGGATTTTTACCCAGCCACATTTCATAAGGTGTTTTATCAACAAGATCTTTACAAGGAGATCGATTAATTAAATAACAAGCAATACCAACAACATATGCCCAAAATAATTTATCTAACTTAGCACTACTTAACATGCTCCTAGCTCTTTCCATTAATGTACAGTTCATTATTTCTACTACCCCATTTTCTTGTGGTGTGTAAGGTGTAGTCTTTTGCCTAACAATTCCTGCATGTTCGCAAAACTCATCAAATTCCTTAGAACAATATTCACCCCCATTTTTAGATCTCAATACTTTTATCTTATAATCTGTTTTCTTTTCAACCAATGCCTTAAATTCCTTAAATTTGGGGAAAACTTTAGATTTTGTATGCATAAAATAAATCCAAGTATATCTCGAGTAATCATCAATGAAGGAAACATAATAACGAGATCTACCCAAAGAATCTGTATCCACTAGACGACATACATTCAAATGAATTAGTTCTAACAATCCATTAGCTTTATTAATTTATTTAGGAAATGATGACCTATTTTATTTTCCAAAAACACAATCCTCACATAAATCATTTTTACCAACAAAATAATTAGAAATACCGTCTAGTATTTTCTTATCAAGTATGGTCCTAAGACCTTTTTCACCAATGTGAGCCAATCTATGGTGCCACAACATACATGCATTTTCATTGCTAGTTACAAAAGAGGAGTTACAAAAAGTAGATGCATGTAGCGTTAACAAATTCCCTATCTAAAATCCTTTAGCAACCATCAGACTTCCGCTTACCATCCTGCAACTAGAATTATCAAATGTCACATGCATTCCAGTATCATTCATCTTGGAAACCAAACTTAAACTTTTTGTAAGTCCTGAAATATGAAAAACATCATCAAGGATTTTAATCCTCCCATCACTAAGACACAAATTTACCTTTCCTTTGCCGATAATATTTTGTGAGCTATTATCACCCATGAAGACCTCTCCTCCATCATATTATTTGTATGTAGAAAACCACTCCTTATGAGGATTCATATGGAAGGAAGCACCTGAATCAATAAGCCAAGAATCATTACAAATTGTGTTAGCTGAAATAATCAAAGAATCAGAATCATTGTTATCAGAGGAGTTTTCTCTGGAGCAATCTGCATTCTTTTTCTTTTTTCTACATTCCTTCTTCACATGTCCCCATTTACCACAGTTCCAACACTTCACTCTACTCTTTCCAAGGGTCTTAGATCATCCTTTAGACTTATCCTTCTTCTTATCCCATTTAGGACCTTTCTCCTTGGACCTACCTCGCACATGTAAGACATATTGGGATCCACTATGCATGGTCTTTCTCCTCATCTCATCCGAAAGAAGTATGTGAATAATATTATCCATCTTAGGTTCTACACCACCACTTTTTATAGAAACAATTAAATTTTCCCAAGATTTCGGCAAAGAGAAAATCAATAAAATGCATTTATCCTCATCTTGTATTTTAACATCAATAGATGCAAGCTGACTTATAAAAAAATAATTAAAAGAATTAAAATGTTCAGCAATAGAATCACCATCCTTCATCTTTAATTAATATAAACACCTTTTGAGATACAACTTGTTAGACAAACTCTTTGGTAGATTTCACATATCTTCCTCCAAAGCTTGTATGATGTGTCTTCTGAAGAGACATTTAGGAGGATATATCCAATGATACACAACCAAATGGTCCCTCGAGCCTTCTTGTATAACTTCTTCCAATCTTCATCCGACAAGGCTAAAGTAGATGGCTTCATATCAACTAAAACTGGTAACCATTGATATCTCTCCTTAAGGAGCTCTTCCACTTTTAACTTCCACATCTTGTAACCAGTACCATTGAACTTCTCAATATATTGATGAGAGGTGGAGGCCATGGTATACAATCTTTCACTAATCTCCAAAACACACAACACAAAATCTCCCATTGTAGCAAAAAACCTTCAACACTTAAAAGGAAAGTGTCCCTTCCTTAACAGAACCGTTAGCTCTGATACTAAATGTTGATTATCAAGGTGAATAAATATTGCAATATGAACTTAAATAAGTGTATGCAAATCCGAAATATGTAGATTAACGTTTAGCCTTGGTGTGAAGAAAGAACGAGAGAGAGAGAGAGAGACAGAAGAATCATAACACATGCAACAATAGATTTACATGGAAAAACCTCGAAGGGGAAAAACTCCACCAACCAAAGAGAGGCAAGTATATTACTAATAATCTAAAATATTGCATGTAGAAATAGAATTCTCTTATCAATCTCTGTAAATTCTAGCAACACCTTGTTACCCTGCAAACCTGAAAAACTAAATTGAATAACTCTAGCTCAAGGCCCCAATTTAAAGAGATTTGTGAGGATGAAAACCACCACGGTTTCACAAAAAAATAGGCAGCAATACCACTTAGAAAAACCCATGCCTCCCTCCTTGAAATGGTAAAACAATACAAAAAATAGTCTCTTACAGATGCTCTTACAGCTGTCATAAGGTATCTCTCATGCATGGGTGCCTACGGTCTAAAAATAACATATTCTGTCATAGGGAATCTATCATTCTGTCATAGCATCTTATGACAACTATCATACATGTCATAGATGCTCTTACAACACCCTATTTTGACCCAAAAAACTCATTCTAGAAGATTCCAATGTGGGATGCCTAGCTATTTTGTCCTTCTCCAAAAGGACAAATGGTAATGGTAACACTACGTTTACATTGTCTCTTTCACCACCATTGGTCAAACAGTTTCACCTCTTATGGGTAAATTCACAAAACACTTTAGCAGAATAATTAATTAAAAGATTTACAAGGTTGATGGCACCTAAAATTCTAACATTCATCAGGTCTGAGTGTCCCAAGACCCAATGGAAATATTTTGGTCAGAGATAGTGTCAAGGTCCTCATTCTTAACCATCGTTCTTTGAAGAACAAGTACCCGTTTGTTACTCGTCATTTTTTGTCGTTTGTTCTATCATGTCAGTTGTGTTTTCGTCATGTTTGGAATTTGACTTGTTTAAATTAGTGAAATGATTTGATTTATAAGTATTTGATTTTAATTGCAATATTGGATTAAAATAATTACGTTAGATTACTTTATAATTAAAGTTAATTTTTATTTTATAAAGGTTTAATTAAAATTTTAAAAGATTTAATTAATTAAAACTATTAAAATATAATATTAATTTAATATAATTCATTTTTGATTGTGCAACTTGAATGCTTTTAAAATAGATATTTTTAAAAGAGTTGTTTCCAATAGATTAAGCAAAATATCTGAAAACTTGAACTTATTGTCCAAAGATTGTTAACTTATAGTACAATTAATTAGCTTTAACTGTTCATTCAATTATGATTACATGCGGACTATTAGTTAAGTTTTGTGAATGAAATTTAATTGAAAGTTAATTAAATGATAGGTTATGCAATTTTGTGGACGACAATTGGTTTTTGCTGAAAAAAAAGTGGTTTTCACGACTATTGTTTTAGGGAAAAGATTTTTGCTTTCTCGGGTGGTTTTGAATTTTTTTGGAAGATTGTGGATTTGAAGGTTTTTGCAGGCAACAAAAGGTATCCAGAATCAGTTTTTCATGCCCTATTCCATTCTTCATCGGAATGCGGGGGATTATTCCAAATTCTCTTCTTGTTTTGTATTTTTCTTGAAACAAATCTTTGAGTTTCTATTATGATCTTGAATTTCCTACGTGAATGAGATTTCTCATTTTGAAACCTACAAAAACAATAAGAAACGAAAATGTTATTAACTAATTTTGATTAAATTAAGGAGAAATTTCTATGAATGTTAATCTATGAAAACCGAGCCATCTAATCCTAGATCTTAAAAATATTGCTAAACTCTTCTTTATCGGCTTGAGGATTAGTTATTGTCACTGCCCTTGTATTGAAATTCTCGTTCACCATGTTTATGATTGTCTTTTGATCTATATGGTGTCATTTTCTGTTGGTTTTGGTGCACGGCTGAACTTTTGCCAAATCCTTTTTTTCATCTTTGTTGACCTATTCGCACCTACCCTTTATGTTGTTGTCTCGATTCTTTGGTCTTGAAATTTTAGTTATGTTACCACGGGCACTGGTTTCCATCGATAACTTATTTGATGTTCATATATATCCGCCATCGATGATCTTAGCTAAACGTTGCTCTGTCAATGGCGTTCGGTCTATGTTCTCTTGTTCGTTGTTTTTGTTTATACATGTTATCAGCAGAATAAGAAAATGTTAACCCTTGGATTCAACCTCGCCTTATGTAGTCTGTTCAACCTATTTCTTTGTCTTTATCCCATATTCATCGTACGTGTATAGGCCTGCTATTCTATCCACCATACTTCGAAATCCTGCTAAACATATTACTTAGTCGCATGCACTTTCGGCCACTCTTTATTTGTAATAGTGCATTATCCCTAATGTTAACCGACAATGCCTTTTTGATCGAAGATTGATCCAACTCATTTACCTTGAAACCTCTATTCTTTGCATTGCAATTATCTCGAGCTTATCCTTGATTTTATTCGATGTGTACTGGGGGTTGGATTTACCTTTACTCTTTAGGTATTATACAGGATCCGTTTCTCTTTGTTTTGGATTTCAACACAGTTAAAGTCTGCGAAGTGCTCTTCCATTCACTAATAAAAACTATTCATGTGCTGATTTTTTTATTCTGCCTTAGATTCTAGTTTTTTTAAGCTTCTACTTCTCTATGGTATCGACGGTGAACATGAAAGAATGGTAGCATTGTTCTAAAGCTAAAAATATAGGCTTTCTCTGTCACAAGAAGCCTATGCATGCGTACCCAGTTGTTGTCATGCATAGTGCATGCAATGTCATATGTAACCTACCTTTCAATCATGCACAAATTTTCTTAAATGCATGCATCTGGAATAAGCTGTCAATTTATTTTATGCGCTTGGTTGGTTAGAATCCACTGTACCTGTTCTTGCGCTGTCTTATTCTCTTTTGGTATCACTTTTACCTTGTGGAATTGTTTCTTGCACATGATCTAATCTGAACCTTGTAAGATAAGGATACTCTGAAGAACAGATCGACGCCATTTGATTGTGTTAGCTACAGTTTAAAAAAGATCTTTTGAAATCTTCATATCTTTGGCCACGTGACTTAAAAGCTTGTTTGGCCGACATATTGTTATATTTAGAATCTGCAGGTATAGGTTTATCTACAAATTTGTAATCTTTGTCTGATAATCTGTAATTTTTGTTTTATTATATATATATATAACATATAATATTTACTCTGATGGAATAGTATGATGCTAAACTAAAATAATAAATGTGTTCGTTTTTAATTATATATACGTATATTCATATAGTGTATATATAAATATACATACACATACCTTAAATTTATATTTATGTATTTAAATAATGCATAGTTTTATGGAATTAATAATCGATGATTATTGAATTATTCTTTTAAGTGGGAAAAATAAATAATTTGGACATTTTAATATGTCAACTGTATTTTGTTGTACGAATTATAAGTTCACAATGAATAGAATTTCAATTATGTTGTATGAACTATAAGTTCAACATGACTTTCTAATTTTGTCAAGTAATATATTTATTGCACTTTGAGTTCACAATGTGTTGAAAGATTATTGTGGGAAAACCTTATATGTATTTGTCTATGATTTTAAAAGAGCACTAGTGGGTTGTTGTGTTTTTGTAACTTCTAGAGGCTAGGTAGTGTAATTTGTATTATTAAACATTAAGTGCTTGTACCTTGATAATATTTTTTATTGATTTGATTGGGAGTTAGCCATGCACCCTATTTATGTTGTCATATGGTGGTATCTGAATGTTGTGAGATTTACGTCTTATTGGAGATGTGTATATTCATGTTTTGTTTTGTCTATGATGGCTATTTTGTGTTTTGTCAGAAAAGTATTTTTTGGTATATAGGAGGAGTGGCTTTCTTTAGGGATCGGAACCCTAAGAGGTTTCTAAGGTAACTTAGATCGAAAGTAGATAATCTAGTGAAAACCTTGAACTTAATGTATTAGGGGTTGGGTAGTATTCACTTAATAACTCAAATGATTATTTTGCCTTGCCTAACACCTTATTGCTTGCATAGATTAAGGGTAGGTTGAGATGGCTTGGAATGGCAAGGTCGTTCACTTTTTTCTCTCGAAAGGTGTTTCAATTCCGCATAAGTTCATTTCGGGGTCGGGAATCGGTAGAGATTGCTAGCGTAACTCAAGGTGATGGCCAATAATCTAGGAAGTTTCACCTGGGTAACCTAAAAGAATTGTGTGATGACACTCTTATCCTTGTACATGTTTTTGGTCTCTTGTGTAGAGTCAACTGTTACAATATTGTTGTCTCTGGGTTTTTTTCGTTATCCTTTGGTTTAGATATTGTTATGTTGTTTTGTGGTTGTCAACCATGTAACGTTATGTTCTATCTTCTTATTTTTTGTTTGACTTGTGGACCTGATATTATCTCCTAGCATGAGGGGTGGACTTTTGAGTACCACATGGTTGGGAGGAATGTGCTCTATCCTCCATTGGGTCCCCTTGTAGGTGATGCAGCTCGAGACGAGATTGTTCTTGACAGGTTCCTGGATTCACTTTGTTCATGGAGTTGGACGTTGAGCATGCTAGAGAATGAGATTGATAGTTGTACTTCTTGAACATCTCTATTGTATTCACTCATGATGATTATATGATACTTTATTGTATTATAATTTTGGATATCGAGATTTGTCACAATATTGTCTGAGGTATCTTGAACTTTTAATTAAACCTCTTTATGATCATGTGATCAGGATATTGAAGATTCTTACATTTCTTGTATATGGTTTTATGATGTGTTATTCTTCTGGTGTTTGTTTTAGTAGCGTTGTTCTGGAACCTTGAGAACGTTCGTGTATATGTTACTTTGTCACATGTGTTATTGAATGTTTAAAAAAAAAAAATGGTTATTTAGTTGCATTACGTGTTGTTCTCTCGGTTCCATGGCGGGGTGTTACAATAGTTGTTCTCTCATGTATGCCTCCCTCTTTTCAGTGATAGTCTCCCTCTCATCCTTAGAGGCTAACTTTATTCTATATTCACCTCATTAATTAGAGAACATAGTTAGTCTTTTATTAAAACACATATGCATATATAAATATATTTATATATCAACATAAATATCTTGGAAACATTAAGGAATATATTATGTTTTAATACTATGAGTATCAAAGGATCATATACATTAGTTCATCTGATGTTAACTAGATCAAAATGTAAAATCAACATATTCTTAATAAACTATAATTCATATTCTCAAGTTAGGACTGAAATGAAAATAAAAAATAACATAGTCTAGAGGGTTATAGAAAATGGGATGAAACATGGAAAATTATCTCTTGCATCCACCTTATCAAAATAACAAGGTAGTTAGTCTATCAAATCATATCATTAAAAATGATATAAAACATTCATTATTCATCACATGCTAATAAAGTTTTTCATGTGCATCAACTATACACTATATCAAATTGATATGTAAAGTTGAATCATCATCATACAATTGTTCATAAAAGAAGTTTGGCATCATAATCAAAATGTAGAGCAAATCATAACATAGTCTAGAGGGTTCAAAATGGGATGTGACACATGTGCATTCTAGAGACTTGAACAAAATTTGTCTTGATTAATCATGCTTTCACCTATGCAAATGATTAGCTAGATTATGCAATTGGTCTCAGTGTACTAATGGTGTTAGAGGAGAAAGATAAAATAAATAAATAGATTTTATTTATTTTAGGTTGAATATTAAAAAAATATTGATTATTTGAATAAATAGTTCTAATTTATTCAATTAATAATGGAAGATGGATAAAGTTAATTAATTCAATCCTTAAAATCATTTAACTGATATTAGGAAACAAGTTAAGATAATTAATCAAATAAATAAGATTTTTTTAATTAACTTAGGTGATGTAAAATGAATTGATAATAAAAAAAATGGTATGCGTGAGTTTTCCACAATCTGTGAATAATAGGAAACGTTAATGGATTCAACTATGTATGTTATTTTGCATGGACTTTTGAACCACACTCACCATTCATCATCACGAAGTGGATAGTGAAGGATAGGACTGCAAAAATAATGTTAAAAAAAAAACATACACAGTTAAATCCGTAAACCTTTATCAAGAACAAAAATGTTGAGACATGATTTAAATAGATGTTTAATTACGTAATTATTATTATAAGATTAAAAATAGAAGCCGCAATAGTCCGCATGGGTAGCCAAGTTGGCTTGAGCCTTGGGTATGCACCCCAAGGTCTCAAGTTTGATTTGGAGGTCTAGACTTAATCGATGCGTGTTGCTTGCGAGCAGATCCCAAGAGAGTAGTCTTATTCAGCTCGCCTCTGCAAGATAAAGTAGGAGCGCTGAGCTGGATCGCAAGGATACCCTGATTAACCAAAAAGAAGAAGAAAAGAAGCCACAACACTTAAAAATTTCGCCATACTCGATTTTAACATACACATAATATACATACATTTTGCATAATATCGACCAAGATTCAACTTTATGGCCGTCAACGACCAATGTTCAATTCCTTCAATTTCTCTGGCTGGTGGGGCCGTTCAAACAATGGATTAAATATGTAGCGTCGATTAATCATATTGCATGAGGAGTTCGTACGGGACTGTTATTTCAGAGCGACTTTGAAAGTTTGTCGGTACCGGCGTTATCTCCATTTTTTATCAATACGCAGTCCCCACGCAGCAGATGTTCATGTAAGGAAAATCGAATGGGGCAAAGTTTTCTGCCACCTGCTCACTTATCTCTTTTTATGGTGGTGGAGGTGGGGAAATAAATTTGGTTGGAAAGTTTTGTGCCATCTGCTCACTTGCTTCTTTTAGACTCCAATAATTCTGCCCTGCTCATGCGCAGCCGTCTGAAGTTTCATTTTCTGCAGATCTATTTAATAAGTCCGCACTTGCCACTCTACAGAAATAATGGCGGTGGAGGTGTTTCAGTTGTGTTGGGAAAATTAATGTGGTTGGAGAAAATCGAATTCAGCAGCAGTGCCCGAGGGAGGAAATCCTTTAATGTTGGACTGAAGGAAGATAATTTTATTGTTAGTGAGCACGAACAGATTGAGCAGAGCCTTCCCTTATTTATTGAAAAAGCTTTAAAAACTTTCTAGCAAAAACAATTCACAGGGGTAAAACCTGTGATAAAAATAAAAATTGAATAATTTTTAATTATATTTTTTAATACAATTTAAAATTTCAATTACATTTTATGATTATTTGTCAATTATTATTTTCAATTGTTTATTTTAATTTTTTTAATGAGTTATTTTATTTATTTTTTAAATATGTTGATTATGTTTTAGTTTTTATTTATATGGTTAGAATATGTTGGTTTCTTTCGTGTTAGTATTATAAAATAGAGCTTAGAATTAATTATAACTAATTATTTACCACTTTATTTGATTGTTATAATTGTATTCGATAAATATTTGTTATATTTGTATTGGAAAAAAAATTGTTTTAAGAATCAAACTCGACTTCAATTATATTAATACTGATTAATTTCAAAAAATACTATATTTTGATCAATAAAGATTTCACCATAAGAATTTTGATGCATGACCAATAATCCAACCAAAGTATAAATTTACTAACAAATTTAGAGAGAAATTTTCTGCAAACTTTGAAAACCAATACAAATGTAATCCTCTATTTAGACCAACAAAATTACTTGACAAACACAACAAATAACAACAAAGTTGCGTTATTTGTTTGATGGCGAGAAGCGGGAAGTAGAGCAAAGGAGTAGATTTCAAATTCCCTGCAAAAAATGACAATGGTGACCCAGATTTAGAGGGAAGATGAAGAGCTTGGAAATCTAGAGCTGGCTCTTGAGTTTTCTCTTTGCCTTGGCTGGATATGGGCTATGGTGGTTGTCTCTTCCATCTTTGGGTTGTCTTCTTGTTTTGTGGAGAATGGACGTATCTGCTTCACTTCCTATAAATGGAAGCCTTTTTAGATGAAAAGAATTTTTTGGTCTAGTTATACTTGAGGGAAACCAAGGTTCCTTCTATCCAAACCCTTTCCTTTCTTGGTTGCAGTGCTTTGACTGGACCAATGACATTAACAACTAGTTTCTATTTGATGCATGCGGTGGGTGATTTGTGAGAGGAGAAACTTCCTTCTTCTTCTTCTTGTTGATCACATCAATGGTGGAAGAATGTTATTAGGGCCCATAAATTTAGGTTATGACTTAAGTCTCTTCTTTGGAAATATTTAATAAAGGACTTTATAACTTTATAAATATTTAATTTGATTCTTTATGTAATATGACAATTCTACCTATTTGGGATTAACACTCAAGTCCTTAAGGCTAAAAATTTGATGTGACCTCATAATATTAAATACAAATTAATATATATGAGTTAGTCATTCCAAAAATAAATCTAGTGTAAATGACTCATATGAATTAAAGTGAATTTTAGGAATTAAGATAGCTCTATTGAAATTTGATTAAAACCCAAGGAGTCTCTAAGAGTATCTATAATATGAGCCCTTGACATATTAAATAATAAATTAATATATGTGAGATAATTATTTCTAAAGTAGATTAATTCCACATAGTCGATTAAATAAATAAGCTTTCCTATGAATTCAAACAACCTAAAACGTTGTAAAATTGGGGAACTAAATTATTATAAAAATTAGAAAATTAACCTCGGTATAAATAATGCTTGTTCTAGTATGCCTATCAAAATGAAAATTATGAATTAAGAGGTTGGTACAATTGAACCAATGAAGATGTGGGAAAATATTTTTCTCACCCACGTTGGAATTCATTGCATCTTGTAATTAAATAATATTAAATAAGTTGAGTGTGGGAAAATCAAGGAATTACTTCATAAATTCAAATAAATATCAATTATTTATTAAACATAACATAACCTATAGTGTCCTCAATATTAATTATCAAATATTAACCAAGCAGAATTGATTGACCCTTAAAGAAAATTATGCTAACTCATTTCTCCTATTATTATCAGATTAAGGATTGAATTAAACTAGTAATTTCAAAAAATAGGATAATGACATTTTTTCAAGAAATGGGATAAAACAGAAGTAACAATTAACAATTAATTAACTTGGGTCAAAGTCAAATTTAAGTATTTTAATTCCCTTAGGCTCAAGATGCATCTCTCCTATGCTTAACCTAAATTCAATCTAAGGTGTTCTTTAATATAACTAATAAGTTGGTGACCCTTAGTACTAGGTGATAACCATGCAAGTGCAACATGATTTAATTGAGACCTAAGTCACTAGGTTAAGCCTAGAAGAATGTAAAATGGTGTTCTCCAAAAAGACCTCTAGGTGTGCGTTTTAATACTCACAAAACACAGAATAAAATGCCCAAGGACACTTTATCCTCTCTTGAAAATTTATTGTGTATACTAAGAATATTGTACAACAACTCCAAGGTTTCTTTCGTCAGGTCATGACACGTGGATAAGATCATTGGGCGTTGTGATATGCTGGTATCACAAAGGGACTTACTTTAGAATTTTTTTACAAGCCAAGGACTTAGATAGTTTTATCATTGAATACTCTTTCCATTGGGTATTTCATATTTTCCAAAAAAAAAAGCAAAAAGATGAGGGTTTAGAAGTCTAAACTACACCTAAGAACTCAAGAGATGACAATGATTGGATGAAACTGGAATAACCACACTTTTTTATGCCTCCCTAGGAAAACTACGCAAACAGGGTGCATTCTTCAACAGAGGTGATAGCAATTTTCATGTATGAATTAATAATTATTCAAACTAGAGTTAGCATCCACAATTTGAGAGCTCAGACTTACTTTGGACATTGAATAAAAATCATCTTTCCAACAAAAGTATGAGCTAAATTTCATCAACCACTACTATCAAATCTTTCACTCACTAACAAACATTCAAATGGAAATGCTAAATTAACTTTAATCTAAGTGTTGAAGGAGAATATGTAACCTTGCACAACACTTGAAAATAAAAGTGATTCTAAGAAAATCATGCACAAGAGCTTTTATCAACAGAAATGGTATAATGCAACAATCTCATACTACTCACTTCAATTGAAAATGAGAGTACACAAGTTTATATAGAGTTTTCAAAAATAAAAGAGTGGCCCAAATTAAAATAAGCCAACGACCAAGATTAAAACAAATAAAACCTTATTAGGGTTTCCCAATTAATATCAGTGACCAAAGAGTTTTCAAAGAGTGAGGTGACACCTGGAGCTACTTTAAAGGAAGTATATCCCTATCCTCTCAAGTTTTAATATGTTTGATGAATCTAGACATGATAGAGGCAATCTTTTCCATAGTATATGTGGGACTATTCTGATCCTAAACTCCAATCCATCCATGCTTTTAGTGCACCTAGAAAAGATGTCCTCCTATTCTAGCTCGATCCTCACAAAGGCCTTCAAGATGGCTAAGAAATTCGCCATTCTGACCCAATTTTGTTTCAAGATAGGCCCTGCAATAGAAAAGAATTTTTCTTGCACCTTATTCTTCAAACCTTCTAGTTGCAAATCATTCTCCCGTATGACCTCCTTGTCTAGTATGTCGGCAACCATGTTGAATATTTTTCTTTGGATATCTCTAACCTACTCCTCCACTCTAATTCCATCAACCTTCACTCTTTCCAACACCTCTCCCTATGCCATCAAAGCCCAGTACCACGTATGGAAATTGTAAGCTGCACCTGCCGCAATGATGCCTCTTTCAATTAGTTCCTGCTTTGGGACCACTTTGAGAATTCTAAGGCATGGAATTATTATTTCCTACATATCCATAAGACTATCCCACATTTCCGCCAAGGCATCCAGTCTGGAAAGAAATGAGGTGGGTGTTGGCAAGAAGTTGAGTCCACTTTTTGGCCAAAAAGTGGAAGTGTTTTCCCTGATTTTCAAATTTTGACACATTTGACCTTAAAATTTGAAGCACTTACAAATGAAATCTTTAAACAAGTTACTGATCATAAAATGAAGTACTCAGATTCTAGTTTCCAAATATGTAAATTACTTCAATACCCAGATTGTACAAATTGAGTTTCAATAGGATTTTGTAAAAACCACTATTTAAAAGTCATTTTTTTTACCATACCATGCACATGTACGACATCCATATTTTGACTTAAATTATCATAGTTTTCTAAATACTTTTTGGTAAAGACTTGTGACTCACTAAAGATTGTCCTTGATATTTTTTTGTAATTTTTTATTGAATATATTTTTTTTGTTAATTTTTTATTAGGCATATTTGTCATTTAGAAAAATCATTGTGTACGACATGCATAAGGTGACCTAAAGTTATTATTTTTTGTAAAAAAAAATTTAAATTCAAAATAATTGTCTAGAGTTTTCCCTTGTGCAATCCGTTCATCAAAATGTTATGTTGATCAAAAGTTATTAAAATAGTAAAAAACACTGATATTTAAAGTTTATGGACCAATTTCATCAGAAATTAATTGAAAAATAGAAAAACTAATCCAATTGTAAAAAAAAATTACATATTTGGAATCTACATTGTCTCATCTAAAATGGGTTTTAATTTCATCAAAAGATTATGCAAAAAAAGGCATCAGCCGTATGCCCAAACTCAGTATTTTTTTGTGACATTGCTAGGACCTTCAACTTCCAGGTCAAACCAGGTTCAAAGCTTAGGTTTGGGTCCCCAAGCCTTTTCCCAAAAAGAAAAACAAAGCAAAAACTCGACCAAAAATTAAAACTTTAAAAAACGGGATCCCATTTCATAAAAACATATTTTTTTTATGACGTTAAGAAATGGGAATCCATTTCAAAATGGGATCCCGCTTGATCCAATTTCTTAAAATCATACAAAAAATATTTTTATGTGTTTTTGAAACGGGATCCCATTTCTTAAATTCATAAGAAAAATAATTTCTTATGAAAGTGGATCCCATTTTTTTAAAAGTGGGATCCCATTTTAGAACAGGATCTCATTTTTGGCTTAGGGTCCCAAACCTAAATGGGATCCCGTTTACTAAAAACAGGATCCTGTTTATTAAAAAATGGGATCCTATTTTTTGCAAGCCGATTTCTTTCTTTGCCTAAGGCAAAAACTTCCATGTTTCGTGGACTCATCTTTGTGCTTCTACCCAAGTAGCTTGACCGTAGACTAATGCGAACCTTTCTAGGAATGTATATGCTTCTATAATTTTAACTACTATCCACTCCTTAACCTCTCTGGTTGTGACCATGTCTTCTTCCATGTCCCTTGCTACTTCCTATGAAGAATTTAGGAGAAGGGGAGCTACTGTGTCATCTTGATCAAGCCACTTGATCAAATGCTATATGTACACTTTGAGGCACTCAATATCTTGTTGGCATTCCTTCCTCTTCGCCACCTCCTTTACCAACCTTGACTTGACAGTGGACACTGAATTGTCCAGATCAACAACTTCTTGGCCCTTTTTGGTTAGACCCAAGTCGATGGTAGTGACAACATATTCGTTTGGAGCTATATCCTCCTATGGCTTGTCCACCATTGGCACTACAATTTTTATGGACTGATTGTCGGCTTCATCCCTTTGTATATTGGAGAAATTCTTAGCTGGCTTCTTGACTATAACTTGTTCAAGTCTAGCTAGGAAATCCATAGCATCATCCTCTTCCTGCGCTTCAACTGGTACTTGTATTTGCATTCTCTCTTTCAACCAGTTAGGAATTGTGAGTTGTTCTATGCCATCATCGTCTAGTATACTTTCTTCATTTGTAGAGTCCAAAATTCCTCGAAGGGCTGAATTCATTGCTTCATGAAAATCATCATTTTGGACGGCCCTCTCATCATGTGACTCAAGTATTTTCATGCATGCGGGGGATGGCAGCTCATCATCATCCAGTTGAGGCTCCATATTATCCTCGGGGATTGGGGAAGGGTTCCTAATGTTGGCCAACAGATCATCAAGGGTGGCCAGTATCTCATCAATGTTTCTGGACGTGGCAAAGCATGAAGGCCCTATCCTTGTTTGTTTCTGAATAGGATCCTTTTCCATAGCTACCTCTTTCCTTTTCCTAGAAGTAGTGGCTTTCATCAACTCCATGCCATGGGATGCTTCTACATTGGAAGAGTAAGATTCCATTTCGCTTAACTTGTCATAAGTGTCACCTTCATCCGCCTTAGCTCCTAGATCTATTGATCGACCCACCATTGAGAGTACCTTGTGACTGGTCTCATCAAGATGTTCAAATCCGCATGGCTGGGTTCTGACCATCTTACAATAGGAAGGGGCAAGCTCTCATCAAAGCATGGTTGTACTTGTTTTCCATCATCATCAAGCTGATCAGGAACTCAGTAAATATCAATTATTGTGATCAAGCTAACTAATAGTCTAGACCACGGCCTCCATCTGACCTCATACTCATCTGCAACATCCACCCAGAAGTCCTCCAACACGACCCTATGTCTGTACTTTGTCCTATCCACAGTCTTGATATGATGGTGTGGGTCAAAGTTATCTCTAGGCTGATAAGTAGTGAATGGGTACCATTGTATCTCCATCCTGGCACTCCCAGCTGCCTGTGCTGAAGGACACGTTTCCAGCATGTTCCCTATGAAAAGGGGGAAAGTTATTGCCGCCTTCTATTTTTTTCTTTGGAAGGTCTGATACTCCTCCAACTGTCTCAGTACCTCAAGCAAGACTAGCTTGTTAGTAGGAAAGATAGGAAATCTGTATGGATTCTAAGTGAATCCTTGGATTCTGATGTACGTGTACCTTGGATACTAGATGAACCAAGACCCGTATTTACCGATCAAACTCTTGGCTTTGTGAGTTGATCGTTTGTGCATTCCTCCTTGAAGTATTCTTGTTACATATATGAGGAAAGTGTCTTGCGCCCATCTGAAGTGGGCTTTCTCACTTAGTTGCAACTGTGAATAGCAATCATAGGACTTCAGCTCATTCTCTTCCTTTCCAACCTCGCTTTTGTAGATCAAGCCTGCATACCTGTATGTCATAGCCAACATGTAGATGGAGTAGAAGCTCATATAAAATTTCTTTGTATTTTCTAGATTGAATAGCTTCTCGTGGAGGCTATTTCTTATCATGTGAGACCAAATGAACATTTTTACCCCCTCAGTGATGCCCTGGATAAAGTAGTACATCCAAGTCTCGAAAGGTGCACCCTGAGGGTTGCCAACTATTATGTTCAACAATATGATGATGTCCTTGTAATGCTCTTTGAAGTCTATGCACAACAGCTTCTTAGGCATCTTCTTGGTAGAAGCTGTTGGTTTCTCTAGCCATGACTTATTAATATTGGTGGCACAAAGGTTGAGCTTTTCATCATATAATTTCTTCGCATACTCCTTAGTTCTATAAGTAGTCCTGTGATATGTAGGGATGTCAAAGGCTTCTTATATGGCTAACTTTCTGAGGTGAGCTAGTATCCTCCCGTGAGGTACAAACCTTTTCCTATCTTGTGCATTATAGTGGGTACACTTTACCATTAGTTTGGCACATTCAACTGCTAGTGGGAATTTGGCAGCTTGAACAATTATTTTCCTCATTATCCATTTGGTAATGGGTGTTGGCAAGAATCCATCATGTTCGTACATCCTTCTTTTAAATTATTTGAGGTCGATGTGCTTGAGGTTGGTCTCTATGATATTTTTCCATTTTAAATTAATCTTCGACTCTCGTTGTAGCCTCTTAATGGAAAACTTAATTTGCACTTGTCTGGATGGCTCTCCCTCAGTAGTCATCAACCTGCAAGTACAAGAATATTTAACATTAAAATAAGAACTTCAGAAATCTTGTTATTCTGGGATGTTATTTGATAAAATTATACTTTCAGATTGCTTAAAATATAAATGTCTACGAAAAAGCAAGTTGAAAGTGAAGAAATTCTCTAAGTATTCGACAAATCTTGTGCCAAAATAACTGCAAAAGATCAAAAAAGAATAGAAGAGCCTTGCTAATTGATTTCTAAACCTCTGAGAGCATCCTCTGGCTGTGAATTAATTATAACTTCTGAAAATCCAATCCAAGAGGTGCACAAATTTGCTGAGAAGTGCGACTTTCAGCCAAGAAATAATTTATTTCTTCAAGAATCATGCCTCCCAGCTTAAAATTATCTCCTTTAATGAGGAAGATCAACGTTACTCTAACTATTTCTTCTTTGAAAATTTATCTCTTACAGATTTGAGAGAGATAAGTTCTTCTCAATCGAATTTGTGAAGAATGAGTTGCTGAAACTCATCATATGGCTAAGAAGTGTGATTTTCCTTAAAACTGCTTTCTTTTCTCTTGAGTTCTCTCAATTTCAGAAAAAAAAAAATTCCCTTGTTTAGGAAGTTTCTAATCTTTTTTAAAATCCTTAAGGAAAGTTTCTAATTTCATTTAGGCGCTACCTTTGTTCGAAATCTTCAGATTTTCTTTCTTTTTAAATTTTTTTCCAAAGTGTTGAACACTTAAAATTGTTGGAAAACATTAAATTAATCGATAAAATTAATTTTTCAATCTGTTTAATCCTTGAATCGCGGAAAAATTTAATTTCTTCTAAGGAAAATTAATTATTCCTCCAGGTTATTTCCCATTTTCCTCAGATATTGAATATTTTATTAAAATTCACTAAGTGTCAGAAAATAATTAAAATATCCAAGAATTAAATTTCCAACCCATTAAAATATTGATACTGAAGGCAAAATTTGTTTATCTATGGATAAAATTTAATTTTTGAATCATCTGTCTAACCAAGACGTGCTTCATGATTTCTCTGCCAATTTCTAACTTCTTGGGTAGACTTCTGGCTTCCCCAGACATCCAAACTTAGTAAAAAAATATGTTTCTCTCTCCTTCTTAGTTGGTCGAACTTTGAGATATTTCGGTCATTTTGTAATTTTATCCATGCCTTAGAAATTTCTTCAGGTTGAGAGGGGTTGACTTCATGTTTTCGTTTCCATTCATATTTTCTTTCGTGCCTTAGAATATTTTCTTCATATTGACGGCCGAACCTCATTCTAGCTTGGTCACCTCTCTCTCTAGGAGTACTTTCCATCAATACCTTATAGAAATTTCCTTTCCCAAGGTTGGGTGGACTTGGGCTTCTCCTTCACATGGGCGCACTTTGACTTTCACTTGTCCAAGGGTGGAATTGAGGCTCTCCTTGCAATGGGTGGACTTGGAGCTTGTCTTGCCATTCACCTCTATCTCTAGGGAAAACTTGGAGGCTTGCCAAGACATGGTGGACTTGACACTCTTCCTTGCCGCTTCTCCTCTAGGGCGGACTTTCTGCCTCATCAAGACATGGCGGACTTGAAGGATTCCTTGGCATGGGCGTACTTGGAGCTTTCTCATTCCATGGCAGATTTGACACTTTCCAAGACATGGCAGACTTCATGCCCTCTTGCACTATGGCAAACTTTGGCCTTGGCCTGCCAGTGCCTACCTTTGGATTGCCAAAGGCAAGGGAAGACTTCATGTTCTTTCAAACATTTTTCTTATGGGAAAATTTCTCAGACAACCATTTTTGCCAAGTTTTTAACCTTTTACAATGATTTTCATGTTGATTTTTCTCAATTTGGAGGCGTATTGACTTCATGATCAGTGGGATATGAAAATAGAAAGTTTCTAAAAATAGAAAAAAAAAAGAATCGCTAAAAAATAGGAACCTCAGAATGGCCTAAAAATGCCAAAAATCAAAAAAGAAAAAAGAAAAAAGTAGAATCCCTAAAAAATAGGAAGTGTCAGAAATTACCAAAAGCAGAGGAAATCCTCATCGTTCAGGCCTTCTGATCCCTTCCATGACGTTGAGGCACTCAAATGGGTTCAAAATCTCAACTTGGCCAGAGTGACTCTCAAAAACAACTCAAATTTTGAACTCCAAAATGGCAATGCAGAGGGCGAAACCAAAAACTTGGGGGTCCCCATTTGCGATGGGGTGATGTGTGAAATAGATCACAACATCTGGCGACTCCATGTTTGGAATGTTCCCGAACATTCCAAAGACAATATCGATTATAAATCCAAAGTCTTGGATCAATTCCAACTAACATATCCCTTTGCTAAGAAAAGTACTTTAAAAGAAAAGAAGAATCCTAAACTATATCAAGATCTTTCATCCATTAGTTACAAGTGTGTGCATTGACATTCATTTCCTTCTCATGAGAACACTAAGTCTCTATGGTTTCATCATGGTCTCCTTGTATAACTCGTCTTGACTCCAAAAGCTTCCTTGGATACAGCCTCGCTGCCAATGAGCGTCCATAGCCCCAATGAGGTTATATGCTATAATCTCATGGAGATTGCTCTACTTTCAGTGATTTATATTCTTGTGTTTATTGATTGCATTCCTATAGAGATGTTCACACACCCATAGCTAAGTGATTTGATCTTCTTCATTTTCTTTTCTCTTATTTTGATATTCTATTCCTTTCACAAATTTTAACACTTTGGCTTGCAAGCAATGAAGCTCACATGGGCTTGAGCATTATAGTGGCACTGAAGTAGGACTTTGATTATTTTCTCTTGTTTAAACCATGATTTCTCCTTAGAAATGATTGTGACTTAGAGAAATTATTAAATGTGTGAGATGTAGTAATTGTAAGATTTAAAATTCCCACTTTTATTAAGTACTAACCTTAACCTTAGGATATTTTAGAGACAGCCAATCTTGGGGCTTGAAGGCCTTCCACAGATATTTGTCCAAGGAATTTTCATAACATAACCGAGTGAGATCAATCCAACGTGAGCATGTAAGAAACACCACCCTTTTCGCAAAAAAAAAGGGAATCCCTCTTATTCAAACTAACCTAATCACACCAAACAAAATAAAACTAATCAATGAAAACAAAAACATACCAAGTAAAGAAAGCAAAGATGACTAAATAAACAAAAGCCAAAGCATGAAATCAAACCAAACTCAAAGAAACTAAACTAACTATGTACAGGTAATTCCTACTCAGGAACTTCAAGGTCAGACATAATGTTTCAAGAATTTCCCATTAACTGGCGACGTGATATCCTCCCTTGTTAAAATCTTCAGCCTAAATGCATTTTCTCCCAATATCTCAGCAACTTAGTAATGTCCTTTCCACAAATTATCAAACTCATCATGATCACCCCTTCATTCATGTGCTTTGTCCCAATACAAGACTAAGTCAGAGATTCTAAATGACTTTATTTTTGCGCACCTGTCAAACCATCGCTTAATGACCCCTTTATTCTTTGCAAAATAATTCAAGGCATGATCTCTTTGTTCTTCTAGTAAAAAAAGATATGACAGATGAATTTGAACTCTGTCTTTTGGGTCAAAGTACTCCTACATAAACCTCAGCGTCAAAATCCTTAGTTAAATAGGAAACACGGGACCTTGCTCATAGACTAGGTGGTATGGAGAGGTCCCCAATGACTTATTAGCTCATGTCTTGTCTACCCACAAAGAAAACATAAGTTGAGAGTGCCAATCTCTCAGATTTTGATCCAAAAATTTCTTAATCACATTGAGAAATTTCTTGTTTTTTAACTTTGCCAATCCATTAACCTGAGGGTAATAGTTCAAGGAAAATTTTAGAGTGATCCCGTAATCAAATGCCCAATTAGAGAACTTCTACGAAGTGAATTCAAAACCATTGTTGCACACCAAAGCCTTGGGGAAACTGAATCTCGTGATAATATGTTCTTCTAGGAACTTGATTACTACATCCATCTTACAATTCTTTAATGCTTGTGCTTCAGACCATCGGGTGCAATAATCAGTCGTCGTCAAAATATATCTATGTTGTGCTAAAGATGGTGGATTTATCATGCCAATAAAATTGAGACCCCACATTGCAAATGGGTTGTAATGGCATGGCATGAATCTTTTCACGAGTGGTAGTGATCTGGTAGGTGTGACAAGTTTTGACATGTTGGTAGGTATCTTTGAAAATGGAGTGTCAATTGTACCCTGCTCTAAGGATTTGATAGGCAGATCCTGACTTCCACCATGGCCTGTCTCGAACTTTGAATGGAAATGTTCCATAATCCTTCCAGCTTCATCATTTCCAACACATATTAAGTAAATTCCTTCATGGTTCCTTCTATAGAGAGCTGATCGTTGAAGCATGAAATGTTGGCACTTTAGTCGGAAATCTTGTTTCTATGTGGAAATCATCTATGCAGGATATTTTTTGATTTATTAGATATGTAGCGATATCAAAATACCACTCCTCTAGAGAAGTGCCAGTCAACAGGTATGTCTGTTGTACTAAACCTGGTCCCTCTATGGCCACTGTCTGAGTCAAAGCTTTTCCTCAAAATAGCTTCATTTGTTGCACTTCAATGTCAAACTCTTGGATAGTGGCGACCCACTTTCCTCTTCTCTCTCCAAGCTCATTTTGCAATAGGAGCATTTTAACACCTACGTCTGCTACAATGGAAAAAACTTTACTCCTTAGGATATAATGTCTGAATTTCTTAATGGTCTTTACCAATGCATAGGCTTGTTTCTGAACACTAGGGAATCTTACCTCAGCCTCCCGGAGGGGTGCACTCATAAATTATATGGGATTTTCATCCCTTTCTTCTATCCTTTGAGTGAGTATCGCATCATAGGAATGCTTTGATGCAAAGGAATATAAATAAAATGGCTTTGTATAGTCTCAACTAACTAGGACAGAAGCATAAACTATGGCCTACTTGATCTCTTCAAAGGCTTCCTTCACTAGTGTCATCCATTCCATCTTAGCATCCTTCTTTAACATCTCATTCAGGGGTTTCACTATCTTGACAAAGCCAGTGATAAATTTTCAGACAAAGTTGATCTTAATTCCTTTTGGCTAGTAGGCAAGTTAATTCTGGAAATTGCCTCGATACATTCAAGATCAATTAGAATTCCTTTCTTTGTGATCAATTGACCTAACAATTTACCTTCGATGACCCTTAATACACACTTCTTGGGATTTAAAGAAATCCCATACCTTTGACATCTTTTGAGCTTTTTCCTTAAATCCTCTATATGGTCCTCTCTCTTCTTTAAAAATACCATTAGGTCATTCATATATATAATTATGCACTTTCTAGTCAAATATCTAAAGGAGATGTCCATGGCCCTCTGAAGGTCTTCCTTTTGTAAGTGAAATCTCCCCATTTTGTGGTGAAGGTCGTTTTCACTCTTTCTTCATACTCCACTAGCACTTGGTTGTATCTAGAATACCCATCTAAGAAGAACATCATTCGTGACCCATTGACAATTTGTAAGACTTCATCCAGCGATGGCAATGAATAGTTGTCTTTTTTCGAGGCCCGGTTGAAGTTTCAGAAGTCCACACACAGTCTTATTTCCCCATTTTTCTTTTGAATGGGAACCAAGTTGGCAACCCACATTGAGTGGCATACTGGGAATACAATTCTGGCTGATAGTAAGTTTCTGACCTCTTGATGGATAAGAGTTTCCTATAGTGGATTAACTGGCCTTTGACGTTGCTTGAATGGTCTACTTTCGGGCTTGAGAGGAATAGTGTGCATGATGATAGAGGTGTCATAGGTTCTTATGTCTTCATATCTCCAAGATATGATATCTATAAACTCCCTCATATTCTAGATTATTCCAACCCTTTCTCTAGGCATGCAAGCTTTACCTATGCACACATTTATGAATTCCTCTTCAGTTCCCAATTTTACCCTCTCATACTGGTCACCTTCAATCATTGGGCTCCTTAATTTGTCAATAGTCGAATATATGTTCCAACTATACCATTCCCCTTGGGATGATGTTATTATTTTAATTTTGGAATGCCATCATTATCAAGCTCAAATTCTTGTACTTCTTTCTGGTCAATGACTTATGTAGCGAAAATATCCGAACTAGTTAAAACTTCACAGATGTGGTCATCATCCTTGAACCTAAAAATTTATAACATTATCTGGGATGGATGGTATCGATGAAAGTTCCATTATGAACTAGCTTATGGCTTCCATGGCTAGTGGCTCTAATGAGCTAGTTGTTTGCATCAAGTAATTTTCTACCTAATTATTGGACCGGTTCACGAATTGGATACTGAAAGTGTCAAAGCTCTAGATGAGATCCCACACTCTATTGCGATAGCAGGCCAGTCTCTTATCATGGAAGACATATTGTTTTCTTACCTACCTCACAACTATTTCTGAATCTCTAAGAGCATGTAAGACTTTTTCCCCTTTCCTTAGTGCCAATAGTAATCCATGAATCAATGATTCATATTTTTCTACATTATTTGTACAAGGGAACTCTAGTCTATGAGCGGAAAGGTATGCCTCTCCTCTTAGACTGATAAACTCGAAACTAGTTTTGGCTCCTTTCTTGGATCGAGATCAGTCAAGCCTTAGGGTCTAGACTTGTTCCTATTGCGGGAGAGGCAAAGGATATGCTTCTGAATTTCCTTCTTGCTTGATCTCTTGTATCATGACCAATGTAGAGCCTTTTGTGTAACCAACCTCTTCATTGTATGAAGGGCTTGGTGCTTGTGGAATACTTCTCCATACTTCTTCCAATTTTTTGACACATTTTACATACAAACTCGAAATGTGCAGTGTTGTGGATCCGACACCAATTAGGTAGCAATAAATCATGAATGTGGAGATATTCGTGTAATTCTCCTTTTAATTGGACACTCCTTATGACAAAATTTCTTAAACTTTCAAATATCCCTTTGTCATTGTCTTGGAAGTCTTGGTATTCTTTGACAAGGGCCTCGGTAGAGTTGATCACATCGTTTGTCTTGTGGTTCAATCCATGCAACATCAATACTTCATTTACTTTAGGCCTGCATGAACCTAAGTCAGTCTCAAGAAACAATATCTCATTGTTCTTACCATACTCAGTGGTCATTATTCTTATTCTTGGCGTACTATCAAACTTGATCTGGTTAGGGACTCCCTTCCATGGTACCCACATATGAGAGAAATCTGTGGAAATATATACGTTTAATCTTCTTGTCCAATCTCTACTCAAAATCATATCGTACCCATCTGGAATATCAATAACTAAGATGTCAATACAACTCTGTATTCTCGGGTTTGCTACTAATTGCATGTGGATATTATTTAATTCTCCCATTACCGAGACTTTTGTTTTTTCCAACAGGGTGATTTTCTTGTTAGTTATTGTGCGTAAAAGTCCTAACCTTTGATAGAAAGTTAGCAGCATTGCATTGCTTGAGGCACTAGAGTCCACTATGCAATTGTGTAGCATCTTGCCAAATATTTGAACGAATAGCAAAAATTGACCTCGCTTGTCCTTCCCCTCATAGAATACCATCGAGTGTTTGTTGGGGTTGCTGACATCTCGACTCTTTTCCTTCAATTTTCCAGAGACCCATTCTGGCTTCTTCAAAGTCTACGGCAATCCACTAGTTAGAACTTATTGAAATATATTGGAGTCCCTAAGAACTTCTTCTCATGTCATGTCCTTCTGACTGGGGCTTGTTGAAGGGGGCTGGATTTGTGGCTCATCAAATATATGGCCCAATACCTCCCATTTGGTGACATTTGTGTTGGCTGGAGTGTTGAATGCTCCTCTATTCGGCACGTTTTGAGGAATGTTTCTTGGGGCAATAGCTTCGATTAGACTGCCCAACAGTGTTTCCCGAATTTTGGGAACTCTCATCAGTTCTATTAAAGGCAGACAAACCTTTATCTTCTTGAATTCTTCCAATATATATGAGCTTAATCTTTTTAACTCCTCTCTGGGATGATCTTTTGTTTGGTCCTATGTCTACTCCACTTGAGGGTTTGTTGATTTCCTTTGTTTTGTTTGTGGAACGACAACTTGTCTTGTCCAATTAGATTAGACATTCTTCTGATGATATTCTGGAGAATCTCTCAAAGGAGGTGGCACATTAGTAGCACTTGGATTCAGAGGATTCTGAAAATTGTTTGGAGAAATAGAAAAAGTCAACAGTTTGGTTTGGCGAACATTCCTCTGGTATACCCTTGGTGGGTTTCTAGACATCTGCTGGAATGCTTCCACTTCTCTCGTTCCTTCCACCAATACGTTGTTGTGCAATGCTGGAAAATTATACCTATTGATTGAGGTGGGTTGGTTAGCTGGGGTGTAATTTTTTGGTTCATCTTGATATTGCAATGCTTCTACCAGACCGTTTGCCGATGCGGTGGAAATCTTTGACCAAGGGAATATTGTGGGTATTCTTGAGATGAAAATCTCACATTCTCAATTACAAGGGCTTGGTTGTACCTTGGTGTAGGAACTAGTTCATATCCGATTACTGGAGGATCTTCTACCTCTGAATTTCTTCTTTCGCTTCTAAAAATATTTGTCGCTACTTGGAATTCATGATAGTGTAACTTGGAGTGTTGGTTCGTGTTGTGTAACCGATACCAACCAGATAAAGTTGCTTGGGCCAAGAATACTTTATTTGTGGGACGGTTGTCTATTGGTGGATTGTCTAAGGGAGATGGCACAATCCCATTGTTAGGTCTTCTTCTGGGAGCTTGAATTGCTGTTTCAGAACCCTTGATTGTTCCCTTGGTAGTTTTGGTTATCCCTTGTGTATTTGAAATGACTTTGAGTTTGGTGGTTCCCTTATGGTGGTTGATAATTCTCTTGAGAATTATGCATTTGGCTTGTCTGACCCTTCAGATAGGTGACTTCGGTCAATAAATTTTTAACTTGATCGATTAACTCCTTTATTTCGTCCTTTTTGTTCTTGAGTTCTGGTTGATGTCACATTTTGGAGGTATATCGGTTATGATGGTGTTCCTTGAGACATTGGAGCTCCTGGATGCAAAAAAAATTGGTTGCTAATGGTAGGAACTGGGTTCATCATGGGTGCCTAGTGAGCCAACACATGATTGATGTCTTTCACTTGATTTTGGGAAGCTCAATTCCCTAAATAATGAAGCGGACTTGAGGCAATACCCTCTCCTAAACCATTGCTATCTATTACTATTGTAGTGTATGCCTCATTTAGGTTTGTTGGGGCCGGAGTCTTAGACCTAACAAACATGGATGTGAGATGGTCTAAGGCCTCGTAATAGATGGGCAGTGCCGCAAAATTGTCCAAATTATAAAGATCTCGCAACCTTGTGTATGCCCTCTGAAATTAGTAATTGGACATATTGATTGGCTCATGTTCATGTCTTTTAACTTCCACGAATTGTTTGTATAAATCAGTTGCTGAAATTGGCACTCTAAATTTTTCCAAGAATGCAGCCTTAATCCCTTGCCAATTTGTAATGGAGTTAGCTAGAAAATTAATGTATGAGTAAGATTCTTGATCATCGAAGGTGTAAGGAAAAAATTGGCATGCAACATCTTCTTCCCAGATGTCTCTATTTTGAAGGAGGTCTTCAGTAAGTTTAATGTGTTCATCTACAGTGTGGCTCAGGTCGCCACTATAAAACTTGGAACAAAATCCGGATTTTTTGGTATATCATGGTAAATGACAAACATCATGGTAGATGCATTAGCAGGATGCCACGCCATTAGAACATTTGATTGATTTGCTTGGATTGGTTGGATTGGTTGTGCCAACTAGACATGTTGGATGGTAACTTGTTGATTATCAAATGGAATGACACTGAAATGGAGTGCTTGGTGGTTAGGATTGGAAGAAACCAAAAAGGTCCTCCTCGTTTGATGTTTCTTCACCAATATTAACTCCACCTGATATTCCTTCCTGAAATGCTTCAGTTCTTTTTCTTTGCCTGAAAGGCGATAACTCCACAAATTCTTTGAATGAGTTTGGGGTTGATCTAGTAATCCTGTGAAATCTATTAGGATAAAAGGAATTGATATGATCCAATGTGTCATTCCTTAAGCTTGTCGGGGCAGTGTCGGAGCTATTTTTGGTGTTGATTGTTTTTCCTGCTACTGTTGAAGAGCTTCAAATCTCTGGATGAGAAAATCTTGTTGAGTGCAAAATTTGATATGTTGGGCTATTTATTCTTCTTCTTCAAGAGAAAAGCGCATTCACATCCAATCAGGTGCATTCCGCTTCAACTTCCACACTAACTTGTACAATTCGGTGATAACATCTTCTTGTTCATTGTGGAAGCCTAATTCAGGTTGCAAAACTGGATTAGGTTCCTATCTGAGAAGAGGAATGTTGCTCAGGAGTACCATTCTTCATCTATAGGTAAGGCCTGATCTTGAAGATGAACTGGAGGTGATTGCTTGTTCTATTTAGTCAAAATCTTGTTTCAAGCGATTGATATTTTTCCTTATCAAGAGCCTTTGAATAGCTCCTTCAATGAATTTTCCCTTTTCTTCTTCGCAAGAAAGGACATGACTTGTTTGTCTGAATTGAGTGTTATCTATCTGCATCTTCCAAGCTAGTGAATGTTACTAACCAAGGATATCTGTATGTCCTTGTTCTGGCTGTTCAAGTTGTATGTAAAATGGGAACTCATCTAGCAACACCATTTTTCATCATGTCTACTACCTTTTACTTTGAAAACAATTATGTGCCACAATCCCTCCTTCTAGCGTCAATTTTGTTGGTGTGTTAGGAGGAGTCAAGCATACAACACTTAGTTCAAACCCTTGCAAAAATATTTTCTCCATTCTGCCCTCCTTCTAGCGCCAATTTTTCTAGTGTGCATTTTAATACTCACAGAACACAGAATAAAATGCCCAAGGACACTTTATCCTCTCTTGAAAAGTTACTATGTATGCTAAGAAGATCATACAACAACTCCAAGGATTTTTTCGTCAGGTCATGACACATGGATAAGATTAGTGGGCGTTGTGATATGCTAGTATCACAAAGGGACTTACTTTAGAATTTGTTTACAAGCCAAGGACTTAGATGATTTTATCATTGAATGCTCTTTACATTGGATATTTCAGATTTTCCAAAAAGACTGCAAAAAGATGAGGGTTTAGAAGTCTAAACTACACCTAAGAACTCAAGAGATGGTAATGATTGGATGAAACTAGAATAAATACACTTTTGTTTTCCTCCCTTGGACAACTACGCAATGCAGGTGCAATCTTCATCGGAGGTGATAACAATTTTAATGTATGAATTAATAATTATTCAAACCAAAGCTAAGCATCCACAATTTGAGAACTCGGGATAACTTTGAACATTGAATAAAAATAATCTATCCAACAAAAAGTATGAGGTAAGTTTCATCCACCATTGCTATCAGATCTTTCATTCACTAACAAACATTCAAATTGAAATGCTAAATTAACTTTAATCTAAGTGTTGAAGGAGAATATGTAACCTTGCACACCACTTGAAATTAAAAGTGATTCTAAGTAAATCATGCACAAGAGCTTTTATTAATGGAAATCGTATAATGCAACAATCTCATACTACTCATTTCAAAAATTGAAAATGAGAGTATGCAAGTTTATATAGTTTTTAGAAATAAAAGAGTGGCCCAAATTAAAATAAGCCAATGGCCAAGATTAAAAAAAAAACCCTAATTAGGGTTTCCCAATTAATATTAATGAACAATGAGTTGTCAAAGAGTGAGGTGGTGCCTAAAGCTACTTTCAAGGAAGTATATCCCTATCCTCTCAAGTTGGCATATGTTTGATGAATCTAGACACGATAGAGGAAACCTCTTCCATAGTAATCTCTAGGAGTATTCTGATCATAAACTCCAATCTATCCATGCTTTCGATGAACCTGGAAAAGATTACCTCCCATTCTGGCTCGATCCTCACAAAGGCCTCTCGGATGGCTAAGAAATTCACCATTTTGACCCAGTTCTATTTCAAGATAGGCCCTACAATAGAAAATAAGTTTTCTTACACCTTATTCTTCAAACCTTCTAGTTGCAAATCATTCTCCCATATGACCTCCTTATCTAATATGTCAGAAACCATGTTGAATATTTTTCTCTAGATCTCTCTACCCTACTCCTCCACTCCGAGTCCATCAACCTTCACTCTTTCCAACTCCTCTCCCCGTGCCGTCAAAGCCTAGTACCACGTATGGAAATCGTAAGCTGCACCTGCCGCAATGATGCCTCCATCAACCAGTTCCTACTTTTGGACCCCTTTGAGAATTCTAAGGCACACAATTTTTCTTTCCTGCATATCTAAAAGACCATCCCACATTTCCGCCAACGCAGGCAGTTTGGAAATCAATGATGTAGCTTGACCGTAGACTAATGTAAACCTTTCTAGGAATGTATCTACTTATGGGTATGTGCAGGATCATGATGGGCTAAAAAGTGGTGATATGTAAGCCATATGATGGCCCATGTGGTTGACGACCTTTTTTTTACCCAAAATTGATGAAAAAAAAAGGGTTTTTAGAGGAGATTCTCAGCTTTCCACCAATATAAATTATTATTTTTCATTTTCTATTAGAATTATGAATAAAGTCCTCATTGATAGGCTGATTGAAAAACATCTATAACTTTCAAACGGTATCATATTTTTTGAATTTGAAGCATGCGCCACATTATATGCTTTGCATAATATAGTATTAAAAAAAAAAAATTGAATTTCATGAATATTTGACCAAGTTAGGTTGTTAGATAGACGATATTTTATATTTTTTAAAATTTGTAATAAAAAATTCATAATTAATTATTTACTCATAAATTTTTTATAAAAAAATATGCATCACATCGAGACATGAGTCCTCTACTTATATCTAAAATCTTATAAAAAAATATTATCATTTTATTGTGGTTAGGGTGGTCAAACAGACACCTACTTCTTATTTTTACCCTGAAATTTAAATACTACTGCAATTAAATTTCTAATTTTCACCAAATAGATTTAAAAAAATAAAATAAAGGTCTAGTAGTTTAGAAAATACATTCAATTTTATACAGATTCAATTTTTACATTTTTTGAAATAATATAGATAAATTATTCAAATTTTTACATCAAGTTGTCTAACTCTGATTTTCTATCTTTTTATTGCCACTTAAGGGCCTATTTTTTCCATGATGATCCCGCACATACCCTTATGTGATTTTAACTACTATCAACTCCTTGGCCTCTTTGGCTATGACATTGTATTCTTCCATGTCCCTTGATGCTTCCTGTGAAGAATTTGGGAGAAGGGGAGATACTATGTTATCTTGATCAATCGGCTTGATTAGATGTTGTATGTGCTCTTTCAGGTGCTCAATCTCCTGCTAGCAGTGATTCCTCTTTGCCACCTCCTTTGCCAACCTCGAATTGATGGTGTAGACTGAATTGCCCAGATCTTCCACTTCTTGGCCCTTTGTGGTTGGACTCAAGTCGATAGTATTGACATCATATTCATGTGGAGCTATATCCTCCCATGGCTTATCCATCATTGGCACTGTAATCTATATAGACTGGTTGCTGGCTTAATCCCCTTGTATAGTGGAGAACTTCTTAGTCGGATTCTTGACTAAAACATGTTCAAGTCTGGCTAAGAAATCTGCAACATCATCCTCTTCCTGCACTTCAACTGGTACCTGTATTTTCATTCTCTCTTTCATCTAGTTAGGAATTGTGAGTTGTTCTATTCCATCCTCCTCCAATATACTTTCTCCATTTGGAGTGTCCAAAATTCCTCAAAGTGCTGAAATCATTCCTTCCTAAAAATCATCATTTTGGGTGCCCCTCTCATCATCTGATCCAAGTATTTCCATGCCAGCGGGGGATGGAGGCTCATCATCATCCAGCTGAGGCTCCATATTATCCTTGGGAATTGGGCAAGGGTTCCTAATGTCAGCCAACAAATAATCAATGGTGTCCAATATCTCGTCAATTTTTTTCGATATGGTAGAGCATGAAGGCTCTATCCTTGTTTATTTTTGAACATGCTCCTTGTCCATAGCTACCTCTTTCCTTTTCCTAGAATTAGTGGCTTCCATCAACTCCACACCATGGGATTCTTCTGCATTGGAAGAGTAAGATTCCATTTCGCTTAACCTATCATAAATAGGTGTCACCTCCATCTGCCTCAGTTCCTTGATCTATTGATTGACTCACCATTGAGAGTACTTGATGATTGATCTCATCAAGGTGTTCAAATCTGCATGCTCAAGTTTTGTCCATCTTACAGTAGGCAAGGGAAAGCTCTTGTCAAATAATGAATGTACTTGTTTTCCATCATCATTGAGCTGATCAGGCACTCGACAAAACTCAATTGTCTTGATCAAGATAACCAGTAGTCTAGACCATAGCCTGCGTCTAACCTCATACTCATCTGCAACATCCACCCAGAAGTCCTCGAACTCGACCCTAGGTTTGTACTTTCTCCCATCCATAGTCTTTATATGATTGGTTGGGTCGAAGTTATCTCTAGACTGATATGTAGTGAATGTATACCACTATATCTCTAGCTTGGAACTCTCAGTTGCTTGTGCTGACATACACGTTTCCAGAATGTTCCTTATGAAAAGGGGGAAAGTGATTGACGCCTTTTGTTTTGTTCTTTGGAAGCTCTGATACTCCTCCAACTGTCTCAATACCTCAAGCAAGACCATTTTGTTAGTAGGAAAGATAGGAAATTTGTATGGATTCCCAGTGAATCCTTGGATTTTGATGTACGTGTACCTTGGATACTGAATGAACCAAGACCTTTATTTTCCGATCAAAATCTTAGCTTCGTGAGTCGGTCATTGGTCCATTCCTCATTCAAGTATTCTTGTTATATACATGAGGAAAGCGTTGTGTGCCCATCTAAAGTGGCCTTTCTTGCTTAGTTGTAGCTGCAGATAGTAGTCGTAGGACTTCAGCTCATTCTCCTGATTTCCAGCCACACCTTTGCAGATCAAGCGTGCATACCTATATGTCCTAGCCAACATGTAGATGGCATAGGAGCTCATATAAAATGTCTGCCTTTTCTAGATTGACCAGCTATTTTTGGAGGCTATTTCTTATCATGTGAGACCAATTGAACATTTTTACCCCCTCAGTGATGTCCTCAATAAAGTAGTACATCCAAGTCTTTAAAGGTTCGCTTTGAGGGTTGCCAACTATTCTTTTCAGAAAGATGATGATGTCCCCGTAATCCTCTTTGAAGTCTGTGTGTAAAAACTTCTTAGGAATCTTCTTGGTGGAAGCTCTTGGTTTCTCCAGCCATGACTTATTAATATTGGCGGCACAAAGGTCAAGCTTTTCATCATATAATTTCTTTGCATTCTCCTTATTTATGTAAGCAATCCTGTGATATGTAGGGATGTCGAAGGCTTCTTGTATGGCTAACTCTCTGAGGTGAGATAGTATCCTCCCATCAAGCACAAAATTTTTCCTGTCTTGTGCATTATAGTGAAGGGAGAACTCTAGCATTAGTTCAACACATTCAACTATTATGGGAATCCGACCATTTGAATAACTATGTTCCTCATCATCCGTCTAGAAATGGGTGTTGGCAAGAACCCATCACACTCGTACATCCTTCTTTTAAATTCTTTGAGGTCAATATGCCTGAGGTTGGTGTCTATGATATTTTTTCCATTTTGAATTCATCTTCGACTCCCGCTATATCCCCTTATTGGAAAACTTCATCTGTGCTTGTCTAGATGGCTATCCCTGGGTGGTCATCAACCTACAAGTACAAGAATATTTAACATTAAAATCAGAACTTCAAAAATCTAGTTATTCTAGGATGTTATTTAATAAAATTATACTTTTAGCTTGTTTAAAATACAAATTTCTACGAAAAAGCAAGCTAAAAGTGAATAAATTCGCTAAGTATTCAAAAAATCTTGTGTCAAAATGACTGTAGATGATCAAAAAAGAATAGAAGAGCCTTTTTAACTGATTTCCAAACCTCCAAGAACATCCTCTAGCTGCGAATTAATTATAACTTCTGAAAATCCAATCCAAGAGGTGCACAAATTTGCTGAGAAGTGCGACTTTTAGCAAATAAATAATTTATTTCTTCAAGAATCATGCCTCCCAGCTTAAAATTATCTCCTTCACTGAGGAAGATCAATCTTACTCTCACTATTTCTTCTTTGAAAATTTATCTCTTGCAGATTTGAGAGAGATAACTTCATCTCAATCGAATTTGTGAAGAAGGAATTGTTGAAACTCATTATATGGCTGAGAAGTGCGATTTTCCTTAGTAACTGCATTCTTTTCATTGAGTTCTCTCAATTTTAGATTTTTTTTCTTTTCCTCGTTTAGAAACTTTCTAATCTTTTTTCAAAATCCTTAAGGCAAGTTTCTAATTTCATTCTAGTACCACCTCTGTCTAAAATCTTCAGATTTTCTTTCCTTTGTTAAAATTTTCCCTAAGTGTTGAACACTTAAAATTGATGGAAAACACCAAATTAATTTTCCAATCCATTTAATCCTCGAATCACAGAAAAATTTAATTTCGTCTAAGGAAAATTAAATATTCCTCCAAGTAATTTCCCATTTCCTCAGGTATTGAATATTTTATTAAAACTCCCTAAGTGTCAAAAAATAATTAAAATATCTAAGAATTAAATTTCCAACCCATTAAAATATTGATACTTGGCCAAATTTGTTTATCTATGGCTAAAATTTAAGTTTCCAATCATCTCTCTAGCCAAGATGTGGTTCACGATTTCTCTGTCAATTTCCAATTCCTGGGTGGACTTCTAGCTTCCCCAGACATCCAAACTTAGTAAAAAATTCCATTTCTCTCTTCTTCTGAGTTGGGCGTACTCAGAGATTTCTTTGTCATTCTGTAATTTTATCCATGCCTTAGAAATTTCTTCAGGCTGAGAGGAGTGGACTTCATGTTTGTCTTGCCATTCATATTTTCTTCTGTGCCTTAGAATAATTTATTCATGTTGAGGGGTGAACTTCATTCTAGCTTGGTCACCTCTCTCTCTAGGAATACTTTCCATCAATACCTTAGAAAAAATTCCTTTCCCAAGGTTGGGCGGACTTGGACTTCTCCTTGACATGGGTGCAATTTGACTTTGACTTGTCCAAGGGCAAACTTGAGGCTCTCCTTGACATGGGCTGACTTCGAGCTTGTCCTGCCATTGACCTCTATCTCTAGGGTAGACTTGGAGGCTTTCCAAGACATGGAAGACTTGACACTCTTCCTTGCCACTTCTCCTCTAGGGCAGCCTTTGCGCCTTGTCAAGACATGGTGGACTTGATGGCTTCCTTGACATGGGCGGGCTTGGAGCTTGCTCATTCCATGACAAACTTGACACTTGCCAAGACATGGCAGACTTCATGCCCTCTTGTGCTATGGCAGACTTTGGGCTTGTCCTGCCAGTCCCTGCCTTTGGCTTGCCAAAGGCAAGGGCAAACTTCATGTTCTGTCAGCCATTTTTCTTAAGGGTGAATTTCTCAAACTTAGCCATTTTTGCCAATTTGTTTACCATTTACCTTGATTTTCATGTTGATTTCTCTCAATCTGGAGGTGTGTTCACTTCATGATCAATGGGATCTAAAAATATAATTTTTTCCCCAAATAGAAAGTTTCTAAAAATAGAAGAAAGCAAAAAGAATCCCTAAAATATAGGAACCCTAGAATGGCCTAAAAAATGCCAAAAAAAAAAAACCAAAAAACAAAAAAGCAGAATCCCTAAAAAATAGGAAGTTTAAGAAATAACCAAAAGCATAGGCGATCCTCGTCTTTCAGGCCTTCTGAGCCCTTCCATGATGTTTAGGCACACAAACGGGTTCAAAATCTCAACTTGGCCGGAGTGACTCTCAAAAACAACTCAAGTTCTGAACTCCAAAATTGCAACGCAGAGGGCAAAACCAAAAACTCGAGAGTCCCCATTTGCGAGGAGGCGATGTGTGAAATAGGTCACAACAAGACCCTAGACATGATCATATGGTGAATTCTTTAAAGTTAACTTCCACACTTGAATCAAGATGTTCCAACACTAATTTGTACAACTCAAAACATAGCTAGGTCCTCAATGGAAGTTGATGCATGCAAAATTGAGTGTTGATACAAATTTAACTAATACTTAAAAAAATTAGTCAATTTTATTGGTGAATGATTTTGGAAATTACAACTTCATCTTGACCATCATGAGCACTATGCTCTTATCTTTTTTCACCATTCTCTTTTCTTGATTCTTCATCTTCTTCTTCTTCTTCACCACTTGCCCCTCTCACTTATTTCTTAAGGGCTCCTAATATTTCCTTGGTTTCATTCAAAATGGTTAAATTTTGATCATGTTTAGCCATAAGGCTTTCAAGTTGTTGACATGAACCACATTCAATTCCTTCGATTTCTCTAGCTAGTGCGGTCGTTCAAGCATTGTTATTTAAGAGCTACTTTGAAATTTTATCAGTATCGACAATCTCTCCATATTTTATCGATACAAAGACCCACACGACAGAGACGTCACTTGTCCATAAAAGGAAAGTTTTGTGTTATCTGCTCACTTGCTTCTTTTAGAGTCCAGTAATTCTGCACTGCGCATGCGCAACTATCTGATGTGTCATTTTCTGCAGATCTATTTAATAATTCTGCACTTGCCATTCTACAGAAATAATGGTGGTGGAGGTGTTTCAGTTGTGTTGACGAAATTGATGTGGTCGGAGGAAATCCTTTAATGTTGGACTGAAGGAACATCATTTTATTGTTAGTGGGCATGAACAAATTGACCAGTGCCTCCTCTTATTTATTGAAAAGGCTTTAAAAAAATTCTAGCAAAAACAATTCAGACGAGTAAAACCTACGATAAAAATTAAAATTGAATAATTTTAAATTATATTTTTTAATACAATTTAAAATTTCAATTACATTTTATGATTATTTGTCAATTATTAATTTTAATATTTTTTTTAATATTTTTAATGAGTTTTTTTATTGATTTTTTAATATGTTGAGTATGTTTGAGTTTATATTTATATGGTCAGAATATGCTGGTTTTTCTCTTGTTATTATTACAAAAGACATTTTAGAATTGATTATAACTAACTAGCACTTGCACCCCAATAAGGTGCAATACTTATGCCGATAGGCTAAGTCCACATTAGTGGAAGGCATGAACAAAGTAGTGATCTATCTCACCTATCCCTCTCTACCTCTCCCTCCATCCCTGCCCCCTTCTCTCTCCCTCTTGCTCTCTCCTTCCCTCTTTATTTCTCTCTATATCACATATCCCTCTCTACCTATCCTTCCCTCCATCCCACCTATTTCGATCTCACTCTCTCCTTCCCTCTCTACTTCTCTCCCTCTCTCACGTATCCCTCTCTACCTCTCTCTCCTTCCCCCTCTAATTCTCTATATCTCCCTTATCCCTCTCTACCTCGCCCCCCCTCCCTCTCTCTCTCTCACTCTCTCTGGCTCTCTCTTTCCTTCTCTACTTCTTTCTATCCCACCTCTCTCTCCCTCCCTATTTCTATCTCAATTATCCCTCTCTACCTCCCTTCGTCCCTTTACCCTCCTCTCTCTCTCTTTCTCTATCCTTCCCTCTCTACTTCTTTTCCCTCCTCTCTCTCTTTCTATATCCTTCCCTCTCTACTTATTTTCCCTCATTAGTCTCTATCTCTCTTTCTCTATCCTTCCCTCTCCACCTTTTTGCCCTCCTCTCTCTCTTTCTCTATCTCACTTATCCCTCTCTATCTCTCCCTCCCTCCCCCCTTCTCTCTCCCTCTTGCTCTCTCCTTCCCTCTCTATTTCTCTTTATATCACATATCTCTCTCTACCTATCCCTCCCTCCATCCCACCAATTTCTCTCTCTCTCCTTCCCTCTCTACTTCTCCCCCTCTCACTTATTCCTCTCTAGCTCTCTCTCCTCCCCCCTCTAATTCTCTATATATCCCCTATCCCTGCCTCCCTCTCCCTGCCTCCCTCCCTCTCTCTCCCATTCTCTCTGGCTCTCTCTTTCCTTCTCTACTTCTTTCTATCCCACCTCTGTCTCCCTCCCTATCTCTATCTCATTTATCTCTCTCTACCTCACTTTGTCCCTTTACCCCCTCCCCGCCCTCTCTCTCTCTCTCCCTCTTCCTCTTTACTTATTTTCCCTCCTTTCTCTTTTTCTCCATCCTTCCCTCTCTACTTTTTTTCCCTTCTATCTCTTTCTTTATGCTCCCTTCTCTACTTCTTTACCCTCCTCTCCAATTCATTCCAAAAACAACGCTTCCTATACAATTTAATTGTTCATTTTTCTATTTGTTTATTGTTTGGATTTTATAACATAGAACAAATTTTATTTTTATTAAAAATTTATTATATTATTTTATTTAAAGAATCATTTTTATTTTATTTATTATATAAATTATTTCATTTCTTTTTATTTCTTTTTATTTATTTCTTTTTATAGTATATATAAGTTATTTTGTAGTTGAATAATTATTTTATGTATATATATATATATATTATATTATATTATTTATTTTATTTAAAGAATCATTTTCATGTTATTTATTATATTATTATTATTTGTTTAATTTGTTTTAATTTATTTATTTTATTTGTTTTTATAGTATATATAGGTTATTTTGTAGTTAAATAGTTATTTAATTTATAATATAAATTTTATTTTTATTAAAAAAAAATTATATTTACATATGTCTAACTTATATATACTACTTTTTTTTATATATTCACATATGTCTAACTTGTATATACTAAAAATTTCTTATCTATATTTCTAATTTTTTTTTATAAATTTCTTATTTCATTTGTGTGAGACAATTTTTTTTTAAAATCATATATTATTTATTATTACAGTTAAAAACAAATTGCTAAATTTATAAGTTAAAATGTTGAAAAATAATCATTCTAGAATAATTAAAAAAATATAAATGCATATACTCACTCCCACTTGCTGTTATGTCCACCATAAATTCTGCCAGAATAATTACCCTATAATCAAAAACATATATCTTTATCAAATTCATAATCGTATATTATTATGTATTTAAATTTCTTAACATTTATTTCAATAGATTTATCAATCCTTATTTACATATATAAAATATTTATTACTTATTTTGCTCAATTATTTATTCATAAGTTTTTTATTCATTTTCAATAATATATGTATGCTAGTAGAAGTCGTAGCAAAACATGGAAGACAAAATTATTAGGGTTAGGATTAGGATTATGATTAGGGTTAAAATAAGCATTAGGGTTAGGTTTAGGGTTATGATTGGTGTTAACATTTAGAATAGGGTTAGGGTTATGGTTAGACTTGGTAATAGGGTTAGGTTTAGATTTGTGGTTGGAGTTAGCATTAGGAGTAAGGTTACAATTATAGTTAGAGTTAGATAAATAATAATGCGCGAACTTATATCTAACATAAAAAATTAATATAAGTTATAGTTAGGGGTCAAACATGGTTAGGTTCAAACTTTTATTAGGGTTGAGGTTCAAATTTAATTAAAGTTAGGGTAAAGAGATATAGTTAGGATTAGGGTTAGGTTAAGATTGATTTGTAAACATTTATTAAATAATTTTTTAAAAATGTAAATATAAATCTTAAATTTTAATTTATATAAAGTGTGTGGATAATTATCAAGGCATTCAATTTTTTCAATTGTATAGATCAAAATGAAATTTCATATATATTTAATTGCTATTATCATTTGTACAACATCGATTTATTTTAAATCATTTAAAATTTGAAATTAGATTGGATAAAATGTGTTTAAAATTTTTAAACATTTGCTTTAAAATATTCAACTTATATTTGAGGCACATTCTATATTTCATATAGATTTGGAAAACATCCACTTATAAAATGTATTTAATACCACACATTTTAAAACACCACATACATTACAAATAATGAGTAGCAAGAAATATGTTATCAAAAGAAAAAAATATTAGAAATGGAAGTCTTACATTACTAATAACTACTTATTTTCCAATTTATTTGATTGTTATAATTGTATACAATAAATATTTGTTATATTGGTATTGAACAAACATTTGTTTTATGAATCAAACTCAACTTCAACTATATTAGCACTGATTAATTTCAAAAAAAATACTATATTATGATCAAATAAATATCTCACGATAACAATTTTGATGCATGATCAATAATCCAACCAAAGTATAAACGCACTAAAAAATTAGATAGAAATTTTCTATAAAATTTAGAACCAATACAAATGTAATCCTCTATTTAGAATAACACAATTAATTCACAAACACAACAAACAAAAACAAGGTTGTGTTATTTTTTAATGGGGATGTTGGATGAATTTTGTGATTGATGTTAGAGGTTATCCATTTCTTGTTTATTTGGTGATGCTATTGGAGTTTATTGATGTCAAAGGTCTTTCATTTTTTTATGTTGTTGATGCAATAGTGAATTAAAGGAAACAGTGTTTGGTACTTGTTCATGACTCTTTCCATGGTGTTTGTTGCACTAGTTTGTCATTTTTGGTGTATGTGGATAATTTTGTGTTTTTCTATCATCTCATTCAAAATATTTCTTCATGTCAAGGTTTATCATCTTGATCAAAAATTTGTTTTAGGATTTGGTGGTACTATTCATCACTTCATTTTATGATTCAATTCATGGTTGATTATTTGACATGGTACAAGGTTGAGAGTGAATTATATTGTCATTGGTGTTCATGGTTTATGTATCACAACTTGAATTGCTTTAGTGTTTCTTCAAGAGAATCAAATATTTTGTTGACTTTGAGTTGCTATAGGAGTTGCTACCTCTCATGATGTTGAGAATTTTATGTTGAAGAACCTTACATGTCAAAGATGATATAGGATTTGTAGGTGTATTTGTAATCGTGCTGATGTTTGTTCATTCATCTCATCATGGTATTGATGTAAAGGTACTTAGGTAAAGTTTGTCATATGTGCAAGAATATGCTTGGAATAATGATGCTTAAGGTGTTGATGTGAATTTTCATTGTTCCTCATTGATGTTTGATGCAACAACATGGAAATATACTTGTGATTTTTTAGTGTTCCTCCATTTCATTTTGTTTTACAGTGGGAGTGCAAAGACATCAACTTTATAAAAAACATTTCAAGAGTTGCTTATTTTCAAAGTGTTACCATTGTTGATCATTCAGAGGTTTAGGATTTTTATTATTGAAGGTTCCATAAAAACCATAAGATCTATGGTTTATCCCTTGTGAAGGTTTTTCAAAGGAAATAATTCTTTAAAAAAAAAAAAAAATTGACTTGCTATTGAGAGTTAAGAGTCACTTAAGTCACTAATCAAGGGTTTTAAATACTTTAGTTACTGCCCCTACACCTAGGGTTTACTATTTCAATAGGTCAATGATCCCTTTTTAAGCTTCTTAAAGTAAATCAATGGATGCTATTTAATTTGAGTATTGGTGAGTGTTAAAAGAGTGATGGTTTTGATTTAAAGTTGGTTAACAATTATTTTCTGAAGCTAAAACTTGGATGGGAGTCTAACAATCAATCGTGTTTTGTATTTTTTTGAAGAGGAAAAGATCAGTGATTAATGTGATGGTGAAAAAATAAATATAAATGTTCTAGATTAAAAGGATTTTTGAATTCTAACAATTAGGTGTTATGGATTGGAGATTGAGATGATTTTGGTAATTTTTGGTGAGTATGGTTTTGTGTGAAAAGAGAAAAATAGGTATATTAGTCTTTCTTTCTAGTATTCAAGGTGGTGTTTCTTTGATGATCTATACAAGAATATTTCCAGTGAATTTATGTTGTGATATGGGATAATGAGGAAGATGCAGTTTTGTTGATGGAGAAATAAAGTAGTGATTTGTATTGAAATTGAGAAACCCTCTAAGTCTTACTAATTTATTCCAGAGTGATGATTTTCCAATGAAGCATGGTGATTAGCCAGTGAGGCTTATTTTTTAGCTAGTGAGGCACACAAATTTTAACTTGTAAGGTTTTAGCTAGTGAGGCACACAACTTTAAACATGTAAGGTTTTAGCTAGTGAGGCACACAACTTGTAACCTGTAAGGTTTTGGCCTATGAGGCCTAATGAAACTTATTTTCAAAGTTTTTTTTCACCCTCTTATGGTTTTCCACTCATAATACTTGTTGACTATGTCTCTTTTTGGTGATTTGTCATATTATTCTTGATTGGTCATCTTTGTTCAAGTAATATGTGTTGATTTGTATATGATTGTGAATTCCCCAACATTAAATACCTATATTATTTGAAGGGTATTCAATGGGTCTCTTTACATAATACAATTTAATTGAGTTTTGAAATTTTATTTCTCCTTAGACCACTAATTCACTCCCTCTTAGTGGTCTTGCATCAACAATATGACCAATGGTAGAGAGTTTATCTCTCAATTCAGAAATCTTAATGAAGTAGGTGATGAAAAACTCTCCTTCCACCATCTTAATGTGAAGTAGTTGCTGCTTCAAGGTTAGGGCACGATCGGTGTTGTTGATTTCATACATCTCTTCCAATTTTTTGAACATCTCCCTTGCGGTATCCAACTTGAAGACAATCGAAACAATATTATCTTTGATGGAATCAACCAACACTTTCTTTGCCCTAGTATCTTTCTTCCTCCACTACAACTTTTCTTCTTCCTCCTCAGGTTCGGGAACTTTTGTTTTCACAAACTCAGCCAAATCATTCTCTTCCAATGTGAGCATGATCCTGAACCTCCATGATGTGTAGTTAGAAACTACTTCAAGTCTATCCTTGATTTTCAGACCATTCACCATCTTGAAATTTTAATTAGGAGATAGATTGAAAAAGATTAGAGTGAGTGTTGCAAACTAAATCTGATCACGATCTTTTTCAAACCCGCTCTGATACCATGTTAGTGTTTCTTAGATGAGATCATAAACAAAAATTACTTAAAATATTGCAACACATAAGATAATAAACACAGCAAGATACCTTGGGAAAACCCTCCTCCTGAGGGAGAAAAAACTAGCAAATAATCCTCTTATATAATATAGAACAAGAGCAAAAATCTGCTTACAACTCAGGCCTAGCACATAGGCGAATTTAATAAAATGAACAATAGCACTTCTCCTAAGTGTGAATATGAATATCATAATAGCACTTCTCCTAAGTGAGAATATGAAACTCCTTGAAATAGGTCTGCTACTACAAGATAATAATCTGTTGCTTAAGTGCAAACTGCTGTGAAAAAATGTGAATTAACTTGATGATCAAATGACAAGGAAAGACCTTATACTTATACAAAATGAGGCACCTCCTCACTTAGGTCGGTCCTCTTAGAATAAACAAATAAATATAATAAATCTCAAAGGTCGGCCCAAATAAGTAACCAATGATAATCTCAAATGCATATAAATTAAATAGCCGATTAGGCTAACTTTTAATTTATGCTTTCTTCTTGAAATGTGTGCAATGGAAGTGCAGCCCTAAGCTGCTATAACATCAACATTATACAGTCGCGCTGTATCTGAATTGTAATTGGTTTGACTTTGAAACTTGATTAAAGAAAAAATATTCAATAAAACACTATCTAACCAAGTGAAAACAATAGATATCAGAGTTAAAAATCTAAATTCAAAATAATTAGAATTTTATCCTTCATGAAAAAAAATTTATACGTTATACAGTGTGCGTCAACTTTTAAAAATGTTGGTTTCTACAAGAAACCAATTTTTGTGGGAGATCGAAAAAGAAGTGTAATCTGATTCCAAAAATTTTGAAAAAAAATATTTTTGGAATCTATAGACAAAATGTGACGAGACTCTAGTCTGAATCATCTTCAAATTCCTCACATTTTAGCCGCTATAGGTGCTCGAATGTGAAGATTTAGTTGAAAATAATAATTTCAGTGTCCAGTTTGGCCAAAAATTATAAACCAATATTGTGGGATCACCCTTCGACAAGTGGTATTAGAGCCTTAGGTTCCTTGCACAAGATTAATCAACTTAGGAGATCCTATTAGTGGATTACTTATCCTAGAAAAAGGTAAAAGAAACAAAGAAGAAAGAAATACCCAGTAGAATGCTAAACAACAAGCACTACATAATCAAAATACAAAGGATGATGAAGAAGCAGTTATAAAAAATGAAATACAAATTGAAGAAGATACAAGGTTAGAGGATGAATTTTTAGTTTTGATAATGTTGACAATGAAGGAGACTAATTTTTGAGTGAATATGAATAGGAGTACGGTGAAGATGAGTGTTAAATTGATATTGAAGGTGAACTCATTTGTGCTTTAGATGAGGTCAAGAAACTTAGAAAAGAGAACCAGCTATTAAAGTTGCAGCTTCAAGAAGAAAAGGTGTTCAAGACCAAAACACTTTTAGATAGTAAAGAAGTAGAAAAACTCATCATAGATTTGAAGGTACAAGTTGCATAAGTTAAGAAAATAGAAGAATTTATAAATTAGTTTAAGGAAAAAAAGGTTGATTATGAATGATATGAATCAAAGATAGCTTATTTGAGAATGGAAATAGAAAATCTATCTTCTAAGTTACACAAGAGTCTTCAATAGTAAAAGAGCATTGAATGCTTAAATGAAATGTTAAGAAAGAAAAAAATTCACAAGGATACTACTAGTTTAGGCTTTGAAAAGGGACAAAGTTCTAAGGTTAGAGAAACTACTCGAAATAAAATAGATCTAAACTATCATTATATTACTCCTAAGACTGAAGACAAGAAGGAGGCAACAAAAAATACAACATGATAGGGTGACACTAGGGTTTAGGAGGCAAAATTCTTGTTAGATTTTGTTTTAAATTTGAAATTTACGCCAAAAGGGACTAAGTCGTCCAAGGTAGCGACCTATTCCACTTGGGAAATTTTAAGTAGTGGTCGAGAATAAAATGGTGTTTAATGAAGTTTATTAGGTTTTCCTCCCAAAAGACACTTAATTCGAGACTAAAAGTACATTAAGGGGATAAATTAGCATAATAAAAGTGTTAGTTAATGGATGATAAGCCTAGGAAACTATGAAAATTCCTTACAATAGCTTACAACACCTTGGCATAAGGCTTGGAAAGGGGTAAAAGGGTGTTGTTTAGGTGAATTGTGTTGAAAGGGTCTTAGAAAAGTGAGGAAATGTGTCACAACACTTCACAACACCTTAGTAAAACACTTTTATGCTATTGTTGAACTGCAAACTTACACTTGACTGAAGAATGTAAAATAAGGGCAAAATCCAAGGGCAAAGGTCAAAATGAGTGAAAAAGTGCCAAAGACTACACGTTTTGGTGACATAGCTTCTAACACAAATTCTAGAAATTAACACAAAAATACAATAACAACAAATAAAAGCTCAATATTTGAATTTTGAATACCGAAAAATGCAATGAAGAATATGCAGGGGGACTGATTCGCCGAAGGTAGAAAACACGCCATAGGCAAGATCTTTTTAAATATTTTTAGAAATTTTCAATTAAATTTTATGCTTTTTATGTTTTATTATCTATATCTAAATGCAAATGTAGATTTTGACTGATTTTCAATGAAATTAGATGTGAAAATGCAAGCTATATGATCTTTCACTAATGCAAAATTTGAAACCTAGAATGCAAATCCTAATGGAATGTTAATGCAAGCTAGATCTAGGATGATAGTGCACTCCGAATCAGAATTATGATGTTATAAATGTAGGTTCACCAAAATGAAAGATGTGAAATTGTTTGGGAATTTCTAGGGTTTAAAACCTAGAATGACAATCTTCACTAAGTTTCACTCAAGAACGAACCCTTGAGATCTCACTACAAAGAGAAAGAGGTCTTGCGAGAGGGTTGTTCTAGGGGATGAATATGATCTAATAAGGGGTTGACAACCAATTTTAAGCTTAGAAAAGATAATGAAATACAAGATGAAATGAAAAACCTTAATTGAATGCAAAGTAACCCACTACCATAGAAGAGGCAATTAGCTCCTAAAATGGCGCCAAATTATAGTGCATTTGAGTTCATGAATTGGACACTTTTGTACGTGCAAAACTCAGTGCAAACTGGCATACTCACTTTAGCGCTGGATTTAGCGACGGATTTAGAACCAAATTTTTTTCTGAATTTTGCGTCGGATTTTGTTTCTTCTATTTTGGCTTCCAATTTTTCTTTTGGTTTTGCTTCTTGTGTTGCTTCCAAGTTTTCTTCCAATTTTTTTTCCTGTTTTTCTTCGTGGTTTGCTTCGAGTTTCGCTTCCATTTATTAATTTAATATATTTTACTACAATTTAATTAGTTAAATATATCATGCATCTTAAATAACTCATATGATTATAGAGTAATAAATTAAATAATATGATTTATTTCAATTTAATTAGTTAAATATATCACGCCTCTTAAATAAATCATATGACTATAGAGTAAGTAATTTAATTATTTAACTCTATGATTAAACAACAAGATAATTATTGTTACCTAATTTTTCTTCCAACTAAACCAGGTAGACTTATGATTATGTTTGCATTTAAAAAATTAAAAAGGTACATATCATTTTCTTCTAAGTTTCATCCATGTGCATACAAGAGAGTATAAAAAAACTACATTATTTGATTAAGGGAATTGGATACAATAGAAAAGAGATTCAACATTTATTGCAAAGGTAGTCTTTATTGATAACCATAAGTGTACAGTGTCCCTCACAAGCCAAGGGACTGACTATTTTTATGCATATAAAGAAAAAACTATACATTTATAGATAAGATGAAATGCATATGTAAATAAGGGGGACTCGTCATTCTGATTGATGAATCCTAGTTGAGTTGCCTTGCATTAGCTTCAGTCCTCCTACCCATCCAACCTCCAATTGTCACCTGCCCTTGCTACTCTAAGTTTCCCTACATTTGTGAGAAGAATTTGGTTAGAGCAATGAAGCATCACCAACGAGTACATAGGAAAACATTTCTACACATATAATATGATCCTTATAAACATTAAAATAGCTAGTATATCATAGATGTCCAGGAAAACAAAAGAGCTATCAAACACATCTATCATATTCTTTGTTTATCTAACATGTTTACTCTTTGTGTAGATATAGGACAAAGCTTTGTTGCTGTTTTTTTTCAGTTTATTACAACATGTGGAGTAGAATGTGGCTCCCACGAGGGTTGAGCCCAACATGTTTCCCTCATGTTTTAGGATGGATAGGAAATTGAGTAACTTAATCAAATCAAGGATAAGCCTATTCTTGATGCATTAAATCAATATGGAATCATACTAGTTGATCAAATTTCATTATCAGATTCAAAAGATGCAACAAAATGGTGTGAATTATCAAGAAAGTTACTCTACATCTTTCACAATGAATCAAACAATAGGATGCTTGGAAATATTACTCTCTTGGATATGGATTTCAATCTTCTTAAGTTGGATCCAAAGTCCATTTTAATAATGATATGAGTGTATTTCATTGTCAACATTTTCAAGGAGCCATTAAAGAAGGGAACAAGAACAAGGACATAAATCATTCAAAAATGAAACAGTTTGTCTCTTCCCAAGAAACAAATGATTTATGTGATAATATGAACACTGAAGCATAGATGCATCATGTTCAATTATCGATAATCATTATGGTTGATTTACTAAATGAGGTCTTACAATTTATCAAGAGTTGTCATGAGCTATCATGAGTTACATGGAGCAACACAAGGTGAAAAATTGAATGCAAGGCCAAAGCCATCATGCCAGTATGTTGTCCCGAAGAACAATGCATGAGAAGGCAAGCACATTGATGCATATGAGTACCTTGCTACTGATATAATGAATATTCACAAACAACTACAGTGCACACTCTGATAAACAACCAATGCATGATGGTTTGAGGAGATACCCACGATTCTACAAATGAATGTAAGATAGTCATGAAGGGCAGCCTTTGAGAAGTATTTATTGGTAATCATGTCAAGGGTAGACTTTGTAAAGAAACTCATAATGCTAGTAATAGTGTGAAAAGATACATGTGAAGTATTGCAAAGTGATAGAACTACATGAAGCATAAAGTGATGCAAAATTTGATAGTAATGATGTTGGCAAGAGATTATGGGCATGGAAAGAACTCTTTTGATTCAAAGACAAGATATCATCAATATAAGGTAATGCAATACCATTTCAAGTTTTAAAGGCTACATAAGATTAAAGTATGCACCAAGTGTATATAACTCAAAAGGTTCGTGAAAGCCTATATCAGTCATGCATAATGATGCTATGATTTAAATCAATAGATGACAAAGAAGATGCAAATTTAAGTATTCATTTTCTCCAAGAAAGGAAATATAGAGCCTCGGCCTATGTGAAACAAACCCTCAAAAATAGAAAAATACCTAGAAACGAAGGAGCACTATCATATTTCCTTTCAAGAAAATGCTTATGGAAATGAAACTTGAATGCAAGCATGGCCAAAACCATGATAAAAGGTATTTCTTCCATTGTTGTACATAAAATACTATCTTCTGAAGAAAATACAAGTTCCATAGAGGATTTTTCATTTTTCTTACAGAAAGACCAGAGACCAAGCATATAAGAATGAAGCATGAAAAAATAGAAAAATAGAGTATTTTTTCCATTGTGTTGAATGGGGAGAGCTCTAAATGAGCTTTGATTCACAAAAAATAAAAGAGAAAATCAAGGTATACATCGGCATAGAGCTTACCTAAGCTCACATTTTTTGTTTTCATTGACTATGCAAGTTATTTCTCACCATGGGAAGCTTCATAAAACTCAATCATGGTGGCCAAGAGAAAGAAAAGCTTCCACATAAGAAATGAAGAGAAGAATGCATCAAAAAAATTAGAGAGGTCGCGGCCAAAAGGCCTTGAAACCCTTCAAAAATGCAGTGAAAATGCTACAAAATACTCAAGAAGAAACTTACCATCCAGTTGCAGGAGGATTTCGACCCCAAGCAAGGAGGAATAAACTAAAAAATTAATGGATAATGCTCAAACCCTAGTTCATCATGGCGGTCGAATACATAACTATTTTCTTCCAAAGTTGCCAAGTAAAATGATTCACGGGTTTTCGAAAAAACCCCAAATCAAAGAAAAACCCAAAATACCATTGAATAGAGGCTGCAATCATAATCGTGGAGCCATGAAGGAGGCTCAAAAATATAATAAATAAAATTTTACAATATTTTCTTTTTGGAAATAGAAAAAATATTGTAGAGAGGCCGTGACCAAGCTATCACCAAGAAAGAGAAAAAATGTAGAAATAAAAAATTCTTTCATCATTTGATCAAACCAAATATGGAGAGTATGATTTGTTTCATTTATTTCACTAGTGAGATAAGTCCAGAGAAGACGATCCAAGATAGAAGGGTTTCAAAATAAGGATGCACGGTAGAAACAAAAAATGCATCCATTCGTATCTATCAAGTCCAAATCAAGCTTGTTTTGATAGAAAAAAGAGGTAGGATACAGAGAAATGGTGCATAGAAACTTACTCAACTTCTTGTTGTTTGAAGAAATGTGAGCATTAGAAGCTCTTTGATGTCAGCCTCAAGACAAGCAAGGTGTCGATAGAGTAAAGTAAGAGAAAAATGCATGAGAATACGAGAAGGAATGTCTTTGAAAACACATTCAGATAAGTGGAAACAAATGATGAACCATGTAATATTTACCTGATTCGGCCTCAACAGAATTTTATGTGAAGAAAACCCTCAAAAGCAATGAAAATTTTGACAAAGACTCCTTCAAAAAGCTCGAGGTTTCAAACTCTAATGATGGTTGCATGTGCAGGGCAAGGGAGCTCAAAAAAAACAAGTGAAAATGAGAGTTGAAAATTAGGGCTTGGGTATTTTGTTCTAACTCATCATGGCAGCAAAAATATTGATGTGAAAAAACTCAAATATGTTTAATCAAATATTCAAACAAATTTAGAAAAAAAAATACATATATTTTATAATAAAAAAATTCTATTATCTATTAAATTTATTAATTTGTATGTTCAATCAGTAATTAAAAACTATTAGGGGCGACCCTTTGGTGAAATGGTGGGGCTTCTTTCCTGTAGATCCAACAACCAAGGTTCAAACCTCGTAAGGTCACTCTCTACAACATCAATAATGGAGTTTTCTTACCCTGGTGTTAAGGGGAGGCTCCTTGGTGAACTGGTGGGGCTTCTTGCCTTTAGTGCCAACAACCAAGGTTGAAACCTTAATATATTTTTAAAAAAGATTAAAACTCTCAAAAGAATAGGCTCTGAATGGATCACACAACTCCGAAAAAACCTAGAACCTCACACCCGTTCGCTGATGGTGCTTCCTCTGCAAGTGGTGCGGGGAATCTAAATGGTCAAGGCATGGTATCCTTCTTGCAATCACCCCTGGATGCATCCATATTGTAGGTGTGGGAGTCTGTGTTGGCTCTAGCCTCTCACAATAAACCTAATTCGGGATCTTCACCTATAGCACAAGGCCTTAATTTTAAGGTTGTCGTAAGCTCTCCCACCTCTGGTGTGACAGTTGGGGTTTCTCTTTCATCGCTAGATGTACCTGTCTATGCCATTCCATTCCAAAAATTTGTTTAGAAGCCACAGCTCATGATAGAGAGGACTACCTGAAGGAGCATGCCCTAATATGTAGATTCATGAAAGTCTAGCCGAAATTATGCGACCTGCACTCTTGGATAAGAAAAAATTGGAAGGAACACATGGAGGAGGAAATTTGCATTTATCCTTGTGCGAAGGGCTTCTTCATTCTCGAATTTGAATCATTGAATGACAAGGAGTTGATTCTGAATGTTGGTCCATGGTTCTATCAAGGTTATTTCCTATGCACCAAACCATGGTTTCCTATATTCGATCCTCGATCAAAGACATTCTCCTCTGCAGTTCTTTGGGTAAGATTTCCCTAACTACCTCTACAATTTTGGGAAATTTCTTGTCTGAAAGCAATTTCGAATGGTCTGAGAAAATACCACAGCATCTCCAAATAAATAATCAATTTTGAAATTTCTACCTAGGCTCGCCTATGTGTTGAATTCGACTTAACCAGAGGCCTTCCAGAGGAAATCTCTTTGAAAGTTGGGGACCATCGTTGGAGGCATCCTATAGATTATGAAAAGATCCCATTCATATGCAGGAAATTTTATTCAACCACTCATAGCACTTTTAAATGGAACAAGAATCTGACCTATGTGCGTGGTAATGGAGCCATCAATACCCCTACCTAGTGGTTAGGGGTTGATCCAGGTCACTATATCCTTGAACCAAATGCAAAGGATGTTGTATCTATCTCGAAGGCCACTCCTGTGATGTCTCCTGCCTCTCCCCCCCCTGTTTTGATCATCCCTACTCTTGGGGGTTTGTTGGGTGGTAGCTTCATGGTTGGCGATGCATTGGGTGACAGCTCTATGGCTAGTAACGCCCTTCCTCCTTTGGCTGTAAAACCATATCCTGATCCCATTTTTTCATGCCCATGATCCTTTGTGTCTGAGATGATCGCTGGCGAATCATATTTTGCAAGATTGCTCTTGCAAGGAAATCTCCAAGATTTGATTTCCACACATCTACCTGAACAAGCATGGATGAAGGTCAAGCAAAAGAAATTTCCTTCTGCCAAACTTCATCATCCAACATCTTTGGGTTTTGCTTTGGCCGAAGGGAAAAACTGAAATCATGTATTATGTTCCTCACCCAAGGGGGAGGGTGTTATTTTTGTGTTTTTGTATGGTTTTCTGTCTATCAAGTAGGATATCCGGTCAACATAGTTGTTGACATGGCACACCCCTTGTGGCAAGGGTTTTCTTTTAAAATTTTCTTTTGTTTGGATCTTATACTATGGGAGCTACCCCCTTGGTAGCACTTACCTATAAAAAAATATTATAATAATAATTTAAAACTATTGATGTTATTTTATATAAAATAAAAATACGAAAAAAATATCTTTAACAATTATTAATTTTAATTTTAAAAAATATATATATAAATATTTATTTAAATAAAATAAAAATGAATATGAATTAAATATATAATTTAATCATTAAATTATGATTTTAATTATTATAATTTAAAAGATTTGTGTATTGTGATATTACCTTAGATTCCTTGCACCCTAAGATTTTTTTTAATTAAAATAGATCTACCTCTTGCATTTCTTCCAAACATTCATATTATTATTGAGATACACCTCAGTAGTCAACCAAGTCTGTGCTTGTTCACCATACATCACATTGTCGCTAGGCAACCAAAAGGATCTCGTGGGATGGTAGTATTCCTCACTACCACTCGATAGCTAGAAGGCTCTTGTGGTATAGCGGTATACACCACACTACCGCCAACAGACTGAGAGGCTCCCATGGTATGGTGGTAACCACACTATCACTCGACAGGTAGAAGACTCCTATGGTATGGCGGTAACCACAATACTGCACCTATCTCACAATGACCTAGTGGGTTGAATCCAATTTGAAATTCGGTGCTAAATCCAATGCTAAATCTGCACTAAATCTGGTGCTAATTAGTCAGTGATTTAGCAGCTACTTGTTCTAATCGACACAAAAAATCCCAAAAATGGTTCCAGCCCAATAAATAGCACTGAATTTTTCAAAAAAATGGAGAAAAATACATTAAAATAGTTGTTGGAAGCAAAAAACAAACCAAAAAAGGGAGCTAATCATAGGAATTTATTGTAGTGACACTAAATGATCTAGAAAAGTGAATGAAGCAACACATAAAACTACAAAATAGAATGTGTGCACCTCAAAATCTGGAGATGACAAGGTGGAGGTCTGAATCATTGAAAATTTTGCTTTTATTGCTGGCTAGGATTCATTCACCAAGCTGGGTGAATCATTCTGATTTTAAGAAAAATGCACAAGAGCTGTTTTTAGACAAAAGGGTATCTAAATCGAAAAATATCTATGTCAAACACCTACAATGGGACTCATTCACCACTTGTGGAAAACTAGTCCACTTCTTCCTTTTCAAGAATTCAAAATCTAGATTTGTTCCTCTCAATTTTCTTTATCCTTCTGTAGGTGATCTCCAAATATCTCTGAGACTTGTTGATAACTTTGACAACTTTGAGCTATTGAAATTTTTTCTCCAATCTTGCTCCTAAGGAAATCTGCAACCTAGACCTACAAATCACACACAAAGGAGAGGGGAAAATGATGTTGGGGTAGTAGAAAGGGGTTTTCCTTTGTCAAACCTTGTTTTGGTAATCAAACCTTGAAATGAAATCAACTATGAATAGAAAATGATGAATGAACAAGTGACAATGTTTCAACTCACCAAAACCTTGCACTAAATTGTTGTAAATATGCTTGAGATGGCTCCAATGGATGTAGATCTTGATCCTTGCTTGGATGAAGTTAATCTTGAATGAAACACTTGCTTGAATCATGAGATCCTACATCAAAATTGTTAGCTTAATGAAAAAAATGATGCATTAAGTCTTTGACATGATGATTGATGCTTGAAGAATTCTCTAGAATGCTTGATAATCTACCCTTTAATGCTCTAGTGAACTCAATTTGAGAGTATGAATGATCTCACAAAGGTCTTATGTCATTTAATTTCTTGTTAGGATGTTAGGGGGTATGTGCAGGATCATGATGGGCCAAAAAGTGACGATATGTAAGCCATATGATGGCCCATGTGGCTGACGACTTTTTTTTTACCCAAAATTGATGAAATGAAAAGGGTTTTTAGAGGATATTCTCAACTTTCCACCAATATAAATTATGCTTTACTTTGAATTTAATAAATAATTATTATTTATTTTCTATTAGAATTATGAATAAAGTCCTGATTGATAGGCTGATTGAAAAAAATCTATTACTTTGAAATGATATAACAATTTTTGAATCTGAAACATGTGTCACATTCTATGATTTGCATACTATAGGATTAAAAAAAAAAAAAAAAAATTCATGAATTTTTGACCAAGTTAAGGTGGTTAGACAGACGAGTTTTTATATTTTTTAAAATTTGTAATAAAAATTCATAATTAATTATTTTCTTGGAAAAAATTTATAAAAAAATATACATCACATCGGCGCATGAGTCCTCTATTTATATCTAAAATCTTATTAAAAACTATTATCATTTTATTGTGGTTAGGGTGGTCAGACAGACACCTACTTCTTATTTTTACCCTGAAATTTAAATACTACTGCATTGAAATTTCAAATTTTCACCAAATAGATTTTTAAAATATAAAATAAAGGTCTAGTAGTTTAGAAACTACATTCAATTTTCTACAGATTATATTTTTACATTTTTCTAAAATAATACAGATAACTTATTCAAAATTTTACGTCAAGTTGTCTAACTTTGATTTTTTGTCTTTAATTGCCACTTAAGGGCCTATTTTTTCCATGATCCTGCACATACCCTAGGATGAAAATGAGTGAAAGAAACTTGTATTTATAATCAATTATGCAAGAATTTCCAAAATTACAACACTACAAGATGACTTCAGATCTAGGAGAATAGAATCCCACTTGAAGTTTGAATTAATTTTGATTTAGGGCCACACGGGACTCATTCTCCCAAGATGGTGAATGAGTCCCATCTGGCATAATGTATGGGGCCAAAAATCAAAATTTCTTTGAAAGGTGTAAATACAGGTTTGGGACCCAAATATCTCAATGGGGCTCATTCGTCCAAGGTAGTGGATGAGTCATAGATCACAAAATATGGGCCATTCAAACCTAAAATAGTTGAATTATGATTGGGTATTGATTGGTATTGGGATTATCCTAAAAAAGATGCAATAAATAAGGCTTGTGGATGAAAAATGGGGCCAATTGAAGCATAAGAAAGCCAAATTATTAATGAAAAGTCTAGGGAAGTGTGAAAGTGTGATACAACACTTTTCAACACCCTAAATAATGAAAGATTAAGGTTTACAAAGATATTTATTAGATTCAGATAATTAATAAAACCTTAGAAAAGTGTGAGAGTGAGTTACAACACTTTAGCAAAGTACCTTTTTAAATTCATTAGTTCACAAGGGCCCAATACCTAAAGTGAATGTGTAAACCACATTACAACACTAAATCTAGGTACCATTAGGCTCAATTGAAGAAGAAGGGCCCAAACAAGTGTGAAAATGTCTCGATGACATTTTTCGACACTACAACGTTTAAGTTTATATTTTAGTTTCTAGGTTTCTCACTTCTCATGAGTTTCTCATTTTCCTCTATTATTTTTTTGTAATGGGTATTGGCCCTTCCAATTTTAATCTAATCAAAAAATTTAGAATGTTGGGATTTCCACTTGATTTTATAAATTATTTAATAGGTTTTTGATGTCATGTTCTTTCCTTTGAGGCTCTTGAATTGTGATATTTCTTAATGTCTTAAGGTTTTAATTTAGGGAAGCTTAATTTGTGATTCTATAATGTGCACAAGAATGGCATCTTAGTTTTTGGATATATAACATTTTATTCAACCAGTATCTTATAGATTTTTAATCAGGTCATTACACTAATCATCTAATTCAATTAATCTAGCATGAATCTCATCATCATCAATTTTAAGGAATTTTTTAACTTAGAAAGAAGCTTCATCATTATAAGTAGAATTTGAAAGAATATTTCTCTCCTAATTAAATTTCAAATTTATTCTATCTTGATATATTTCTATAGGAATTTTTTTCTCTACTTTGACTTTGGTTTTGAGGTTAGCACAATTTTAACTCAATAAAATCCAAAGTAGACACAACAAAAAAATAATATAGTTAGGTGAGAGTGTTCAAACTTGTGAACCCACATATATACCTTGATCTAAGCATAGAGGATAGGGATCATGAAAATTAGATAATCACTTTTAATTCTCAATAACATCCTAAGGTGTGAGAGGAGACAATACACAACCTACTATTTTATTTCTAGAGGTACCTTGCACATAACTTCATGGGGATAACTATTTATCAATGCATGCCAAATACAAATGATCAAATATTTTCTAATCTCATTTTTCCAAAGGTTCATATAAAATATTCCTTAATATACCTAAAGTTATGTGACATCCATATTTTTGAAATCATGTGTATCTCTAATGGATTGCTTTAAGAGGGCAACCCAATCTCCTCCATAATTTAGAAAGATATATATTTTTTTTTAGCTAAACATAATATGTATCCTATGTTGATGTTAGAGCAGTTTCAGGCTTCTCTTCTATCCTCGATTGATTTGTATTAAAGAATATTTAAATGATAGCCTAATAGGTATTTAATTTATTGTGATATCGATTGATGAAGAGGTGATTCACTTTGAGTATTATTTAATATTTAATTAATCTCTCTTGAGGACAAATTCTCTTATCTGCCACCTTCTTGGAGTCACATCATTTTCTTCTTGAAGGCCGACATGATTCTTATGAAGGGACGTGATCTCTCCCTTGTGTATATATGTGAGTTTCTCATTTCTTCATCACAATCAAGTTAAGTTTCAAGACAATTCACATTCTTAGAAGAATTTTTTTCCTGAGTAGTAGATCGATATTGTTCTATAGAAGTTCAATTTCAAGGGGAAACAAATTCATTTGTATCATTTCATCTAGGAGAGGTGTGATTATTCATTGTATCAAAATCGACATTGTGTTGTGCTTGAGTTGTAAGTAGATTTATGCTATTATTACTTCAATATATAAGAGATATATTTGTTGGGTTTTTCTCCCTCAAGTTGGAGGGTTTTCCCAAGGTATCTTCTTGTGTTCATTGTCTTATGTGCTACATTTCTAATTATTGAATATCTGATCATAAAAAACTAGAATGGTTTCAGAGAAGGTAGAAGAAATATCTTGATCAAATTTATTCAAATAGTGACACCCTCCACTATTATTCTCATCTTTGATTGCATCTATCTTATTGTCAAGATGGTTAATAGGCTCAAGATAAAAGATAGACTTGAGGGTGCATCAAAATTCACATATTGGAAGTTTAGAATGATGCTTGCATTAGAAGAAAATGAGATTGTTGAGTTCATGGAAGACGAATTTCTTGAACCTTCTGATGAAAATGAGAAGCCTCAATGGAAGAAGATTTGCATGAAGGCGAAAAATATTTTGGTTGATTCAGTGAAGGACCAACTTCTACCAGTTATCTCCAAGTTGAAGACAACAAGATAAATGTTCAAAACATTGGAGGAAATGTATGAGTTCAATAACACAAGAAGAGCTCTTGACTTGAAGCAATACAATCATCATGTCAAGATGACAAAAGGAGATTTTGTCATGTCCTACTTCATGAAGATCATTGAATTGTGAGATCATCTCTCTACCATTGGGTATATGGTTGATGATAAGGATTTGGCCATGTTGGCTCTTAATGGTCTACCTAAATCTTGGGAACCATATATCCAAGGCATTAGTGTGATATCAAAGCTACCTAGGTTTGATCACTTGAGAGAATATTGCATTCAAGAGGAATAAATATTAGCATCAAGAGGCAATGGAAGAAGTTCTACCAATGAGGAGATTCATGTACTTACAACTTAATCTTCTAGGAAGAAAGGAAGAGAAGGAAATAAAGGATACTTCAAGAGGAATAAAGATAGGATATTTGGTGGTGCTCCTCCATTTAAGAAGAAGAAAGATATTTCCCACCTATAGTGCTTTAGATGTGATAAGTTTGGTCATTATGCAAAGGATTGCCCAGCTAGACCAAAAAAACATGACTTAATTACGGATGTGAGTGTGACCTCTCCTCAAAAGGATTCAAGTGAATTCCTATTCTATTCTACCTTGTCAAGTCATTTTCTAGCAGATAGCAACACTTAGTTGATTGATAGTGGTTCCTCTTGTCAGATTACTAGTGGTGCCTCTCGTCACATTACTAGATTCAGAGAACATCTTTCAGATTTTGTGATGAGAGATACAAGTGTTCAAGTCATAATTGGAGATGATGCATGTTATTCTATGAAAGGTGTTGGGACCTCCACTATTCACTTAGATTTCAACATCTCCTTGTAGTTGAGTGATGTACCATTTATACCAGGCATCAAGCGAAACCTTGTCTCTATCTCAGCCTTGGAGGACAAGGGATACCAAGTTGCATTCTCTAAAGATAAATTTCTTACATGGCTAAAGAACTCTAACATCAATTCAGCTTGTGTGATTGGTGTTCGGCAAGAATGTCTCTACAAACTATCCACTTGCACTCTAGAAGTGTTGTTACATGACACATCAAGTTCATACGACCTTTGGCATAGAATAATTTCTCACATTCACTTTAAAATGCTTCCAACCATGGAGAATATGGTCACTGACATTCCTAAACTCAACTAGGAGCATGAAGGTACTTGTCAAGGATGTGCATTGGGTAAGAATACTAAAATACCCTTTCATAGTAGTGAAATTAGATCTAAATGCATTCTAGATCTTGTTCATTCTGATTTATGCAGTCCAATGTCTGTTTCTTCTCTGAGTGGTTTCTTGTATTATGTAATTTTCATTGATGACTACTCTAGAAAGACTTGGATCTATTTCTTAAAGACTAAAGAATCTGAGGCAGTACTTGAGAGATTCAAGGAATTTAAAGCACAAGTAGAAAACTTGTCCAGAAGAGGATCAAAGTTTTGAGATCTAACAATGGAGGAGAATACATCTCTAGAAGCTTTCGTAAATTTTGTGTTGAAGCGAGAATTAAGAGGGATTTTTGTGTTCCCTACAATCCATAGAAAAATGGTGTAGCAAAAAGGAAGAACATATCTATTGTAGAAGCAGCTAAGGCCATGATTCATGATCAGGATCTACAAATCTTCCTTTGGGTTGAAGCTTCTAGGACAGTTATGTATGTTTCGAATCGAAGCCCTCATTGTATCTTGGAGAACATGACTCCTATAGAATCTTTCATAGGTGTGAAGCCTGAAGTCAGCCATTTCAGAATATTTGGTTGTCCTATGTATGTTAATGTCCCTAAAGATAAAAGGAAAAAGTTGGAACCATCTGGAAAGAAGGGAGTATTTGTGGGCTACAGTGAGTCTTCAAAATCCTACAAGATTTACATTCTAGGTCAGAAAATGATAGAGATCAATAGGAATGTTACATTTGAAGAAGATGTTGCATTTAAGAGATCTAAAGGCTCTCACATGGAGATAGACAATGAAGACCAAGAGTCTCCTCAAGACATGGAAGTTGTCCATACTCCTGAGATTTAGATAGAGGCTACTGATTCTAAATAAGATGATGACCCATTTGAGCCTCTGGAACCTACTAATGGGCCTATAGATATTATTATTGGTCGAAAGAGACCTCTATGGGCTAGAAAAACAATACAGGAGGTAGAGAAGTTTGCAGCCCCTAGAGGAACATTTAGAGAAATAAGAAAACCTCAAAAAATTTCAATCTATGTTGCATTGATGAGTCAAATGATTGAGTCTAAGCCTTCCAGTATTGAGGAAGCTACAATTCAGCAAGTATGGAAAGATTTCATGGCTAAAGAATAGAAATCTATCCTCAAGAATGGTGCTTGGGACATTGTACCTAGACTAGAAGGAAATTATATTGTATATTCTAATTGACTTTTCAAGATCAAGCATGTAGTTGATGGAAGCATTGAGAATTACAAGGCTAGATTTGTGGCTAGGGTTTTCTCTCAAAAAGAGGGAATAGACTATGAGGAAACATTTGCTCCAGTTGCTCATTATACCTCCATTAGAACTATCATTGCCATTAAAAAAGGTTAGGATGGAAGTTACACTAGATGGACGTGAAGATGAAATTTATAAATGGCGTAATTCAAAAATAAATATACATTGAGAAACCTGATGGGTTTGAGGTTCATGGGAAAGAGTCTCATGTTTGTAAATTTTTAGAAGTTAAAGGAGGTTGCAGCTAGTTCAGATCTAGTGGATCCTTCTATGTACAAGTAGTTGATTTGATCATTGATGTATCTAGTCAATACTAGACCAAATAATTTTTATCAATTGAGTGCACTTAGTCAGTTCATGTTTGAACCAAGGGAGATACATATAGTTGTAGTGAAGCATATCCTAAGTTACTTGCGTGGCACAGTTTGATATGGCTTGAGATATTATTTTGGTATGGAATTGAAGCTGCATGGGTATATTGATTCTAATTGGGTAGGTTTTATTGCTGATCAAAAGAGAAACTTTGGATGTTGTTTCAGTTTGGGGTACGCAATGATCTCCTGGTATAGCAAGAAGCAGTCTTCAGTGGCACTAAGCACCATAGAGGCTGATTACATTGCAACATGTGTGCCAGCTCGAGAAGCGGTGTGGATTTAGAATATCCTTGTAGGATTATTTGGACAATCATTAGAACCGAATATCATTCATTGTGATAACCACATTTGTGTGAAGCTTTCTATCAATCCAGTGTTTCATGACATAACCAAACATGTTGAGATCAAATACCACTATATCAGAGATATTGTATTGAGGAAAGAAATCTAGTTGAGATACATTAGAATTGATGAGTAGACAATAGAAATTCTCACCAAGCCCCTCTCTATATTAAAGTTTGTGTACTTATGAGACAAGCTTTTTATTGTGCAGAATGAATCCCTAGATTTGACGGAGACTCAACTTTAGTGATATTTTGTGATTTTATTTAATGCATTTCTCTTTGTGAGAGAGATTTGAGGTGCAAGCCCTTTTTTCCACCCTATGTGAGTATCCATGGTGGATGTCATGTGTGTGAATCCATGACAACATCACGTGAGAGAGTCCATGATGATTTTCTTGTACTTGTGCTTTTCACCCTCTGGGAGTAGCCATGGTGAATGTCATGATGAGATGAAGACATCACATTGAGTGATTCCAAGATGGGAACTTGTGCACATATACCATTCATGGGAGTAGCCATAACGGTTGATATCACGATGAGGTGATATGCTCCTTTTCCACATATGGGAGTAGCCATGGTGGTTGACAACACGATGAGGTGATATGACTTGCACAACTGGAAGTATGCATCGCTAGCTGAGAGGGAGTGTTGATGTTAGAGCAGCATCAGGCTTGTCTTCCACCCCCGATTAATTTATATTAAAGAATAAATTAAATGATATCCTGTCAGCTATTTAATTTATTAAGATATCGATTGGTGAAGATTCGCTTCACCTTGAGTATTATTTAATATTTAATTAATCTCTCTTCAAGTTGACTTCTCTCATCTTCCACCTGCTTGGAGTCACATCATTTTATTATTGAAGGCTGACAAGATGCTTGTGAAGGGACACAATCTCTCCCTTGTTCATATATGTGAGTTCCTCATTTGTTCATCACAATCAAGTTAAGTCTCAAGACAATTCACATTATTAGAAGAAGTTCGGGCCTGAGCAACAAATCATCATTTTTATATAGTAGATCGATTTCAAGGAGAAACAAATTCATTTGTATTATTTCATCTAGGAGAGGTGTGATTATTCATTGTATCAACATCAACATTGTGTAGTGCATGTGTTGTAAGAAGATTTTTGCTCTTATTACTTCAATATATAAGAGATATATTTACTGGGTTTTTCTCCCTCAAGTTGGAGGGTTTTCCTAGGGTATCTTGTTGTGTTCATTATCTTATGTGTTGCATTTTTTATTATTGAATATCTGATCATAAAAAACTAGCACCCTAAAGAGGGATTCTTTGAATTATCCACCCACTTTATATACCCTATTAGAATAGGTGGGTTTGGGTTGACAATTAGTAATAAAATTCATATTAGGCTTGTCTATAAAATATAAAAATGAAAGTGATGAATACTTTTGATCTCCAATATCACCATACAACATTAGAAAAGAGTATACAAAGGGTACCTTTTAGGATACAAAAGTGGAAAATAATACAATAAATACTCACATTATCCTTAAGATTTAAGAAGAGAGCATACATACCCTTTATCCACAAAAACATTATATGAATAAAAAGAAAGTAAAAGAAACCAAAGAGATTAATTTATTTTCACTATAAAAATGTGAGTGAAAAAATCTTAAAAATTTAACCATTAACAAAAAACTGCACATAAGTGTTAGTAGTTTTAGTGATGTAAGTCATCACCATATGGTGATAGATACACTCAAACATGATTAGCAATAAAAACTAAACCACAAAAAAATATAAAATAACTTTGGAAAACAACAAAACAAATATAATTAGTATATTATCTATGATTTTTTTGATTAATTTCATAGAAAAGTGTTCAAATATTATTTAATACATAAAATTTGTGTCATAAATAGGGCTTAAAATAATATTTTCTCAAGAAATCTTCATTTCTACCATAATTTTTTTTGATACGTAATATTAGTTTATTAATATTAAAAACTAAAGCATACAAGCGTCTGCTAAGTAGGGATAACAAGAGTTCAATAGAAAACTTCGGACGCAGAATTCACATATAGGTATCTTTACCATCTAATGGTAGCCACACAAAATTGATCACCCAACCCAACCAGCCCCTCGGGCCATACTAGCAAGACTATAATTAGAATATAGAATTGCATTTTCATTGTCAGCACCTTAGACACAACACCATCAAGCAACCCAGTACCATCATACAAAACCCCAAAAAACTACATTTTGACATGACCCAAGATGCAACAAGACCTACAAGAAGCCATTGGCCTTTGCAAAGGCCTCAAATTCCCTTACCCATTGAAACCCATCGATCGCCATCAACCCTAGCAATTTCTTCAAATACTCCACTACAATCGCCACTATCATTCTATGATGCATAAGAGCCAACCCATGCAGGTCCATAAGAAATGGATAAAACTTCACAAACTCATTTATATCATGTAGGAGCTCCAAATCACTAGGCCGCAAGATACCCATGCCCAAATTGCTACCTTTAATACCTCATTGATACCCTCCACCAAGTCCTTTCTAAAAATCTTAACCAACAACACCTTCGCCCCCCTCTTCAAAATCAGACTATCCAAGAGGGATGCCAAAAAATGTGGAGAGATGTCCACATTATCTTTCCCATACTCTTTGTGCTCCAAATGACCAGAACTGAGAATCATTTTAACAACTATGACATTTAGAGGATCTATGTTGAGTAGAATTTGCTTCAACCTTTCATTAGTGATTTCCTTGAAGGTAGTTTTTCTCGCCTTTGTTTGTAGGGAAATTGTGACCGTGTTTGCCCTAAACCATGCCAAGCCATCAATCAACACTTTGATTATGAACTTCAAACACCCAACCATCAACACCCACTCACCTCTTGGTCATAGGATAATGGAAACCATCCAACCACCACTCACACCCAGAGACTAAACTCCATAAACTCTCTTACGATGCAATATAACTCTTGCATTTCTCCTCATAATTATAGTATGAGTACAACACTCAATATTTTCATCACCCAAGTGAATTAAACACACCCAAAAATGCTAATTGTGCTTTCTATAGGGATTAGATCCCTTGGGAGATATTGCAAAACAAATATTGCATTTAAATAAGTGCCAAAAATAACCACCAACTTGCCATCGTACCCCTTAGACAACACAATCCTCAGAATCATCTCATCACACGCCTGACTGACTTGCCACCACGACTTTGGTTGCCACATGCCCTCCGCCAGCCTAGAGGGTCACCCACCCTTCCACCCAAAAGTATTTTTCTTCCACAAATTTAATAAATATAAACATATATATTTAAATTTCTATCAACATGCAAAAAGAGATAATATGATTTCCTCATCCAAATTATAAGATATTGTTTATTTTTTTAAAATCCTCATATCATTAGTTTTTTGAAAAATCAACATCATGAGATGAACTTGGATCACCATATCCTTTGATAGTAATCCATTTTTTTAATGTGACCACATTTCAAAAATTTCTCAATTTTTTCTCCTATTATATACAAAATGTCCCTTTTAAAGAATTTTGTGAGACAAAAAACCCTATGCAAAATATTGATTCTCAACAAAACAAAAAAACAAAAAAAAATATTGAATCTACAATGTGTAAGAAAAAAGTTAGACATAAGGAAAGGTCCCATTAGATCTATGAAAAATGTCTAACCTAAAATAAAATGAGAAGATATTATATAACAAAATTAAACCCTTTTATTCTTAATCAAAACATATATTTGGTTATGTTAGCATATTATATTGTTTAGCGATTAACAGTCAATTATGTAGTTAGTGACAGTTATGTAGTATGCAACTGCATTTCTCATTTATGCATCATTTTTTCCCCTATTTATTGTAATTCATCGTATAATAAATAAAGTATTCACATTCATACAGTATGAGAGCTTGTTGATATCTCTACTCATGTAAAATGATGAGTGTCAAGAATGTGGAGAAACCACTCAAACATAAATAAATGGTAGTCAAGTATTAAGAATGTTTGATATATTTTTGATTTGGAATCATGAATTATGAATTCTCATTATCATCAAGAATAATAGTCAAAGGTGGATTAGGCAATTCATTCATTTGTGTTGATATGCCTATAGTATAAATCCTTCATCAGAATTGAACGTCTATCAACAATAAAAATCAAAGGACAATATAATACTACATGTAGGCCAATGTAAAAGTTTTCTAATGGTGATATCTTGTTGATAAAAGTGGAAGGAACCAACGATAAAATCTATTCAAATTTCTCAGTAATAGTGGCAAGCTTTTGGGTTTCTTTGAATAAATTCAAGGACATTATAGAAGATATGTCAAAACATATCAATCTTGCTCCATAAGCCCTTTACTATTTCTTAATTATGCCTTTATATGGGAGATTCTTCATTGATACTATTGGCACATAAATTGTCCAACATCTGAGTTTGGAATATTCATTATTTTCAATAATCTAAAATCTCTCAAAAGCTCTTTGTATTAATCACCATTAAGAAGCCATTTTTCATTATTATGGTGCATAGGGAGACCTATTTCTGATGGTATGTGTGAATTTATTTAATAAAATGTAATTTTGATGGAATTATAAGTTCGAGCAAGATTAAATATTAAGTCTGAGTAAGCTGCTTAGAAAAAATGGTGTGTAATAATCAAGAAATTTATTTAGCTCATGATATTACTTGCATTCAAGATTATCCTCATCTTTAAACTTGCACAGGAGGATATTCTAAATCTTGCTTTGTTCTTAGTTGCAAATGAGGTCCTTATGAAATTCTACATTTTCAATTTTTTCAAAAAAGGGGTGTTTATCAGGTTGCACAATCAAATCATTATCTGTTGTCTATGGCTTTTATTCATATAGGAAATATTGGTGTTTATCAAATTGCACAATCAACTCATAATTTGCTATCTGTGGCCTTTTATTCATATGGGAAATTTTTTATTTTTCTTGGCTAGTGAAAAAGTTTATGTTATGATTGCATGTGACATTGGTGAATGTACCTCACATATTTCAGGATGTCATTCCATGTCCCAACATTGAGTTACCAATATTTTAGTGGGAAAGTTTAACAAATAATGATTTCCTTTCACCTTACCAGTTTCATGTTATCTTTTATCATGGTTGGCAAGGCTAATGTGTAATGATTACCCTCACTCGAATGTTGTACCGGAGCTTACATCACTTAAATCCACTAGCTCAATTTTAGTTTCATCGGATAGATGATAGGATACATAACTACCATGAGCCCCTTTAGATGGACACGTGTTCGTCTCCTTTGTTTTCTCTAATGTGTTGTTATTTTGTAGGTACTCATATTTATTCAAGTGTAGTGAAAATTTATTATCTTTGTAGAAGATGTGATCTTCTATGAGTTGAAATGAGGCAAAAATCTTGTTGAATTTTTGGCACCCTGTTCTTTATGGTCACATTTAATATGATTCTTTTGGCATTAAATAGTGGACTTCGTTGGCTCATTTCATCAAAAAGAATTGTCATCTTCTTTGGAGATCACTAGAGAATCAAGGGTTGGTTTTTTCTGCGTGAAGGAATGACAAGATTATGTCCCGACCATGGAAATTTAGAGTGAATTTCCCAATGCAACCATGGAAGCGGTTGTTTGAGGAGTATATTTCTCATGAAAACTTATCTTTGGTTTTTCATGTGGAGTGTCCTAGGGTGGAGTTAGTACAGTCATTCTTGGGTGTTGAAATCCCAAGCCCTAGAGCCAGGTGTCTAATATTTCCTTCTCAAGTACTCTTAGTGTTCATGTCAAATGTTTTGGATCTCTTTCAATATTTAGCTGAGCTTGAACCAATTGTGGCCAATTTTTTCAAACCGCAGTTATTTGATAATCATGCTCTATTGCAAGTAGTGCAAGGGTATAATTTTTTCTATAGGAATGGGTACTTAGGGGGATTATTTCCTAGGGAATGTATTAAGCACCATTAGGGTTTTGATGAAATATTTGAGGAAATTAGGCTTGCTCTACAATACAAAAATGATAGTGTTATCTTGAAGGATTTAAGGAAGAATTGCAGGTGAATGTGTGCAACCATGGCTTTTGACATCAAAGAAAAATATTGTGAAATTTCATTCATGCATGAGCATGCTTCCCATCATCCCAAAAATTCTCTATTTACTGAATTGGAAGCTCGTGCTTTACCATTTGCACCACCAGATGAAGTGTAAGTGGAAACGATGCCAGGTCAAAATGTAGTTTTCTCTATAGTTGGTGGGCACCAAGGTTTCACTGCTAGGCCTCGTATAGTACAAGCGGAAAAGAAATATAAGGATCCGATAGTTTTTTTTTATTTCTTCGCAAATGAATTGGGTTTGTAGGATATCCTTGAAGGCCAGGACAAGAATTATGTGTAGGGTGGTGATCACATGGAAGAATAATATATAGTTTCTTCATTTTAGATTCGTCCCTCGTAATTGGTATTCAAAAGAGTTTGGTGTTTTTTAGTAAAAAACATATGGGCATGTATGTTGGCACATGCAAGATTATTTTTTGATTTCCTAATAGCTAGTACAAGGATCTTGTTAATTAGCAGAAAATTACAAACTCTTCTAGCTTTTTCCCAAATATCTATAGACAATGATGTAATACTCTATTATATTATATATAATAATGGATTCTAAACCTCTTATTAAAAAAAAACTATTAGAATGAAAAATTTATACTCCTCAATAAATAAGCATTAGGTTTTAAAGAGGGTATATCTCTTATTTAATATTCATAAAGAAGATTATTTGTAAGATCTTTTTTTTCTAGTTATATGGATTTATTTCTAATAAAATATAATGATAAGTATTTTGAAAGGGAAGTTGTGAACAAGAAGAAGAGTGAGGATAATTTATTTGAGGATTTGAATGTTGAATAAACCAGATACTAAGAGGGGCGGTGAATCAATATCCACACAAACTCATTAAATGTTCAAATACTTAAAAGTGTATTGTAGGATAGAATAGATTAAAGGAATATTCTAACATTAAGTTTCACAAAACATGAACACCATATTTTATGTGGAAACCCTAGTGAGGGAAAAACCACGGTGAGGATTAACTCACAGTATATAAAGTTATATCAATACCAGTAATACAAGGCTCACTGCCAGATATAGAAGCTCACTACTTACAGGGACTTACTATCCAAAATGGGGGCTCACTGCCTACAAAAATAAGTAAACAAAAATGGCTAACCACCAAAGTTTAACTGAGAAATTACACGTGCAGTTTCAGTTTCTTTGATGCTTAGAGTACTTTCTCGCATGATCTTCAACCACTATTCACACACTTCACTTTTACACACACTTCTTCTTCTCTTCGCATTCACATTCATTGTACATACATATATCACTTGTCCTTCATCACTTCACTACTAATTTTTCATCTTCTAATCATCTTGTATATATATACCAGATATATCTGCATGTATTGATTAGGTTGGCCTAATTGATGCAAATCATATTTTCAAGATGATAATTTTTTGCCTTCATAGTAAGAGTAATTTCCACATGTCATGCAACATCATGTCGGCCAGGGATAACTTAATACTGAAATGCAATCTCAAGAACTGATGCCAACACATTATCCGATCAAATGAATATCTAAGAATACATGTATACATGCTTTCAACCATTATAAGCTTTTTCCCAAAAATCGTAGATCATATTAATTATCGGAGGAAATATACGGACCAATATACTAGAGATACTAGATCAAATACCAGATAGGATAAGTGTGATCTTCACACTGGTACATGGTACAAGACCAACATGGTGACATCAATGACAATATATGACAAACTTCCAACAATCTCCCCCTTTGTCATTGATGTCAACATGTGCAAAAATTCTAATTCAAAATTCTCCAAAAACATTTTTTTTTTGAATCTCTCCCCCTTTGACATCAATGGAAAAGGGCACCAAAAATATGTAAACATGGTGACATCCAGTATTCAAAAATTTCAAAACTTTTTAAGCAACCACTTCTTCAAACCAGAATGACATTTGTCATCTTAAATTCCTTTTTGTACCCCTCTTTGATCAAAGGATATAATTTCCTCCATTCAAGGACTAAAAAGTCCATTCTTGCACATGCACTATCCAATATAGCCTATAGTGTGAAAGAGGATGACCAATCTGCAGATGAACATTGTTTTTCACAGTATTCTACATCAAAGAGTATTTTGAAAAGATGGTCAAACAGGACCTCAACCACTTCCTTAAGAAGCCAAAAGGTCTTCACTAGGCCATCCCTTTTCCTCTGCACAGTGACCATTTCAGCCTGAATTTCGCCAATTATCATCCTTTCCTACCCTTATTTGTCCTCAAAAATATCAATTTTCTTTCCAATGTTGCTCACTTCAGATTCTATAGCTTCCATTCTACTTCGAAAGTTATCAACTACAATAGGCCACCATAGAAAATACTTGTATATGTCTGACATTTTTTTTATGCATTTATTGGTCTCTACGATTAGTTTAGATAACCTCTACTTTTCTTTTGAACACCTCTTTTCAACTAAATCTTCTAGCTTACATCCTCTCAGACCTTCAAGAAACATTCTCTCTTCAACTATTTCAACTAAATTTTTAGGTAAAGAAAAAAAAAATAGATACATCAATTTTAAGTTTGTCAATGGGTGAGGTCGTACTCCATACATCACCAAATTTATTCATTTTTCCTTTTATTAACACGGACCAGATGCATTTTGGATCAGAACATTCTGATTCAGCCAAAGATTTTTCTTCTTTCTTTTATTCAGAGATAGCAATGACATTTTCGAATACAACTTTTCTTTTCTTCGATTCCGGAGGTGAATCGCTAGTGACTACTTCCAATTCCTTCATCCCAAAGGAAGAACCTTCCCCAAATCGACTCAACATGACTTCATTGGAGCTCATTACATTCTGCAATGATAAGAATTTTTTTTTGCACACACTTTCTTGATTCTCCAAGCTTTCTAAGTGCTTGAATATTTGTTTTGCAATGAGAATCTCATATTCCCAATCAACATCTTTCTTTCCCAATAGTGATTTCAAAAAATAAAACACCAAACATGTAAGAAAGGACCCAAAATGGAATGGGTAGCCTTCTCCCAGTGTCATTTGTATATAATTATTCTCAAAAATATTTTTAAGGATTAGCTTACATAGATCAAATTGTATATTCTCTTTTACCATTTTATGTGCTAGATAAACTATAATGGCCAAGGTGGATCTTTCATGATTTCTGAAAAATATTTTATAAGAAATGTTGTATGCAACATACCTAACTAAGGAATCACCAATAGTATTTATTAACAGTGCTCGAGGGTCCTTGTCAACACCCGTCATCTTCTTGCACTTCCTTGTATTTTATGGTTTTTCGTCTGGGAAGTTCTCCAACACTGGATAGTCTGGTAACCACTTTGATTGCTACCTTTGAAATGAGATAAGTTTTTTCTAGTACAACTATGCCATCCTTTAATTTTCTTAGAAGGACCAAGATGAACTCTATTCCAAAAAACCAAGAGAACTCTCCACATATATCCAAATCTAGGGTTTGTATATTCTGTAAATCATTCATTTCCAACCCTAATTCCAACCTCTTTATTTTATGATTATTGAAGTCATCCATATCAAATCCTTTAAAATATAGATGGGTATTCCCACTTGATACTTTTTTAGAAATTTCCATTATAGCTCTCAAAATTTAACAAGAAAATTCTTCAGTTACCTTCTTTTGCTGTCACGAGATGGGGAAATTTATGTAACCTATGTCGAATATCCACAATGATTTCTTCGAAGGTCTTCAAATCTCTTTAGAGACGCTTCAAGAAATTTCCAAGAACTCAAAATTATTTGTGATATTTCCTTTATACTTCATCATTTTTCCCTAATTCACATTAATTAAAAAAATCTGACAAAATTCTCTTCCATCTATACTAAGAAACCCTAATTTACTCCATAAAAGAACATGGTTGCACCTTTTCTTCCTATTTCTTTTACATCACTAATGTCCTATCATTATTTTCAAGATATCCATGTGCCAACACATAACACACTATATTTTTTGGGGGTTTAATTGATTTTCTGATAAGCACCCCCTAAGACTGAGCTAGGTCTAATTCTCGAAGGATTCATCTACACCGGATGAGGGTATAGATGCATTAGTAGACTCTGATCCTTCTTTATTTTTCCAAATATTTCTCATTTCCTACTTAAATTATTCCTTCTAAATATTTTCAACCAGTTTATCATCTTCCACCAGAGTTGACTGCTCCCCTTTTCTATTTTTGCACACCTTTGAGATATGTCCTAGTTTCTTGCAATAGTAGAAAATTATATTTATTTGACTTACTTGATTTCCATTCATCCTTGTTCTACATTGATTCACTTTATGTCCAAATATGTTATAGGTATAACAATAACCATTGAATGATTGATTCATCCTTTTTCCATTGAACCTATCAATCATCACTCAACTAACTAAAATTTTCATTCAGTAGATTTATGTCCTATCTTCTTGCATGTATAACATTGTCTAGAGAAGGGACAAAAAAATTGACTCGACCTACTCCTACACTCAGTTGCCTTATGACCAAACTTATTACATGAAGAGAAAACACCTTTAAATGATGAGTACCTTTGTGCATTTGGTTGTCTGATAGGTAGTTTCCTTCTAGAATTTATTATCTACTTCCCTTTGTCATGAGTCTTCTGAATATTTACCATATTTGAATTCTACATTTTTCATCAGCTTCATTACTTAAGCCACTTTTGTCTTTAAAAGGTTTATGTCTCGCTATTAGTTCATCAAGCTTGGTGGAGCTTGTCTTGAAATCCTCTTCACAAATTTTTTCTTTCTCATGTTCTACCTTTAGATTCACCACTTCTTGTTCAAGCCTACAACAAACATCAACTTTTCTGTGTATCACTATTTTCAAAATTTCTTCAACTTTCTTCTTTTCATCTATCTTCAATTTCAGTTTGATATTGTCATATTTTTCTTGCTTCAACTCCTCACTCACTTCTTTGTATCTTTCCTTGAATTTATTTAACTTCTCTTTTAAGTTTTGGATACATTCATTTGCTTCATCAAGATTTTCCTTTGGGTCTTTGTTTTAAATTTCAGCCTTGTCAAGATCTTCGAGGGTAGTTCAAAGCTCTTCTTTATCCTTTTTTTCAATCTATAGGATCTCCCTCAAGTTGTTAAGATTCTCCAGAGAAACCAATGTTCTGATACCAGTTTTTGAATAAACCAGATACTGAGAGGGGCAGTGAATCAGTATCCAGACAAATTCATTGAACAAATACTTAAAAATTTATTGTAGCACAAAACAAATTAAAGTAATAGTCTAACATTAAGTTCCACAACACATGAACACCATATTTTACGTAGAAAACCCAGTGAGGGAAAAACCACGGTGAGGATTAACTCATAGTATATAAAGTTATATCAATAACGGTAATAAGAGGCTCACTACCAGATACAAAAGTTCACTACTTAGAAGGACTTACTGTCCAAAATGGAGGCTCACTGCCTATAGAAATAAGTAAACAAAAATGGCTAACTGCCAGAGTTGAACTGAGAAATTACACCACATGTGTAGGTTGAGTTTCTTAAATGCTCAAAGTATTCACTCGCATGATCTTCAACCACTATTTGCACACTTCACTTATACACATAGTTATTCTTCTCTTCGCATTCGCATTCACTGTACATATATATATCACTTGTCCTTCATCACTTCACTACTACTTTTTCATTTTCTAACCAGCTTGTATATATATACCCGATATATTTGCATGTATTCATTACTTCAGCTTGATTGAGGAATATCATATTTTCAAGATGATAAATTTTCGACTTCATATCAAGAGTGATTCACATGTGTCATACAACATCATGTGAGTTAGGATTAGCTTAATACCAAAATGCAATCTCAAGAAATGATGTGAATACATTACCCGATCATATGAATATCTAAGAATACATGTATACATTCTTTCAACCATTATAAGCTTTTCCCCAGAACCATAGATCATATTAATTACCAGATGAAATATGTGGACCAATATAGTAGAGATACCAAATCAAATACCAGATAGGATAAGAATGATCTTCACACTGGTACACGGTACTAGACAAACATGGTGACATCAATGAAAATATATGACAAACTTCCAATAGTGAAAAATTCAACAAAGTATGCAGTTTTGCATAGAAAGGAGGACCAAAAGGCACTAGATGAACAAGTACTAAAGGCACAAGAATCTATTCCTGATTTGACACATTAGTTGTATGCTAGATTTTATCTAAGATTAGGAATGAAGCCTCATGAATATTTACTTTGGGCCTTCAAGAATACTTTTTGGTGCTTTGTGTGAGAAGCAATTATTCTTTCTTTCTTGCTCTCCTTTTTTGGTGTTGATGGATTTCAAGAATACATATACTATGAATTTTGATTTGTGTAGATAGGTAGGGGATTTGATGTTGAAATAAATATGGATTTTTGTCCAACTTTGCAAGACTATGATCAAGAGCTATACCCTTTCAAGGGTCATTAGACAACTTGATGGATCTCTATCACAAGTCAATATGGATTTTTGTTGAATAATTCATTAATCTTTGATTCAAGAGTTTTGGAAAATCGTAGTCCAAGAACATAGGAATTCAACTCAAAACTACACCCTTCCAAAAGTCATGAGGAAGCTTGATGGAGTTCCACCTGATTCAGGATTTGTTTCTTCAATGAAAAATATTTTCATGAATTTATATTTATTTAATCAACATTTATTTATGTAAGCCTTAAGTGGGGCTCCTTGGAAATGTGAAATTTGAGTTTCTAGGGGTATATTTACAAGACAAATGTAATAAGGGGAAAATGTTAGAATATTACATTAGTTAGTGGTTAACATGTAGTTATGTAGCTACTAACATTTATGCAGTTTGCAATAATATTTCTCATTTATGTATCATGTTTTCCCCTATTCTCTATAATTTAATTTATAACCAATCAATTATTCATCTTCATATTAAGCTAAAGAGAGTTTCAAATTAAAAAAAAATCAGTGATGTTACCGATTCAAGACCTCTGTGTTGAAGTATATTGTTGAAGATGTGATTTTTGTGGTTGTTTAAGGAGTTATTCAATATTTTTATCGTGTACCTATCAAGAATAAGAATTTGATCATTGATGATTGATTTTATGGATGATAGATGATAGTTTCTTGATATATCAATAACATGTATCTCTAGATGGATCATTCATGATTTGATTGAAGATGAAAGTTGATCTATTGATTCTTGGTTAAAGATAATAACATGATATATTTGAAGGTATAGTCTAGAAATAGATGGTACATATGCATTAGCTTTTAAAGTTAGCTAACATTTAAAAAAATTTAGTAAATAAATGTCAATATTAATTACAAATTGATGGTCGTGATTGATTGGGATGAATTTATTCAATTTTGGTTCATTTATTTTTAAGGTCATATTTATGTGAATGGTTGACAATTAAAGATGTAGCAGGGTGATCCCACAATGCTAGTTTACAATTTCTCGGAGATTCCGATTGTTGTTGAAATCACATATTTTTAGAAAATATAATTATTTAACCTTAAGTTCCATTTGAAGGATTCCAATTTAAGAGGATTTGATCAAACCACCTTCGATAAAACCCCCTTGGATAGAACCTCACTAGTTTTAAACCATACCTATAACAGAGTCTCCTTTACACCTATCAAAATGTTAAAAAACCACTTTCGATTTACCTTTTGGGAGATAAAAATAATTCATTTAAAATATATTTTTTCTAAGTATGTAGTCCTTATTATAAGCTTCCCAAAAACTATAATTTTATTATTATATTTATTTTTTATTTCTTGTGAATGTAGATTTTCAACAAAAAACAAGCTCTTTGTTCTACACATGTGGAAAAATAACAAATTATCAAAAAAAAAAAAAATGAAAAATATCAATGCACTAAATACTGAAATCCTTGATCCAACAAAAGAAAAAATTGAATTTTGATATATACAAAAAAATTTATGTTGTATACAGTCTACCCATGTCTGAATTGTAATTGGTTTGACTTCGAAACCTGATTAAGGAAAAAATAATCAATAAAACACTATGAAACCAAATGAAATCGCTAGATATCATAATACAAATCTAAATTTGAAAAAAAGTGAATTTTATCCTTCATGGAAAAAAAGTTATGTTGTATACAGTGAGAATCACTCCTTAAAGATGGTGTTTATTAAAAAAAACTTTTTTTCAAAGGATATGGAAAAAATAAGTGCAATTTGATTCCAAACATTTTGAATAAAAATAAATTTTGAATTTACAAACAAAATTTCACAATTAACTAGTTTGCATCATCTTCAAATTCCTCACGGTTTAGCCACTATAGGTGCTCGAAAGTGAAGATTTAGTTAGAAAAAATCAATTCAGTGTCAAATTTGGCCAAAAATTGTAAACCAGTATTGTGGGTGTAAGTGTGAAATAAGTATGAGTAAGTAAAAACACTAAAACACTTCTTAATGAAACATTATATCAAGATTCTATCAGTAATTAACTAATTAAAATAGTAGAAACTTGAAAGTGTCTCATTGTTTCCTATCTCTAAAGATTTATTAAATCACAAAAGGCTTTCAGATTTGATAAGCACTTGTGACTGTTGAAATTCCAATAATGAGAATGAAATACTTCTAAATGCAATGATGTAATAATTGATAATGATTTATAATGATATGAAGCTACCGTAATCTATTCTGACATGAAAAATGATAAATGAAAGCTACATAAAAACTAAGATGCAACCATGAGATAAATTATACTAATTCTATGATGCTATGATGCTAAGATGTTATTGCTCTGATGCTTCATTGCTTCATTGCTTCATTGCAGAGTAAGATTTCACAAAGTTGGGATCCATTTCTTGTATTGCGAGGTTGTATTTATAGATTTCCCGACAACACATTTGCACAGGGGCAACAAAGTATAGGTTTGGATTGAATCTGGAGAATTGAATGGTGAGAGATGTAGAGGCTTGAGTTGATTATGGGAATGGTTCCTCCCCATGAAAACATCAAGCAAGAGGATAGGAAGGATCAGGGGAAGAAGATTGAGAGGATTTCCTGCAAACTTTCCCGTGAATGCCATTTGCATTAAATTAGACATTTGATATCTAATTTTGGTAGGTGAGTGAATAGAGGAAAATTGATGTATGCCTTTATTTGAATTATTTTGATTTATTCAAATTAGCGAAAAAAGAGATAATTAATTTAATAAAACAAGCTATAGAAGTTGTTTATTAAATTAAATAGAAGAAATATGATAATTAAACAATAAAGTATTTAACCTTTGTTTAATTAATTAAGATTGAATGATGTGATTAAGATAGAATAAATAGGGAAATTTGATGATTAAATAGAACAAAGTATATATTTTTTTTTATTTAAGTAGAGGAATTTAGGATAATTAATCAAATAAATCATATTTAATCAATTAGATTATCTAGACCATTTTTAGGTGTATACATTTTTCCCCTCTTTGAAGTTATGTGTTTACGCATTGCTTCAAACAAAATTTTGTGTTGTTGCTACTAGTATTGATGAATTTTTTTCAATATACCCCAGACTTGCCCCAAACATTGATTTTCAAGTAATTCAATATGCCCCAGACTTGCCCCAGACATTGATTTTCATGTAATGATGAATATATGTCCCCTCAGGAGAGAGATTAATAAATTTATGATTATTTTTTGGATTTTCAAAAAAAATCAATTTCTTGATGATTTTTTTGATGTTTCGATAATGATTCGATGAAGATTTGATGGTGAAATAATTTATCTCTCGACAAAAAGTTGTGAAAATTCCCATGTGTTGATTAAATTTTGCCTTGCTTTGCCTCCTTGTGTTTGATGATTTTCGATCATGTCACCCTTTGATTTGATATTGATTGATGGTCCTAATAGATTAGAATATTATTGATCTCATGATAGGTGAGATTCAATGATTTTTTGATTGATTGGTTGACCTCATGATAGGTGAGGATCAATGATAGATTGATGATTGACCTCATGATAGGTGAGGTTCATTTATATATTGATTGATTGACCTCATGATAGGCAAGGATCAATAATATATTGATTGATTGACCTCATGATAGGTGAGGTCCAATAATAGATTGATAATGATGACCTCATGATAGGTGAGGATTGATGATTCTTTCTCACGAGTTTTGGTCAAAATTGGCACCAAGAGATGAATAGATTTGATAGGATAATTGATATGTGATGTTTTGACAAAATGTATTGATTTTGAACATTTCATGATGATAGGAGCCTTTGGGTAACCTCCAAATATGAGACTGTTTTCCATGGAAATTTGACTTGATTTCACAGCTTACACCAGATGAGACACAAAATTGTTCGGTGTGGATTTTATTCACTTCTTGACATGCCCCAGTTTAGGATTAATCTGGGTCTCCTCACAACATTATTCAAGTAGTGGCATAGTGACCATAACACCTTCCACTTGCCCCCTGGTGAGATGATAGTCACCCCAGAGGATGTTTGATGGAGTTTATGGATACTATTTGTTGGTGAGATCATATTATATTACTCGTAGGAGGTGGGTGGGAGAGATGCTCTTTTTAGAGTTTTTTATAATGATCACATTTTTGGGATGTGGATCCCATGGTGAGAGATGGTGGATGCATATGCCACCCTACCTTCAGTTCTAGCGGGCTTTATTGGACGGTTCCTTTGTCCTGATCGCAAGTCAAAGGGACTATCTGTTGGATGGGTCCATTTTCTTGAGAGCATTATTGTGCATGGGACCAAATATGCTTGGGGTATGTGCATGCTAGCACATCTGTATAATTATTTACATTCAACTGTATATTTGAGCAGGCATAGCTTATCATCAGGAGCCAATTTTCTTTAGGTTTGGGGGTGGGACCATATTGTTGTCATGCGACCAATACTAGTATGAGACAAACCTGCCACCAGGCCATATGTTTTTCAAATATAGGGGGTGACTTACCCAGTCTAGGATGGGTAAGTTGGAGCATTGGTGGCATGTATTGGATGTCATGGAGGCTGTGATATGGCATCCATATTTGGATTGTTAGCATTGGAATGAGGACGATCCAGAGCTGGGTTATCTATGTGATTCTATGTACCTAATTGGTAAGACCTACTTCATATTAGAGAGATTTCCACTGTAGAGGGTTTATAGGCAATATGGGATTATTCAGTGCATGCCCTAGGGTGTTGCACATTATTCCCAACGTTGGAGTGATATAGCGGATTGGGTACCATGTTTGTCTTATGATACTATACTAGAGGGATATCATGCTCTATAGCCTTCAACCTTGGACCTATGTCATGATATTGCAGAGGAACTAGTGACTGTAGAGTATGCATAGTATTTTACATTGCATCCATGCCCGCAAATTACTATACTTGATGAGCCAACACCACTACCTACAGAGGAGGAGGTTTTTGTTGCACCTGGTGAATGACGAAGGCGAGAGGGGGATATGGAGGAGCAGGAGGTTGTTGATGTCAAGTTGGAGGAGGATGTTGATGTCGAGTCAGAGGAGGATGTTAGTGAGGAGGAGGATAGTGGTGAGGAGGAGGGTAGTAGTGAGGAGGATAGTGATGATGGATATGATGTAGGGGATGGTGGTAGAGGGGTTGTGGTAGGTAGCACTGGTCCATCTACTAGTGTACCTCTTAAGAGGCGATTAGTTGATACATCTTCTACAAATCATCAGACACGGGTCACCATTTTACAGGTGCAGATACAGACTCTATAGGGGAAGCTTGTTCAGGCTCAAGGTTTACTTTCTGAGACCCAGACACACTTATAGACCTAGGCATAGACTCATGCATAGGACATGGCACAGATATAGGGACAATTGGCAGCTGCACATTCGTAGATTTTGACATTGATAGCGGAGTAGGATAGTGCTAGGTAGATCATAGAGTAGGCTTTGACTACGCATGACACATTATAATGGATATCTGAGGGCATGATCGTGGAAAACAATATGAGGGAAGTTATTCGTGTGGTCTTAGAGGTAGAGTTTTAAAGAGGTCATTACCACGATGCAATCCTTGTTGAGCGAAGAGTTAGTTATGCCCCATCGTGATTAGGCATGACCCATTCTCGGACTGTTAGCAAGGGTGTTATTCAGCTACCTTGTAGAGATCCAAGAGGTACTGTTCCGTCTGGCAGAGGAGGGACTAGTCCCAAGATGCCTACACCATTTAGCAGCAGCAAATCTTAGCTATTTGATGTGATTTTGTGATATATTTGAGACATGATGTATACCTTGGTTCAACCAGTTTTGATGATATATCTCTTTTATTTCAGAATTCATTGTATACATGGCATTGATGATTTATATGATCTATATGATATGCAACGGAATTTTATTAATCTATGATGTGTTCTATTATGATTCTATGATGGATGCATTTATGTTCTATGTTATTTATGCCATGTGATGATTTTTAATATTATGATTATAGATGTATTTATGATTAGGATGATATGTTATGGTTTATGATGTTCTATTTAATGAATAATGTATGGATGTATGATGTATGGATGCATGATGATTTTTATTTTATATGATGATCATCTATATTCATGTATGTAGATGTAATGTTTTAAATAATTTATTGATATGCGATGTAAATGGGATGTTTCTTTTTATGTTGATATAAATGTAAATAGATGACACAAATAAATGAATGACAATGGTGAATGAATGGAAATGCAATGATATGATGTTTATATGATAAATGATATAGTGTATGAGAAATAATTGATGGATGAATGAAATGTAATGATATGATGTAATAAATATATGATAATAATGTATGATAATAAAATGTGAATGGATGATGCAATGATTTGATGTAATGAATGTATGATAATAAAATGTGAATGAATGATGCATTGAATTTGATATGCGATAAATAATTGATTGATGAATGAAATGCAATGCAATGATATGATTTATTTTTAAAATTTTCTTTTAGAACTTCTATGTAATATGGAAAATATGATATGGATGAATGCAAAATTATTTGATTGAAATGTATGAATGATGATATGATAAATAGAAGATGCTTTATAATGTATGAAAAATGATAATGCAATTACATGGTTATGATGATGTTTTTGTTAATGTCAAGTATACTCAATCTTATTAATAGAAAATATAATCATCAATTTGAATTCTTCATGAGATTTTGTAACAAACCCTCTGCAGATGTAGAAACTATTATGAATGCAATTTAATTTTATCATGCAACTACATACAAAATATTGGCATTTTAACAGTACTTTTGTGCTTTGTATCATCATAGAGCTTTAAAAATGTTGAAAGTGAGTACAAGCATCAAAGGTATATTTTAGACCAATGACAACCTGAGTACTACTTTCATGATTTTTGATATTGCAAGCGAACACAAGAATCTAGGTATAATTAAACCGAGATGACCTGAGCATTTCTTCTATAAATAGACAAGAATTAATCATTTTAGTGTGTGGATTCTGAATGTGATCAGTGATACATTTTTAGAGCATGTCCCATGATAATTCACACATTAAATAATTAATTCACAGATAGCAAACATAAGAAAATACCATTCTCCTTCCTTGCTTCTCTAGTCTAATACATCATCGAGTTACTCCAAAGAACTGATAACAAGAAATAAAAATACAATGTATCCAACCTTTACTTAAAGTGTTTCAACCATTGGTCAGATTGGATCATCCATCCTATTTTTACGATGGTTTTTTATGATTTTATGAGATTTCAAAATCAAATCTAATCTAATGACGTATCCTAGGGGCCTTGAGAGCTGATCAAATATTAGCCTTGCCTACATTATACATGTAGAGACCACGTAGTTCGACTAACACAAACTCATGTTTTTGACTTTTTGGGACTGACTTCTTTTCAACTTGTTTTTGGATTTTCTATTGTGATACAAATGTCTAATGTGTTTTTGATGGTGATTGATGTCCCATTTTTCTAAACTTGATGCTTTATTGCCCCTAGTGAGGTCTAGATGTTTCCCCCAAGCTAGGGTGAGACATGACCACTTGCAATGATATGATGGTGAATGTAAAGTGATGGTGATAGTAACGATCATGATATGTGTCCAATAGATGGAACATCTAGTTAAAACACAAATAGAGCATGTTTCAAGGTTTTCACTATATGCTTTTATTGCACTTTTTCATATTTTTATGATTTTTTGGTATTTTTGTATTTTTCTCTTTTCTCATTCTTTTTTATTTTTCAATCATCGAGACGCTAGTTTGCCAGGTTCTCATCTAGGCAACCCTTTTTAGGACATTGAACTGTGTACTAAGTGATTAAGGTGTAGATTTTTCTGACATGGATGTTGTTGATAGGTTCATCAAACAAATCCCCTTCAGGTGTTGATAGTTGATATGCTCCTAATCCATAGACCAATATAATGACAAATGGACCCAACCAATTAGGTTTAAACTTCCCTTTATTTTCTCCACCTTTCCGATTTCTAGGGTTTTCCTTTAGGACCAAGTCGGAAACTTGAAAGACTCTAGGCTTTACCCTCTTATTGTAGCTCTTGAACATTCTCTATTTCTATGTCGTCAAATGATTGACAACTTGTTGACGACATTCATCCAATAGTTCTAGTTCTTAAAGCCTAGATAGCCTAGATACTCTATAATCTTCATTTGAAATAATTCCCTTCAGTGACACACGAAGTGATGTAATCTCCACTTCAATGGGTAATATGGCCTCTAGTCCATATACCAAGGCATATGGTGTAGCTCCTATCAGTGTTCTGATGCTGATTTTGTAGGCCCATAATGTAGGATTGAGTTGAACATTTCAATCACGTCCAACATCATTAACCATTTTCTTGAGTATTTAAAAATTTCTTGTTGGAGGCCTCTACATGGCCATTTCCCTATGGATAGTATGATGTTGAGAGATGATGTTGGATATAAAATTTTTCACACAATTCTTGGATGCCTTGGTTCTTAAATGGTCATCTATTATTAGTGATAATGGAATGAGGTATGCCATACTGATAGATTATGTAGTTTAGTATGAAATATGACATCTTATTTCTAGTGATTTTGTTACAGGAACCGCTTCTATCTGTAAGTGTGAATATGTGAATAAGATCTAAAACACTTCTTAATACGACATTATATCAATGATTAAATCGATTGAATAAATTCAAAATAGTAATCAATTGAAAGCGTCATATTGCTCTCTATCTCCAAAGATTTATTAAATCTAAATTGCTCTCAAATTGTGTAAGCAAATAAGACTGTTAAAATGACTATCTGAAGAACAAGATGATGATATTTACCAAAAGTGCTGAAATACAAACCGAAAGTGCTGAAATAATGACTGGAAGTGCTGAAATAATGATTGGAAGCACTAAAAACCAAAAGCGCTGAAATATGAACTAGAAGCGCTGAAACAGTGACTAGAAGCGCTGAAAATCGAAAGCGCTAAAACAACGACCAAAATTGCTAAAACTTTAATGGAAGTGCTATAATAAAACACGCCGAGAACTTGCGTAACACTTTTCAGAAAATTGGTAATTTTGATAAAATTGGGGTTAATGCCCCAAGGTGGGCACCAAATTGTAAGTGTGAATATGTGAATAAGATCTAAAACACTTCTTAATACGACATTATATCAATGATTAAAAAAATTGAATAAATTCAAAATAGTAATCAATTGAAAGTGTCATATTGCTCTCTATCTCCAAAGATTTATTAAATCTAAATTGCTCTCAGATTGTGTAAGCAAATAAGACTATTAAAATGACTATCTGAAGAATGAGATGATGATAATGTAATGCTAAATGATAAATCAGTTAAACTAGCATGATATTGATGTGAAATAGATAATTGCAGCTACAGGAGGTAGTCATGGTTGAAGCTTGATTGCTTGATGCTTGATGCTTGATATGTGAATGCTTGATGCTTGATCTCTAGATTCCTGCAAAGTAAGAGTACAAAAGCTTGATTATCTGGATCCCTACAGAGTAAGAGTGCAAAAGCTTGATTATCTGGATATTTTCTTGGTTGAATGAGGCTTGTATTTATAGATTTCCTGGCTATAGAAATGCATAGGAAAAGCTTTGAGAGGCTTGGATTCAATCTAGAGAATTGAATGGTGGGAGATTGAGGGGATTGAGAGAAAGATGGGGATTGTCTCTACCCATGAAAACACCAGGCAAGAGAAGAGGAAGAATTGATGGAGGAGGATTGAGAGATCAAATTCCAAATTTGTCTCCAATTTGTCTCCAAAACTTCCCGTGAAGTTTCAATCAATTAATTTAGACATGATTTTGACATAATTTAGACATGGTTTAGACATAGGAAATCTAATTCATTTTTGAGAGAATATAGATTGGAATATTCCTTGTGCAACAATTCAAATATTTTGATTTATTTGAATTAACAAAGGAGAGATAAATAATTTAATAAAATGAACTATAGGATAATTGATTATTAAATCAAACAGAAGAATATGGAAATTAATCAATAAAGTGTTTTGATCTTTATTTAATTAATTTAAGATGGATGTGATAGATTGAAATAGGGATGTGATAAGTCAAACAAAGTATTTAATTTTGTTTATTTAATTAAGACGTGATTTAGAAGAAATTATGAAGAATGTGAATGTGAACTATATTAAATAAATATTTATATGTATTCAATAGTAGAGAAAATTAGGATAATTAATTAAATAATTCGTATTTAATTAATCGGATGCTCCAGACCATTTTTAGGTGTATACATTTTTCCCCTCTTCGAAGTGATGTGTTTACACATTGCTTCGAAGAAAATTTTGCTGCTACTGCCAAGATCAATGATAAATAAATATTTTTGTGTGCCCCAAACATGATTTTCAGATGATGGATGATAATATGCCCCCTTGGGAGATAAATTAATGATTTGATGAAGTTTTTTTTGAAATTTTCAAAAATTTATGATTTTTTTAATGATTTTATATTATTTTAATTTTAAAATAATTTATCTCCTGACAAAATGATGACTAAATAGAGCTTTCAAATGAGTTCTAATTAATTTCATGGATAAAATTAATCAAAATATAATAAAATCCACCAAAAATACCTTTTCAAAATTATAAATAGTGCAAAAGGTCATTTTCAAAGTCATTATTTGCTTTTTGAGTTTAAAAATCATAGTGATAAAGAATTTTCTGCCAGCTGGAGTGAGATGCCTATCCCCTACCACACTCACCGATTCGAGTGTGTTTGATGTCACAGACGGCCACCCACGTATGGACCTCCGATATGTACCCCTTGACCTCCTCGTAATTTATGCACTTTTGTTTTTTATGCTTTTTAGGTCCTAGGCGTGTCTAGGGTAGTTTCAACGCTTTGAAGTCGCGCTGTAGTGCTTACATCTCAATGTAGCACTTCTGGTAGGTAGTTTAGCGCTTTGAGTTTTAGCGCTTGTGTTGAAAACTCTAGCGCTTTAATGTTGTAATGTAGCGCTTGCAGCGTTTTAGTGCTTAGGAGCCAAGAAGTAGCACTTTGAAGGTGAATTCTAGCGCTTTGAGACTTTTAGTGCTTTGGGTCGGTGAATTAGCGCTTTCAACGTTTGTTCTAGTGCTTCTAGTAAAGTGGTGCTTTGACGGCCTGTTGTAGTGCTTCAGGACTTTTAGTGCTTCGGAAGCCTGTTTTAGCGCTTTTGGTTGCTGAAATAGCATTTTCATGGTTTTAGCGCTTTAGGTCCCTGAATTAGCGCTTTTGGATGATAAAGTAGCACTTTTGGGATTTAGCGCTTTGGAATCCTATTTTAGCGCTTCCATGTCAGAATTGAAGTTTTGACTTAGTGAACCTCGATTTTGTCAATTCCGATCATGTCCATTCTTCTGATTTGGTTTGATTGACAATCCACATTCTGGATGTTGGATTCGATGATTTAAATAAGACTAACTCTTATGATAGGCGAGAAGAAACCCCATTTATTGATGATCCTCATGATAGGCGAGGAAATGATTCAATATCTGATAAATCTCATGATAGGCAAGATCTAGATAATGTTTTGATGAACCTCATGATAGGTGAGGTTTTATGATCGCCTATGAATTTTGATCAAAAATTCATACCAAAGATTTTGAAATAGACTGATAGTAGAATGACCTCTGATTCCTTGACATAGTTCACTAATTATAGATTTTTTCGTTATGACGATAGGAGGATCTGGGTACTCTTCAGATGCGAGAGAGATTTTCGCAGAAAACAAATTTGATACCGCACTTGAAACCAGATGAGCTCTAGATGATAGGCCAGTGTGGCCTCACAAGTTTTCTTGACATGCCCCAGATTAGGATTAATCGGGGTTTGTTGACCGCATTGGCTGAGAGGTGGCATAGCGACCACAACACCTTTCACCTACCCACTGGTGAGATGACAATCATACTAGAGGATGTGTGGTGTATATTGCGCATTCCTTTCATGGGGGAGATTGTGACATATGATTCACATGGGAATAGCAACAGAGATGCTCTTCACAGAGTATTTGAGGATCAGGACATAGCGAGTCCTAGCATTTGATGGCAGAGGATTGCAGATTCTTATGCTACACTACCAGTAGTGCTAGCTAGATTCATTGGAGGATTCCTTTGCCCTGATCATAGGTCAAAGGGATTCCTCGTTGGCTGGGGCAGGACGCTTGAGAGCATGATGGTACATGGTACCAGATATGCGTGGGGGATGTGCATGTTAGCACATTTATATCATGATCTACATTCGGTGGTGTACTTAGATGCACGTAGTCTTTCTGCTGGGATGACATTGCTACAGGTGTGGGCTTGGGAGCATTTTTCCATTTTTCAACCATTTCCAGTTGTAGACAAACCAGTCGGCAGAACATATGTTTTCCGATATAGTGGTCGATTCACGCAGGCCCGGATGGGAAAATTAGAGCATTGGAGGCAAGTTTTTGATGACACGGAGACAGTTATCTGGCACCCATATCTTGACTATGAGGAGTGGGATGAGGATGGTGCAGTGTTGGGGTTTTTGTGTGATTCCATGTACCTCATCGATTGGACTCCCTTTGTTTTAGAGAGATTCTTACTCCGTTGGGTATACAGACAGTATGGCATTGTTCAATGCATGCCACAGGGAGTAGCTCATTATGCCAAGCGACGGATGGATGTTCTTGATTGGGGTCCGACACTATCCTATGATGTTCTTGTAGAGGGGTACAGATCATTACATCCATCTCCCTGGGACATGCGGAGAGATATTTTTGAGGCAGCTGTGACAGAGGATTATGCAACTTTCTTGGCCTTAGTCCCCCATCCTCGCATTACTATCCCTAATGAGCCAGCACCTTTACCTATAGTGGAGGATGTGGCTGAGGGTTCTGCTGACAGTGGGGGTGGAGATGATTCCCCATCTGACAAAAGCTCAGAGAGCAGGAGCGGAGACAGTAGCAACAGTGATGATAGTGATGGCAGGAGTGGAGGATACAAAGGGGTAGGGCCAGAAATCAACAGTGCACCTTCTTCTAGCAGGCCTCGCAAGAGGCAAGTAGTGATAGAGTCGGCAGTCGATCAGCAGAGACAGATAGCTGGGCTTCAGGCACAGGTCCAGACTTTACAGGCATAGTTGGTACAGGCTCAGGGTATGCTTGTGCAGACTCAGACATAGATGTAGGCCCAGGCACAAGCTCACGCACAGGTATAGGGGTAGTTAGCCAACATGCAGACATAGGTTGATACCCTAATAGTTGAGCGAGACAGTGCTCGGCAGATAGCTGAGAGAGCACAGGAGACAGTAGATACCCTTCAAAGATTGGTCGATGGCACCTCCATTGGTGATTATATGAGAGAGGTTTTGCGAGTTGGCCAAGAGGCAGAGTTCTACTAGGGCCATTATCATGATGTTGTACCTATCGAGCGTTGAGTCAGTTATGCCCCATTGAGATCAGGGTGGACTCATACACAGACAGTCAGTGAGGGGGTGACAGAGCCTCCACACAGAGATTCCAGAGATCTAGGTCTGTCTGGGGGTGGTGGTTGTACAGGTCCTGTTAGGCCTACTTATTCTAGTAGTAGCAAGTCGTAGATGCCCTTGTGATCTTCTATGATGTACACTACGATGTAGTTTATTTTGATGATGTATTTTGTAGACCAGACTTTCATTGTATACTTGACATTTGTGATATATATATGAGATGTAGTTGATATGATATGACGATGGTTTTTTTGATTTCTATGTGATGGATGCTTTTATTTATATGATTTTGTGATGATGTATATGAATGATTTTATTTGATAAATGCATGTGTAGAATATGATATATATATAAATGATGTGATGTGATAACATGTATGGATAGTTGGATAAATGCTTTTTAATTATGGAATGATCTTATGATAAATGATTTTTGATGGGTGTAATGATGTGATTTTATTATTTTTAAATGTATGGATACATGATATAATAATGATGATGTTGTATGATGTAGGTGATAAAATGACTATTTATTATGATGCAAAAATCTGTATGGATGATGAAATGATTAATGATGAAATATGGATTTGTACCTATATGATAACCAATGATGATTTTGGATTTTATGTCAAGTATACTCAGTCTTATTTGTAGATTAGATAGTCATTGATGGGAATCCTTTATGCAATAAATACTCTGCAGATAATGAATGATGATGGATGCAATCTAATTTTAACCATGTCATGATATGTAAAACAAATGTCATTTTAACAATATTTTTGTACCTGGTATCATCATAGAGCTTTATTGAATGTTGAAAATGAATACAAGCGTCAATGGTTGTGTTAATCCAATGACGACCTGAGTATTACTTTCATGATTTTTCATATTGCAATTGAACACAAGCATCTAGGTATAATTGAACTGAGATGACCTAAGCATTCATTGCGTAAATAGACAGAGATTATCATTTGAGTGTGTGAATTCTAAATGTCATCAGTGATACAATTGCATAGCACATCCCCCGACAATTCACACATTTATATGATTATCGTATGTACAGCAGACAATAAAATATCATTTTTTTCCTTGTTCCTCTAGTTTAATACATCATTGAGTTACTCTAAAGAAATGATAATCAAAAAGGACAAAATATCCATTGTTTACTTAGAGTGTTCCATTCATTATTCAGATTTTAGATCATCCATCTTGATTTTGACATGTTTTTGGATTTTCGAGATTTTTGACTAAAGACCTAACCAACTAACCTATCTTAGGGGCCTCAGGGGCTGATCAAAGATTAGTATTGCCTACGTTACACACGTAGAGACCACGTAGTTTGATTGACATAGATCTATGTTTTTGGATTTTTCCTTTTTAGATTTTCCTATTTGACATGTTTTTTTTTTCGATATGATTCAGATGGTCGATGCCCTTCTGATGACGATTGATATTGCACTTTGATCTTTGTTTTTGGTTTTCTGTCATTTGATGAAATTGACACATTTGTATTGCCCCCAATGATATCCAGATGTTGCCCCCAAGCTATGGAGTTACATGTTGACCAAGTGACATGATTTTGATAATGGATGTAATGATGGCCAAATGAAAGATAGTTATGAATTGATACTAACTTTCAGACGAATGATCCTAACATATATCCAAATAGATGGGAAAGCTGATCTTGAATCACATACGATGCCTATTTCCACGTTCTCACCACGTGCTTTGATTACACCCGTTGTATTTTTCTTATTTTTCCCTTTTTCTTTTTTTTTTGTATTATTTTTTTTTCATGTTCGCCAAGATGCTTGTTTGCCAGGTTTTCACCAAGGAAACAATTTTCAAAATTTGCCCCGTGCACTAGGAGATTTTAAGGATAAATTTTTTTGAGATGAATACTGATAATAGGTTCATCAAATAGATCCCCTTCTGACATTGATAACTAATATGCTCTTGATCCATACACTGATATGATGATAAATGGACCAAGCCAGTTAGGCTCAAATTTTCTTTTCTTTTCTCTGTCTTGCTGATTTCTAGGGTTTTCCTTTAGTACTAAATCACCAACTTGAACGACCCTCGATTTTACCCTGTGATTGTAACTTCATGACATTCTTTGTTGATAAGCTGTTAGATGATTAATAGCTTGTTGACGACGCTCATCTAGCAATTCCAATTCCTACAGTCTTGATACCCTATAGTCTTCATCTAAAATGATACCATTGAGTGATACATGAAGGAATGGAATTTCAACTTCAATGGGTAATATGGCTTATGATCCATATACCAAAGCAAATGTTGTAGCTCCCGTTGGTGTTCTGACACTTGTTCTATAGGCCCATAGTGCAGGGTTGAGTTGAACATGCCAATCACGTCCAACATCGTTGACCATCTTTTTGAGAATTTTGAGTATGGTTTTGTTTGAGGCCTCCACTTGGCCATTCCCTTGAGGATAGTATGGTGTTGAAAAACGATGTTGGATGTGGAACTTATCACATAGCTCTTAGACATCTTGATTTTTGAAAGGTCATCCATTATCAGTGATAATGGATTGAGGGATACCATATCGACATATTATGTAGTTCAAGATGAAAGAGGAAATTTGTTTCCCAGTGATGGTAATAAGAGGTACTGCTTCAATCCATTTCGTGAAATATTCTGTAGTCGTAATAATGAACTTGTATCCATTAGATGAAGATGGATTGATTTTCCCTACTAGATCTAGGCCCCATTGACAAAAAGGCCATGTTGATGTAAAGGGATGCAGTTCTTGGGCTGGTGCATGAACCAGATTGCTATGAACCTGACATTTGTGACATTTCTTGACAAATTGATATGATTCTTTTTCCATGCACGGCCAATAATAACCTAAACAGAGGAGTTTCTTAGCTAGAGTCATTCCACTCAAGTGAGTACCAAAAATACCCTCATGAACTTCCCATAGGGCCGTTTCAGATTCATTGCATTCTAGGCATTGGGGTAAGGTACCATCAAGACCTCGATGATAAATGATATATGTGATTAATGTATGTCAGGCGGATTGGCGGATAAAGTTATGTTTTTGGTTCCTGGAAAGATACAGAGGAAGAATATTATCTTTCAAGTAAGCGTAGGTTTTTTCGTATATGGAGGGCTCAATGGTTTCTATATGGCATATGGTAGTGGATTCTGATTGATAATGGGAAGGACAAGATACTTGCTCTACCATAAACTCATAATAAACACGCTTCTTAGGCAATTGTAGTAATGAAGCAATTGTAGCCATAGCGTCTATAGCTTTGTTCCCCGTTCTTGGAATCTGATCAAACATGATACTGATAAAGGAATATTTTGGATTATCTATTTGTTGCTTATAAGGCATCAATTTTTCATCCTTTGTTTGATATTCATCATTTACTTGGTAAATAACCAATTGAGAGTCCCCATATACCCGTAAATCTGTGGTTTTCCAGTGAATTATTGTTTTGACCCCAATAATCAATGCTTCATACTCTGTCGCATTGTTTGTACACTGAAACATGAGTCTATATGACTTTGGAATTGTGTGTCTGTGGGGAGAGATGAAAAAAATCCCTGCTCCTGATGCTCATTGTGTTTACGATCCATCAAAATATAGTATCCATTGTTTAGGCATTACTATCATTATGTCTGTATCTGGAAATTCCACTGTCATTGGGTGATCATCTGGTAGAGGAGCTTCAGCTAGCTATTCAGCGATTGCTTGTCCCTTGATTGCCTTTCTCTCGACATATTGAATGTCGAATTCACTTAGGAGCATAACCCATTTTTCCAATCTACCTGTTAAGGAAGCTTTACTTAGTAGATACTTCAAAGGATCAATCTTTGCAATTAACCTGATTGTATGAGCCATCATGTAGTGTCTCAACTTTTGAGTAGCAAACACTACTTCTAAGAAAGAATTTTCTATGAATGTATAGTTTATTTCATAGCCATTTAAAGTTTTACTGATGTAGCAGATGGCATGCTCTTTTCCTTTATTATCCTCTTGTGCTAAGAGTGCCCCCAATGAGATATCAATTGTAGCAATATACAATATGAGGGGTCTTCCTTCTATTGGTGGCATGAGAACAGGTGGTGACATTAGATATTATTTGATCTGATTGAATATCGCTTCACACCTCTCATCCCACCTGAAAACAATATGTTTATGCAATAGATGATTGAAAGGATGACTTTTATCTGCCAATTGGGAGATGAATCTTCTGATTGATTGAATTCGTCCTTGTAGTGATTTGAGTTGGCTGATGTTTCTAGGAGGTGGCATCTCCATTATAGCTTTGACTTTTGTCGGATCCACTTCAATGCCCTTTTCTGAGACAATGTACCCTAACAGCTTTGTTGATGTAACCCCAAAGACACATTTCTTAGGGTTTAACCTGACATTAAATTTCTCCATCCATGTGAAGATTTTATCTAGGATATGCAAATTTCCTTCCCTAGTAGTAGATTTTGCTAAGATGTCATCTACATAATCTTCCATGAAGGTGTGCATCATATCATGGAATATTGTTGTCATTGCTCTTTGATAAGTGGCTCCTGCATTCTTTAAACCAAATGGCATGACATTCCAGCAGAAGGTTCCCCAAGGACATGTAAAATTTGTCTTTTCTTGATCTTCTAGAGCTATTCTTATTTGATTGTACCCAAAGAAACCGTCCATGATTGATAACATGGCATGTTCTGCCGTCAAGTCCACAATGATGTCTATATTCAATAGTGGAAAATCATCCTTCGGGCATGCTTTATTGAGGTCCCTGAAATCTATGTAGATTCTGATGCTATTATCTGGCTTGGAAACAAGCACAAGATTTTATATCCATTCAGCATAATTTATAGACAGTATGAATCCAGCATCCGGTAATTTCTTTAGCTCTGTTTTGACCATTAATGCAATGTGTGGGTGCATCTTTCTTAATTTTTGTTTAATAGGCTTGATTCCTTTTGGCAAAGACAAATGATGCATAAGTAGATTGGGATCTAAGCCTGGCATATCAGAATATGACCAAGCAAATTTGATGCTTCTTGCTTTGAAGAATTGGATGAATGTCGGTCTTTCTTGTTATGTCATGGATTCCACTAGATGTAGGATTTTTGCCTTCTCTTATGTGCCAATATCCACTGATTGTGTAGGTTCGACCAGAACTGATGATCGCTCATGATAGTGTTTTGGGAGAGTGTCAAATCTTCCATCCTTTAGTGCCTCAGAAAGGTTTTCACCATTGGATACGTTCTTTATTTTTACTTTTTCTAGATCTAATGCTGCCATAGAATGGTTTTCACCACTAGATCTATTTTCCCTGTTGTCAATTTTGCAACTAGAAGATTTGACACCCTCCTGCTGAGTCGTATTGTTATGAGTATTATAGATAGCGTTTGTATCAAGTTCGGTATGACATAGGAAATGCACGATGGCATCATCATTTACAAATTTTGGTACAGTCAAAGGTTCGATAGGTTCCCAATCAATAAGTTCTGGATGGATTAATGGCATGGTATCATCGGATTGATTTAGGTCAATGGAAGTAAGGGTGAGGATAACAACATCATCATAATTGTCATTTGGGATATCGAGATCCATGATGGTACTTTCTTCAAAGTCATCTAGTTCACTCAAATTATGTTCATCCTCACTGGTGTCATTGATATTTAGTGATCCCTCGACGAATGGTCTAGACCCAAAGCATTGGCCCTCCTCACATGTAGGTGTATATTTTTGAATCACATCGACTGGAATATCAATGACAAGTAAATCACAAGGTAAGGCCCATTCATATTCATTTGAGTCTGTTTTAGAACCATCTCTAAAGTGAAGGATATTTTCCATAGATGTCTTTGTTAGCTCCTGCTTCTCTTCTTCAGAGTATCCTAGTCCTAGTTTCTCTTTTGTGTGAAGAGTGAGAAGTGTGATAGGTTATGTGATTCCATCCTTTCGCAACCCTACAGGTCCTTGTCCTTCATAACCCATCTTTTCAAGAATAGTCTTTCCTTTTCCATACTTGTCTATGTTGATGTTAACATTTTTTATACCGATCTCAGATGTTGATGTTTCTTCATCCTTGTAAAGCCAATCTAGGACTACTTTATTGTCTTTTTCTTCTACTATGGTTCCAAGTTCTATGAATGTTTCTTGAAGAATTGTGCTAGGTAAAGATGGTGGAGGTTTGATCATTGATGGTTGACCATATTTCCTAGGAGATGGCATTAACTATGATAAGTTAAGCAATTGCTCCATTTAGTACTGTCCCATTCCTTTATCTGTCAACTAAACTTGCTTCCGAAAGTTGTCTGATAGAGAAGTTTGTGTACCTGGAATGTTTGTTTCAACATGACTTGTTTCCTTTTGTTTACCTTTCTTTTGCACCCACTTGGTAGTGATGCTTGGACTTTGCTCGTTCTTAGATGATGATGAACTTGAAGCCTCCCTGTTGTGAGGGACAAAGGTGTCTTGAGATACTCTCAATGTGTCACAATGTTGTGGATGATTATAATCGGCAGCTATAGTCACCTCTTGTCCATTTACTAGAAACTTTAGGCATTGATGGTATGTAGAAGGTATGGCCTGCATTTCATGAATCCAGGGTCATCCTAAGAGTATGTTGTATGTCAACTGTCTTAACAACACTTGACATGCTATATGCTTGATCATGGGTCCCACTTGAATGGGTAATACAATTAAACCTTGGGATGATCTTTCTTCCTCATCATATGCTTTGATGGTCATTTTGCTTCAAGCATCAATAGCGTATCGGAATATCCTAGTGCATAGACTAATTTGATGGTAAAAATGTTCAGACCAGCTCCCCCATCTATTAGAACTCTCTTAACACGATGATTATGGATACATACTTTGATATGCAATGCGGTGTTATGTGGATGATTTAATGAGACATCATCCTGTTCAGAGAATGACAGACAATGTAGGGTAGTCAGGTGTCCCACCATAGCTTGGAATTAACAAACATCTAGATTCTTTGGCACAGTTGTGGCAACTAATGCTTGTTCGAGAACTTATTTATGTGATGGTGACAACATAAGGAGCTCCAGTATTGATATTTGTGTGGGGATATTTTGCAATTGATCAATAATATTATAATGAGATTGAGGCGTAACCGCATGTTGAGATCCCACTCCTTTTAATATTACCTTGGCTTGCCCCCTAGTCATGATGTTTGCCAGTTGATGTTCTTGATTTTCTCAGCGGGTGTTTTGTATTTGATTGATAACATCATAATGTGATGGAGGTGGAACTGCATATGTGGAGCCAATTCCCTTCAACATTACTTTGGATTGTCCCCTAGTTAGCATATTGGCGGGTTGATGTTCTTGATTTGCTTTGATTTTTAAGACATTTATTTGATTATCAGAGCTTTGCGCGCTTGGGAGTAAATCCAAAGAGGTAATGTTATCGCTAACTGCATGATCATGTTTGACTTCAGATAGACATAGGATTGTTGTGTCAGAGACATGATTAGCGTGCTTTCCTTTGTTGTTTGAAGATGATGCACCTTTTTCATAATTGGGCAAAGGATCTTTGAAGGCCAAATGATCATTGTTATTTTGAGGTCCTTCCACATACACTTTGTTGCTGTCCACCAAATCTTGCACTACATGTTTCAATTCCATATAGTCATTGGTTTTGTGACCCTTTATGTTATGAAAATTGCAGTAATCAGCGTCATTCCACCATGATGGTTTGAATTTTGGGTCCCAGAACCTAGCTTCTTGTGCCATGAGAAGGCCTCTAGTTACTATTTCTTTCATTGCTGATTCCATTGATTGACCTAAAGGTGTGAACCTTCGCCGATTTGACGGTTTTTGATACGATTGTGGTTTTATGATCTCATTGTTTTGTATGGTATTTGACTTGACATTTTGTTCATTGTTCTGATTCTTTGATGTGGATGCGGTCAAATTGAAAACCGGTTTGATGTCTTGGGGATCATTTGTCATTTCATTGATAGTTGTGTTGTGATTCTTTTGCCAGAATTTTGGTTTCTCACCGCTTGAGTATTGATTTGAGGAGTTACTCATGTCATTTGTTTTATCATTAAAATGTTTGATAACTCCTCTCTTGACTAACACCTCTTCGATTTTAAGACCATTTTCAATCAATTTTTCAAATGTTGGAGGACATTGTAGTTCTAATCTATAACTCATTTCTTCCGTCAAGTTTTCAGTAAACAACTCCATCTTTTCCTCTTCAGGAATGGACCTTGGATACCTAGCGAACAAGTGTCACCATCTTTGGAGAAAAGACAAGAACATTTCTCCCTTGTTTTGTTTGAGATTGTAAAGATCTTTGATAGTAACATTGTGTTGGATATTGAATGAGTATTGAGAGATAAATCTATTAATGAGTTCCTCAAAAATTCTAATACCTGGTTTTAACTTCGAAAACCATTCCATACATGATCCTCCCAAACTCCTTGGGAATAGTCACATTAAATATGTCTCTTCCTGTGCAAACTCAAGACTCATCATTTTGAATTCTCTAATGTGATCAATTGGATCCATTCTTCCATTATACTTATCATATTTTGGGATCTCACAATGTCTTGGAAAAGGTATCAAGCCGACCGTTGCGTCGAAAGGATAAAGACAAATGTCCTATATCGCATATCTCTTTGTAGTCCCTTGTGTCATATCTTGTATTTGCTATTGTAATAGTTGCATTTGAGATGTTAAAACAGCAACTGGATCTATTGTTTGTGTAGGTTGTGGTATCTCAGTCTCATTCATTTACGGTGTTTCTTTCAAACGGTTTACATCAAAATCTTTTGGAAGTTTTGCCCCTAATTCGGCTAACATTAAAAGATATTTTTCCATGTCTCATTCTAGAATTTTCTCCTTAATATGTGAAACTTAGGATCTTGTTGAGCCGCTTGGATATCTTCTAGAGTTATTTCATTCTTATCATTGTGGTTTAGATTATTCCAAGGATTTTCCTTTGCCATTTCTTGTGATTTTAAAATTTCTTGTTCTAAGAATCTCTATTTTTGGGACCTAGTTAAGATTGGCATACAAATTTTTGCCCTTTCTTCTGAAATGTTGATCTTAATTACGGGATAGTGTCAATTTGAACCTTTTTAAATAAAGTCGAATAAGATGACTTATCTTATTGATGAGACAATATTTAAAAAGTTAATCACTATACTTTGTTTCGTGATGAAGGATGATAGTATCCTGATAAAGAAACTTTAGTATAGTAATTGATTGTGTATTTGATTTCGACACTTGTGATTTGCAAGATCTTGATTCAGTTGATAAGTTGGAAATTCATATAAACCTTTTTGACTTTGATTCTTAGACGGTGATTCTGATAAGAAGAAATTTATTCTGATGAATAATGTGGATAAAATGACAGACTAAAGGACTGGTAAAAATCTTGAACTCTTTGTTTTGAAAGCGCTAAAACAGAGACCAGAAATGCTATTTCTCGGAAGTGCTGGAACAGAGCCCAGAAGCTCTGAAATAAGTGACTGAAGCACTATTTCACCAGAAGTGCTAGAACAGTGCCTAGAAGCGCTGGACAAAATGATTGAAGCACTACTTCCCAGAAGAGCCGAAACAGAGCCTAGAAGCGCTATGAAAAGTGACAGAAGCACTATTTTACCAGAAGCGCTAAAATAAAGACTGTAAGCGTTAAAACAGAGCCCGAAAGCATTGTTTCACAAAAGCGCTAGAACAGTGTCTCGAAGCGCTGAAACAGGTTTTCCAGAACGCTAAAAAAAATAGGACTTTTTAAGACTTTCTACTACAAAATTTGATCTAGTCTTGTGGCATATTGTATCAGAGATTGTGGAAGATATGAAGGGTGAATCTTTTGACTACGGTTGTGGAATTACATGAGAGCTCTTCTTTGAAAGAAGGCTCATGAATAGAGCGGTTCTACTGCGTAGTCTAAAGAATGACCCCTAGCAAAATCGTGATAATGATGAATGAATGTTCTATGTTGTAAAAAGAGTTTCCAATTTTGATATAGAAAACGTTGTCTTCTCAATTTATTTCTATAACCGCGAGGTTGCTTGGGCCTGGTAACTTTGATTTTTCTCTTGACAAATGTGGTGGATTTCCACTTTCGCAACATGGATTTTCTGATTTGTTTTGACTTGACGTTTTCAGGATGATCTTTAATCTGATTTAAATGAATTTGTGAAAACATGACAAACAATTTTGAATAAGTTTTTTAAAACTGAAAAGATCGTGTATATTTTAAAAATCACGAATGATCTTTATTGATTTTGACGGGTTGTTTTAACAATTGTATAGAAATCAAACAGACTCACACTTAAGAACAAGTAGGTCATCACTATACTCACAACCCACATCTTGCAATTACGTTGACTAACACAGTCGTGTCACCCCCTAGAGGGCACCCGTGTTTTTGTCATTGCTAGGTGCGTACTCAAAGTGACGAAAGTGGATATAGAATCCCTTGAGCAAGCGGTCCTTGGTAATTATATGGTTAGTGTCTTGGGGGTAGATTCTTCCCTCCCCTTGCACCGTGAGTATGACAATGTATGGATACTGACTCGGCAAGAAACTAAGCTATGGTTCCTAGATAGGGTTTCGTTCGGTGCGGCAAATAGATAAACTCCCTCAGAAGACCTCCCAATCTTTAGAACAAAGATTTTGGGGATGGTTATCTTGCCTACTACCATCAAGTTGGACTTTCATCAACAACTTACATTTTATTATAGTGGTTTGGATAACCTGGCTTTGGTTGTTCCCACTTAGGTCGTTCCCATAGGGTGAGTACTTTTTCCCACTATGGTAGGCCTACTAAAGGATTTAATAAAGCGTAAATGACATGAAAATAAAAGTGAATCTGGAACTTTGGTCACCCAGTCAAGGGGAGAGCATAAGCCTAATCACCACAAGCATAGCATATAAGTTTGTCTTGTTTTAAAAGCCCAAAAAAAAAATTTCTAATCTATGTGAAGGTGTTGCTTCACAGAAATCATGATGTTCTTTTTAACTTCTATTATAAAAATGCGGTGACTATCCTAGGATTGATAGATTAGCCTTAAGAAAAACAAGAAAGTGACTATCCTAGATTGATCAATTTTAGTCCAACTTTGAAAATAACTATCCTAGATTGATCAATTTTTAGAAAAACTTTGAAGTGACTATCCTAGATTGATCAATTTTAGTCCAACTGTGAGAAAAATTAAAATTCTAGCCGCAGATGCATCGGATCCAAACTTACTTTTACAAAAGTGCTGGAATATTACACCGAAGCCCTAAAACAGTTACCTGATGCGCTACAACCTGAAAGCGCCGAAATAGGACCCCGAAGCGTCGAAGTTTGGCATGGAAGCGTTGATTTACCAAAAGCGCTGAAATACAAACCGAAAGTGCTGAAATAATGACTGGAAGTGCTGAAATAATGATTGGAAGCGCTAAAAACCAAAAGCGCTGAAATATGAACTAGAAGCGTTGAAACAGTGACTAGAAGCGCTGAAAATCGAAAGCGCTAAAACAACGACCAAAATTGCTAAAACTTTAATGGAAGTGCTATAATAAAACACGCCGAGAACTTGCGTAACACTTTTCAGAAAATTGGTAATTTTGATAAAATTGGGGTTAATGCCCCAAGGTGGGCACCAAATTGTAAGTGTGAATATGTGAATAAGATCTAAAACACTTCTTAATACGACATTATATCAATGATTAAAAAAATTGAATAAATTCAAAATAGTAATCAATTGAAAGTGTCATATTGCTCTCTATCTCCAAAGATTTATTAAATCTAAATTGCTCTCAGATTGTGTAAGCAAATAAGACTATTAAAATGACTATCTGAAGAATGAGATGATGATAATGTAATGCTAAATGATAAATCAGTTAAACTAGCATGATATTGATGTGAAACAGATAATTGCAGCTATAGGAGGCAACCATGGTTGAAGCTTGATTGCTTGATGCTTGATATGTGAATGCTTGATGCTTGATGTCTGGATTCCTGCAGAGTAAGAGTGGAAAAGCTTGATTATCTGGATCCCTGTAGAGTAAGAGTGCAAAAGCTTGATTATCTGGATCCCTGCAAAGTAAGAGTGCAAAAGCTTGATTATCTAGATCTTTTCTTGGTTAAATGAGGCTTGTATTTATAGATTTCCTGGCTGTAGAAATGCACAAGGAAAGCTTTGAGAGGCTTGGATTCAATCTAGAGAATTGAATGGTGGGAGATTGAGGATATTGAGAGAAAGATGGAGATTGTCTCTACCCATGAAAACACCAGGCAAGAGAAGAGGAAGAATTGATGGAGGAGAACTGAGAGATCAAATTCCAAATTTGTCTCCAATTTGTCTCCAAAACTTTCCGTGAAGTTTCAATCAATTAATTTAGACATGGTTTAAACATAGGAAATCTAATTCATTTTTGAGAGAATATAGATTGGAATATTCCTTGTGCAACAATTCAAATATTTTGATTTATTTGAATTAACAAAGGAGAGATAAATAATTTAATAAAACAAACTATAGGATAGTTGATTATTAAATCAAACAGAAGAATATGACAATTAATCAATAAAGTGTTTTGAGCTTTATTTAATTAATTTAAGATGGATGTGATAGATTGAAATAGGGATGTGATAATTAGGTTGAACAAAGTATTTAATTTTGTTTATTTAATTAAGACGCGATTTAGAAGAAATTATGAAGAATGTGAATGTGAACTATATTAAATAAATATTTCTATTTATTCAACAGTAGAGGAAATTAGGAAAATTAATTAAATAATTCGTATTTAATTAATTGGATGCTCCAGACCATTTTTAGGTGTATACACTATCCATTTTGTAAAGTTTTTTGTTGCTATGATTATGAATTTGTGCCCATTGGATGAAGATGGGTTTATCTTTCCTACCAGATCTAGTCCCCACTGAAAAAAGGGTCATATTGATGTGAATGGGTATAATTATTGAGCTAGTGCATGGATTAGATTACTATGGATCTGACACTTCTTAACAAACTAATAAGACTCCTTCTCCATGTTCGGCCAGTAATACCCCTGACAAAGGAGTTTCTTTGCTAGAGTTATCCCACTTGAATGAGTTCCACAAATACCTTCATGAACCTCACGTAAGGTTGTCTCAGATTCATTATGTTCTAAACACCAGAGAAGAGTACCATCTAGACCTTGATAGTAAAGCATGTCGGTGATTAAGGTATGTTAGGTGGATTGGTGGATGAAGTTTCATTTTTGGCTTCTAGAAAGATCAAGAGGAAGGATGTTGTCTTTTCGGTAAGTATAGCTCTTTCCATAGAGTGAGGATTCAATGACATCTAAATGGCATAGTTTTTGAGATTCAGGATTATCATAAGCAGGATTTGACACTTGTTCTACCATAAACTCATAACGACCACATTTTTTTGGCAACTACAAAAGAGAAGCAATTGTGCCATAACATCTGCCACTTTGTTTTCTTCCCTTAGAATTTTCTCAAATTTGATATTCACAAAGTAATTTTTGAGATCATCAATCAGTTTCTTATATGACATCAATTTCTCATCTTTCGTCTGATATTCATCATTGACTTGATAAATGACTAACTGTGAATCACCATATACTTGTAGTTTTGTTACCTTCCATTCAATTTCTACCTTGATGCCAATGATTAGTGCCTCATACTCAGCTACATTATTTGTACATGGAAACATGATTATATAAGACCTTGGGATGGTGTGTCCTTGAGGTGTAACAAACAATAATCCTGCGCCAGATCCTCTTTGTGTGTATCACCCATCAAAATAAAGCCTCCATTGTTGTGTTGTTATAGTTAGAATGTCTGCATCAGGAAAATCCATTGTCATAGGATGATCATTAGTTAATGGAGCTTTGGCTAATTGTTCAGAAATCACTTGACCTTTGATGGCTCTCCTTTCCACATACTGGATATCAAATTCACTTAAAAGAATGACCCACTTGGCCAGTCTGCATGTTAAAGCAGCCTTGTTGAGTAGATATTTTAATGGGTTAATCTTTTCTATGACCCTAGCTGTTTGAGTTAACAGGTAATGTCGCAACTGTCGGGTAGCAAATACCATCGCCAAACAAGATTTCTCGATCAAGGTGTAATATTTTTCATATCCATTCAAAGTCTTGCTAATGTAGTGAATTGTTTGTTCCCTTCCTTCATATTCTTCCCATGCCAACAATGCTCCTAAGGAAATGTTTGTTGTTGCAATGTATAGAAGTAAACGTCTACCTTTTGTAGGTGGCATGAGAATAGGTGGTGACATCATATATTTTTTATTTGGTTGAAGGTAATTTCACACCCTTGATCCCATTTGAACAAGACATTTTTATGCAACAAATGATTAAATGGATGAGTTTTATCTGCTAACTGGGAGATAAATCTCCTGATTGATTGTAGCTTGCCTTGTAAGGACCTGAGTTGACTTATATTATTTGGCGGTTGAATTTCCATTATTGCTTTGACCTTTTAGGTATCCACTTCAATACCCTTCTATAACACTATGTATCCTAGGAGTTTTGTTGATGTAACCTCGAAAGCATATTTCTTAGGATTTAGTCGGACATTGAACTTCTCTAGCCTTGTGAAGATTTTTCCCAAGGTATCTAGATGTCCTTCTCTGGAATATGACTTTGCTAAGATATCATCCACGTAATCCTCCACAAAGGTATGCATCATATCATGGAAAATTGTAGTCATTTCACATTGATATGTTTCCCCTGCATTCTTCAACCCAAAGGGCATGACATTCTAGCAAAAATCTCCCCATGGACATATGAATCCGCTTTTCTCCTCATCATCCGATGCTATCTTGATTTGGTTGTAGCCGAAGAAACCATCCATTATTGATAATGCGGCATGCCATGTTGTTAATTCCACAATGATATACATGTTAGATAAGGGGAAATCATCCTTGGGACATGCCTTATTCAGATCTCTAAAGTTTGTACATTTTCTGATACTATTATCCAGATTTGATACAGGTACAATATTTGATATCCATTTAGAATAATCGATAGAACTAATGAATCCTACATCTAATAACTTATTCACCTCAACCTTTACCATCAAGGTGATATATGGATGCATATTCCTTCGAATATTTTTTACAGGTTTGATTCTAGATGGTAGAGATAGGTGATGCATTAAAATATTTGGATCTAAATCTGGCATATCAGAGTATGACCATGCAAATTTAATGCTTCTTTCTACAAAGAACTTGATAAATTTAGGTCTTTCTTGTTCAGTCATGGATGCTGCTAAATGCAAAATATTTTATTTTTCTGTTGTACCAATTTTTATAGACTATGTAGGGTATCAAATCTCTCATCTTTCAGTTCCTCAGAGAGGTTTGCACCGTCCAATGCATTCTTTATTTTTACTTTTTTGAGATCTAATGCTGCCAGAGAATGGTTTTCACCATTAGATCCATTATTCTTGTTTTCATTTTTGCAACTGGAAGATTTGACACCCTCCTATCTAACCATGTCATTATGAGATTTATGGTGAGAACTTGTGTCAAGATCATCATAACAAAGGAAGTTTACAATAGCGTCATCATTCTCAAAGATGGGTACATTAATAGGTTTAGTAGGTTCCTAGTCAATAATTTTAGGATGTATTTATGGAAAAAAGTCATCAGATTGATTTTGGTCATTGAAATTAAGGGTTCGAACATTTATGGTGTCAAGGTTGTCATTAGGGATGTTGAGGTCTATGATATTACTTTCCTCCAAATTATCTAGCTCACTTGATGTCTATCCATCCTCACTTGAGTCATCGATATTTTTTTATTCTAATACAAATGGTCTAGACCCTGAGCTCTGTCCCTCCTAACATGTGGGTGCATACTCTTTTATGAAATCAATTTGGAAATTTGTGTACGATACATTAGAATATAGATCCCATTCATATTCATTGGAATCTGTTTTAGAGCTATCTCTCATTTGAAGGATTATTTCAACCATCTTCTTAGTCATTTCTTGTTTTTCTTCCTCTAAGTAACCTAATCATGTCTTTGCCTGGGTGATCCCACAATAGTGGTTTACAATTTTCAGCCAAACTGGACATTTAAATTATTATTTTTAACTAAATCTTCACATTCGGGCACTTATAGCGGCTAAACCATGAGGAATTTGAAGATGATGCAAAAAAGAGTCTTGTTACCTTTTGTCTATAGATTCTAAAAATATTTTTTTCAAAATTTTTGGAATCAAATTACAATTCTTTTTCCATCTCCCACAAAAACTGATTATTTTCAAAATAAAACATTTTTTTACAAGTGGTGCACATCGTATAATGCATAAATTTTTTTCCATGAAGGATAAAATTCTAATTCTTTCCAATTAAGATTTGTAACTCTAATATCTAGTGCTTCCATTTGGTTACATAGTTTTTTATTGAGTATTTCTTCTTTAATCAAGTTTCAAAGTCAAACCAATTATAATTCAAACATAGCACAACTGTATAACGTGTAACTTTTTTTTATATATCGAAATTCAATTTTATTTTTTTGTTGGATCAAAGACTTCAATATTTGGTGCACTCATATTTTTCATTTTTTTTTGATAATCTATTATTTTTCCACATGTGTAGAACAAAGACCTTCATTTTCGATGAAAAACCTATATTTAATAAAACTAAAAAAACAAATACATAATAAAACCAAAATATATTAAAATTATATTTGTTGGATAGCTTGTTCCAAGGACTACCATAATTATTTCAAATAAATTTTAAATGAATTCATTTGATCCCCCAAAAGGTAAATCAAAAGTGTTTTTTTATCATCATTTTGATAGGTGTAAAGGAGACTCATTTATAGGTATGGTTTAAACCTAGCGAGGTTCTATCCAAGGGGGTTTGATCTAAGGTTGTTTGATCAAACCCTCTTCAATTGGAATCCTTAAAATGGAAATTTTTAATGCGTAAATCATTATATTTTCTAAAAATATGTGATTTCAACAAAAATCAGTTCCTCTCAGAAATTGTAAACCACTATTGTGGCAACACCCTCCTTTGAATGAATAGTGAGAGGTTGAATGGGTTCTACAATGCCTTCTTTCCTTTTTCCAACAGGTCCCTATCCCTCATAACCCTTTTTCTCTAAAATAGTGTTTCCTTTTCCATACTGACATGTATTTATGTTGATGTTTGTTGATGTCGATGCTTCTTCATATTTGTACAACCAATCGAGGATGGTCTTGTCTTCTAATTCATCTTCTATAGTACTGAATTTCATAAATCTTTCCTCTAGAAACATGGCAGGTTGGGATGGTTGTCATGTTATCACTAATAGTTGTCCATATGACCTTGGAGATGGCATCATTTATGAAAGATTAAGAGACTTCTCAATAGAATATTGTCCCATGTACCTTAGTCAGTTAGCTAGACCTTTTCTTGATTTTTTTGTGAGAGAGAATTCAGTGGACCCTGATTATCTGAATAAGTTGAATCAACAAAACTTGTATCCTTTGATTGACCCTTTTTCTCAACCCACTTAGATATAATATTCAGATGCTTTTCACTGTCTAATGAACTAGAAGTGCTAGCTTCTCTATTGTGGGGTACACAAGTTTCTTGATTTTTTATGAGCATGTTACAATGTTGAGGATTGTTGTAATCAGCTGATATAGTTACCTCTTGACCATTAACTAGAAATTTCAAACACTGTAGATAAGCTGAAGGTACCACCTGCATTTCATGAATCCATGGACATCCTAAGAGTATAATATAGGTTAGCTCTTATTCTAGCACTTGACAAGCTATATTCTTCACCATTGGTCCCATTTGAATAGGCAACACAATCATTCCCTTATAGGATCTCTCTTCTTCATCATAATCCTTTATTGTCATTTTTCTTCAGGCATCAATAGCATTATGTGAATAACCTAGTGCATGGATTAAATTTAAAGTATAAATGTGTAAACTAGCCCCACCATCTATTAGGACCCGTTTAACATGATGTTTATTGATCAAAACTTCAATATGAAGGGTAGTGTTATGTGGATGATTAAGTGATACATCATCCGTTTTAGAGAATGATATACAATGAGGCATGGTCAAATGTCCCATCATAGCTCAGAATTGATAGACATCTAGATTATTGGGTACTGTGGTGGCCACAAGATCTCATTCTAAGACTTTCTTATGGGATGGTGAGAGTTTAAGGAGTTCTAGTATTGATATTTGTGCTAGTATTTTTTGTAGTTGGTCAAAAATGTTATATTGAATGGGTGGGGGAGTGGTGCTTTTTAGATGCACAAATCCTTTTAATATTACCTTGGATTGCCCCTTTTTCGTTACGTTAACCGGTTGATAGTCTCGTCTTTCCTTGATTTTAAAACATTTATCTGATTGTCGGATTTGTCTGTGTTCGGGATCAGATCTATTGGTATAATGTCATTGGTTCCATTGTTATCAAGTTGATGACCAGTGATAGCATCACTTGCAACTCCATAAATATAAATGATCATGACATCATAAATGTAGTTAACACTTTTACCTTTACCGTTTGTAGAAGAAGACTCTCCTTTTTCATAATTTGGTAAAATATCTTTAAAGGTAGTATGATTGTTGTTGGATTAAAGTCAGGTTCTACGTATACCTTTTTTTTGTCAATTAGATCTTTGACTAGATGTTTTAACTCCATGCAATCATTTGTCTTATGTCCCTTATTTTTATGGAAGTTTCAATAATCTGCATCATTCCACCATGATGGATTTAATTTTGGATCCCAAAATCTTGCTTCACATGTGGCAATAAGACCATTTGAAATAAACTCTCTCATTTTTTATTCTATTATTTGGCCTAATGGTGCGAATCTACACTAGTTTGATGATTTTTGATATGTTTGTGGTTTAGATTCCCCATTGTTTTGATTATTGTTTTGATTGACATTTTTATTGGTGTTTTGGTCACTATTTTGATTTATCTTTGCACTAGTGGCCATCAAATTAAATACTGGTTTTTCATTTTGTATGTCATTTGCAATATCATTGGTTCTAATATTTCTATTCTTTTGCCTGAATTTAGGCTTTTCATTGTTGCGATAGTGATTTGAGGAGTTTGTGTTGTTTGATTTTCCATTGTAATCTTTTATTACTCCTCGTTTGACCAAAGATTCTTCAATTTTAAGGCCATTTTCAATCACTTTTTCAAATATGGGATGACATTTTAGTTTGAGCCTATAACTCATCTCATCAGTTAGGTTGTCACTAAATAGTTCCATTTTCTCTTCCTCAGGTATGGAATGAGGATACCTACCAAATAATCTTTGCCATCATTGTAGAAATGACATAAATCTCTCACCTTTATTGTGACATCATGTTGAATGTTAAAGGAATATTGTGATATAAACTTGTTGACCAGTTCTTCAAAAGTTTGAATCCCTAGTTGTAGTTCAGAAAACCATTCCATACATTGACCTCCTAAGCTTCTTGGAAATAACCTCATTAGGTAAGTTTATTCTTGCATAAATTATAAACTCATGGTTCTGAATTCCCATGCATGGTCAATTGGATCTATTTTACCATTATATTTTCATAATTTGGGAATTCACAATGTCTAGGGAATGGTATCATGTCCACACTCGGGACAAACGAATAAGGATAAATGTCTTGTAATTCATACCTTTTCGTGGTTCCCTTTTGCATATCTTGAATTTTTTGTTGAAAGTTTTGCATTTGATGTGTTAGGGCCACAACTTGATCTATGTTTTGCATGTGTTGTGTGTGTTGTGGTGTTTTAGTTTCATTTTCTCTAGGTGTTTATTTTAATCAATTGACATCGAAATATTTTTGAAGTTTTGCACCTGATTCAGCTAGCATTAAGAGGTATTTCTCCATATCTTGTTCTAAGATGTTTTCCATAAATTTATGGAAGTTTGGATCTCGCTGTGTTGTTTGAATGTCTTCTTGGGTTATTTCAGTATTTTCATTTTGGTGTAATCTATTCCAAGGATTCTCTTCTGCCATTGTGTTTGATGTTTCCACTTCTTTTTCTATAAGTCTTTGTATTTGTAACCTTCTCAAGATTGGCATACAAGTGTCTATTTTTTCCACTAAACTTTGATCTTCTATGTTTCAATGAGTGTCTAATAAATTCTAACATGGGGAAATAGGATGATATTGTTGGTATGTGGCGATTGATCATGATATACTATACATTTTTAGTACTATACACTCTTCATGTATCACCAAAAAATAAAAAAGCCGACTTTGTAAACCCTAATTTCTGGAAGCTTCTAAAATCTTGTTATAAGCGGCTCAGATGGAGAGTTGTAGGATGGCATTATTCACAATATTGTAATAGGTTTTTCACTGGATAATAAAATCATTGGATGGTTGTGGTTTTGTGGATGTAGCCCAGATTGGAAGAACCACATAAATTTTTTTGTGTTGTCTTCTATGTGTGTTTTATTACTCTATTTTATTGTTCAAATCTACATTTAACTTATTATATATCTGCCTTCTAACCCTAACAAATATATCCTATTGATGATACTAGGTTAAAATAAATATGATTACTATGCCTCGTTTCATGATAGTAGGATGATAATATCCTGATGAAGAAACTTCAGCCTAATAACTAAGATTTTGGTTTGATTTGTGGACACTTTATAGTTTGCAAGATCTGGGTTTAAGATAAGAATTTTAACCTGTAAGAACCTATTTGTTTCCGATTTAAGAGATTGTCTAGATTGAAAAGATGTTTTTGGCTAATAAAAATTTGAGTTTTAGATGTCAATAAATCTGACAGATGTGTCTGGAAACTCTCTATTTTTCTTCTATTTCAAAGCGCTAAAACAGACTATGGAAGCACTATTTTTAGAACTAATAAAATAGTTTGTGGAAGCGCTATAACCGTTTGCAGAGGTGCTACTTTGCAGAAGCGCTAGAAAAGAGTGTGTAAGCGCTACTTTGGATATAGAAGCACTAAAATAGACCTCAAAAGTGCTAAAACAGAGTGTGAAAGTGCTACTTTGGGTTTCAATAGTGTTGTCTAATTTTTCTACCGTTGAAGAGATTGATATTTTGGGTTTTCTGATGTTTTGACAGGATACCTCCACTGGTAATTTTCTGACATTAGATGAAAAGCCTAATGTATCTAAGTTTTTCTCTATTGTAAAAGTTGATCGAGCCTGTTAGAATACTCTATCATTTGCTAAGAGATGGAAGATTGACAAATAGGTTGACTATGATTGTATTTTTATGACAAGACTTTTCTTTGGAAAATGGCTTGCGAATACAAAGGTTCTAAAGCATAATTGTCAGTATATCCTTTGGAAAAATCCTGAAACCTATGGATGAAGGTTTTATGGTGAAATAAGACTTTCCTACTTTAATACAAGAATCACCTTCTTTCTAAGAGTTTCTTATAACTGATTTGTTTCTTTGGTTGTTTGACTCTTTTTGTGAAGGAATTCTTGACATATGTTGTGGATTTCTAATCCCTAATCATAAACCTCACTATTTGGTTTTGACTCTTTTGTGTTCTTCTAGATGATCTTTTATCTGAGTTTAATGATTTGAGAACATGACAAGCAATTTTAGAATATTTGTTTTTAAATCTAGAATCTAAACAGATAGTGTATGTTCCAAGAACCACACATGGTCCTATTTTCATTGGTTTCTTTAACAAAAACACACTTCAAACAAACTCACTCTTAAGGTCAAAAAGGTCATCGTTATACTCAACAATCCACATCTTAAAATTGTGTTGACTCACACAACCATGTCACCCCCTAGAGGCCACCCATTTTTTTGTCATTTCCAGGCACGTACTCAATGTTAGATTTGTCGATCCCTTGAGAAAACGGTCCTTGGTAATTATATGGTGAGTGTTTTGGGGGCAGATTCTTCCCTCCCCTTACATTGTGAGTATTACAATGTCTAGTTATTGACTTAGTTGGATTCTACACAATGGTTTTTAGATAGGGTTTTTGTGCAGTGCGACAAATGATAAACTCCCTTAGGAGACCTTCCAACCTTTAGAACAAAGGCTTTGGGGATGGTTATCTTGCACACTACTGTTGAGTTGGACTTTCATCAAAACTCACATTTGATTATAGTGGTTTGGAAAAATTAGCTTTGGTTGTTCCAACTTAGGTCATTCTTCGTAGGGTGAGTATTTTTTCCCACTACAGTAGGCCTTCTAAAGGATTTAAAAAATCATAAATTGCACGAAAATAAAGGACGACTCTGGTGTTTTTATCACCTAGTTAAGGGAACAGCATAAGCCTATTGACCACACAAGCACAGTAATCAAATGTTCAATGTTTAAGCCCCCAAAAAGATGATGTAATATTCTAGGTGAGGATTTTGCTTCTCAAAATCATGATATGACTATCCTAGGATTGATATTTTTTAAATTAAGTGACTACCCTAGGATTGATTCTTTTTAGTCCAAATGCATCAAAATAAAATTTTGGTCACGGTCACATCAGATCTAGACAAGAAATTAAAAAAAGGCTAAAACAGAGGGTAGAAGCACTATATTTTAGATCAAATGTGTATATCTTTCATTAAAAGTGCTACAAGATTTGGCAGAAGTGCCATAGAATTATGCTGAAGCGCTATAAATTTTTTAAGAAGAATATTGGCCAACTGTGTTGGGCGATTTGGGTTGATGCACTGAAACAGACTATTGAAGCGCTATAGTTTTCTGCTTAGAAGCGCTGAAAAATTCTTCAAAAGCGCTATAGTTTTTTGTCGAAGTGTTAAAATAGACCTACAAAGTGCTATATTTTTCCTTGGAAGCGCTATAGTTTTCGTCGGAAGCACTGAAAAATCTCTCGATCGCAGTAAAATGAACACGCCGAAATTTTGTACAACACTTTTCAAAGAAATTTTGTGAAATATGGGGTTATGCCCCATAGTGGGTACCAAATTGTAAGTGTAAAATAAGTATGAGTAAGTAAAAACACTAAAACACTTCTTAATGAAACATTATATCAAGATTCTATCAGTAATTAACTAATTAAAATAATAGAAACTTGAAAATGTCTCATTGTTTCCTATCTCTAAAGATTTATTAAATCACAGAAGGCTCTCAGATTTGACAAGCACTTGTGACTGTTAAAATTGCAATCTAAAGAATAGAATGATACTTGATGCAATGATGTAATGATTGATAATGATTGATAATGATTTCCAGATGATATAAAGCTATTGTAATCTATTATGACATGAAAACTGATAAATCAAAGATACAAAAAAACTAAGATGCAGTAATGATATGAATTCTATTGATGCTATGATGCTATGATGCTAAGATGTTATTTCTATGATGCTTGATTGCTTGATTTATTTTATTGCAGAGTAGAATTGCACAAAGTTGGGATCCATTTCCTGTATTGTGAGACTATATTTATAGATTTTCAGGCAACACATTTGCACAAGGGCAACAAAGAAGAGGTTTGGATTTAATCTGGAGAATTGAATGGTGAGAGATGGAGAGGTTTGAGCTAATTATGTGAATGGTTCCTCCCCATGAAAACATCAGGCAAGAGGATAGGAAGGATTAGGGGAAAAAGATTGAGAGGATTGCCTGCAAGCTTTCTTGTGAATTTTAGTCGCATTAGATTAGACATTTGATATCTAATTTTGGTAGGTGAGTGAATATAGGAAAAATTGATTTGTGCCTTGATTTGAATTATTTTGATTTATTTAAATTAGAAAAAAGGGGATAATTAATGTAATAAAACAAACTATAGTTGTCTATTAAATTAAATAGAAGAAATATGATAATTAAACAATAAAGTATTTAACTTTTGTTTAATTAATTAAGATTGAATGATGTGATTAAGATAGAATAAATAAGGAAATTTGAGGATTAAATAAAATAAAGTATTTAATTTTGTTTATTTAATTAAGATGGAATTAGAAAAAAATTAGAAGAATTTAAATAAAAATTTAAACGTGAACTATATAAATAAATATTTCTATTTATTCAATAGTAGAGGAATTTAGGATAATTAATCAAATAAGTCGTATTTAATTAATTAGATTCTCTGGACCATTTATTTTTATTTAATAGTTAGTCATGTGAGTATTTGAATTATTTATTTATATATGGATAATGAAGAAAGTAGATTATATCTATTTTAAAATAAATGAATTAAAAAGAATAATTAACTCAATAATAAAATTTTATTTAATTATGTTAAGAGATGTTCTACAATGACAATGTAATATAAGATCTCATATCATGATTATACAAATATTAATATTTAATTATAAACATAATGTTAATAATATGATTCAATAACAAAACTTCTTAAATAAAATTAAAAATAAAAATAAAAAAAATATTCACTCAAACTAATAAAATTAAAAATAAAAGTAGTATCTTTTTTTTATTGAATTCATGCTCCAAATAAAATAGACAGCTAAAAATAAGTGCATAGTAATATGATGTAGCTAATCTGTAACTTTTGCCATAGGAGTTTAGGTGGAATACTTCGATAGCTTGCGAGATTATTTTTATTTTCCACTCACAACATCTGCCATTTCTCTTTCGTGAATTGTTGCGAGCAGACCATATCTCATGAAAAGCGAGAGCCCATATTTAGGAACCACGGGATGCTTATCAATAATCTTTACCCGATAACGAATAAGCATGGAAGCCGCAACCCACTTCATCTGCCAGTAGGCAAATTCCATTCCCGTGCAGCGCCGAGGTCCTGCGTTGAACGCTAAAAACTTGAAATCCGATTGTCTCATAAACCTAACGTTCTTTATCCACCTTTCCGGCTTGAATTCCAGGCAGTCCTCGCCCCAAACCTTCTCCAGTCTGGCGGAAGAGTAAATCGAGTACAAAACCTCTGCGTCCTTATCCACGGGTGTGCCATCGGGCAGAACATCGTCTTCCGCAGAAGCCGTGTACTCAATGGGAGTAGGTGGGTAGAGGCGGAGAGACTCTGTGACTGCTGCGTGCAGGTAATCCATCCGCTTTACTTCTTCAAAGCTGACAGAAAACGGCTCCTGATCGTCCAGACTCTTCCTCTCCTTCACGATCTCTCGGAGCTCTGCTAATATCTGGGCTTCAACAAGCGGATGCTTCGCTACCAGCCAGAAGAACCATGTCAACCCCGCCGTAATCGTATCCTTGCCCGCTAAAATGAGGGTCACAAGGACCATACACTTTCTTTTGTCAGAATAAAACCACCTGCTTTCTTCCTCATACTGAAGGAAGGCCGATAAGATGTCGGCCGCAGGAGAGCTGTGCCCGCGAGATTGCCATGCTTGAATAGAGAAGCCGTAGATGAACTCTCTGGCTTTGACAAGCCGGCGCTCAAAGAAAACGTTAAAGTACCTCAAAATTTTCCAACAAAACGGCGGCATGAGCAGGCGAAACATTATCAGCTGTATGGCCTCTTCGAAGGCCTCCAAGAAGGGAACTTTGGGCAGATCCGGTTTCAGGCAATCAAGTTCCACACCCGCGCCGAAGAGCCACGCGTTGTAACAAGCCAGCCGGAGGAACACGTCTTGCAGGTCGATAACGACGGCTTTGTCACAGGCGTAGCTGAAGAGGGGAAGAAATTTTTGCTGCATCACGGCCGGCAGAGCGGCGGCCACACGGTCGCGGAAGGCGGGCGAGGAGATCGCCTTGGCGATAGACACACTGAGCCGCTTGAAAGGCTCCCCGTCTTGCATCAGAATTGAGTCGCCAAGCAGGTCGCGAAACGTGTCTTTGAAAATCTTACCTTTACCGAAATTGTGGTACCTGGTTTTCAGCAGGTATTCAATGTTTGCGTGGTCGGCCGTAAACACCCGGCATTTCCAAGGGCCCGGAAGCCTGAATGTTCCGCCGTTCACGATAAGAAGATGAGTAAGCCAGTCGTAAAGGCCACCCCAATGAAAAGGCAACGAGGGAAGCACGCCCACAACCGGCCACACCGTAGCCCCTCTAAATCTCGATAGCATCCGAACCCGCAATCCCCAAATGAGTATGACAGTTATTATTCCTACACACCAGAGTTGAAAAACCGTCCTCCCATTCCCTACAATTTCCGCCAGAATCGCCATTTCCTTATTAGACCTAGAATCAACCGTAACTCTTCTTCGTCGCAGCACTTATTAAATACAGTTTACATGTCTTATTAAATCTCTCTTTGCAGTTGGTGCCTCCAATTCGAACTATTAATACTGTAGTATCTATCGTTCGGCGCTGAAATAACTTCAAATAAAAGCTAGATACTTACAGCAAACTAATAAAAGCTAATCTAGCTCTCTTGCATAGCTAAATATATTCCTACACTTCCACACTTCTGGTGAAGACTTCAATAAATAGGACATCACATATAAGCTTTCTAAATGCAGAAAAAAAGAATATCTGGTTGTGGGCTGCCAAGGAAGTGCAGGTCTTTGGGGTTGTGCAAAAACAAAAACTGCGGGGCGTGCTAACAACCTGACGGACTGAAGGGTTGGAGAACTAAATGCTGGCCGGGCTTAACCGGCACACTCTAAGGGTACATTTCTTCGGTGGCCGAGCCCACTGCCACTTTAATTCTGACCTTTGCCTGTGGCCTTTACCGTTTCGCTTTTTGCATTTGTCTTTTCCGTTTCCCCGTTCGTGTCCTTCGCCTTAGTCTTTGTTGTGAGAACTTCAAAATCTGCAGAAAGGAAGCCACTATGTTCGTAAAAGTTTCATCGGCAACCATGCAATGAGCATGCTTTGCATTATTTTTCATGGTGAAGCGACCGGATCATCAGATGTAGTTTATCCCCATCTGCTGTTCAAATAAGTTGGTGTTTTAATCTCAGATGTGTTGGATGGGAAAACTCAACGGAGAAGGGAATTATAAATTGCATTGAGCATTTTTTAAAACTCCTGCGTCGTTCATACTTGTATGATCAACTATTAAAACTAATAAGCTCATGTTATATTTAATTTTTTTAAGTTTTTAATTTAAGATTTTAATAATTATTAATAATTTGAATTACTAAAAATAACTTTCCAATTTAATTTTAGAAATAAATTTAATAATAATTAATTATTTATAATTAATATTTAGTGTCAATTATTATTTTTTAAAAATTACACAATAATAAAATCAATTTTAATTTTAGAAATAAACATATTAATACTAAATTATTTATAATTAATAATTAGTGTCAATAAATTTTAAAAAAATTAGACAATAATAAAACAATATCAATTTTAAATAACATTTCTAATTAAAATTATTAAATAATAATCCATAATAAATTATTGGTTATTAATTATTTAAAATTAAAATTGATGAATAAATTATAAACAATTTATAATTTAACTTTTTAAATTTTGACACGATTTATGGTTTTATTAGAAAAGAATGTTGGATTTTGACACACTAGACATATACAAATGACAATTTCATAATGATATTAATATATCACAATTGAATGTACATGTACATAAAAATATCTAAGACTTCAACATAATCATTTTGTACATATCCTATGAATTTTGGATTTCATGAAACCACATCATGTTGAGGTGTTTTATCTAGCAATTCATATCCTATTGCATTCATCCACATTTTCATACATGTCTATACATACATGCGTAATTGCAATATTTGACCAAAAACAAATGTTTTATATTATTTCTTGATGGATCCCCATATCCAACTTTAAAGCTTCCATTTTAGTAAACATGAGGACATTGGTAAATGTCATCAGTTTGGTTTTATCCCTTCTAATTTCACTTGCCTAAATATCGTAATAGGTTGTTACGTACCTAGTTTGCATTTTAATCTACAAGGTATCACATTTCATGAAATGTCATTTCAATTGAGGTATTCTATCAAATAGTTCCCATCCATTGTTAAGGCTCTGACATTTTGCATATATGAGTTTGCATTTCATTGAAGGATTTGGCTCCACATTAACTAATTGCTTGTGATTGATTTTTTTTTCTATTTCATGTTTAATTTGTGATTATTGCAATTGCACTTCCTGGAGGCATTCTACTAAGTAGTTCGCTAGCATTGAAGTATTAATTTGGTTCACACAAATTACTATGTGCAACTCTTTGAACATTTTATTTGGAAACTCCTTGAAGCATCAATTTAGTGAGTGTTAGAGACTAGTATTGAAGCATATATACTAGATATTATGCCCATTAACACTCATTCACATTGTTAAAAACATCTCTCTCAAGTATTCTCCTCTATCTTCCCTTAACTTTCATAGTTCCCAATGTCTACACATTCAACCCATTGACTAGCACGGTTGATGAAACTAGACAGAAGTGGTGAAGCAATTGTTGTATTTGGCACAATGTATTTAGAATTAAGTGTGGTAGCAATAACCTACCTATAGTTGAATCAAACACTATATTTAGAATTTTTAGAAGGGTTTTTATTAGAAAGAGATGTCCTATATTTATAATTTATACGGGTTATCTAGGACCAACCATTTTTTATAAAATCCTATACTACTACATTTCCCCACCTATGAAGCACATAGTGAAGAAATATGATCTTCACTACACACTTCATAAGTGAGGAATTTTAGTAGTATGGAGAGTGCAGTGAAGATCATATTTCATAAATGAATCTAGAATGTCTTGTTGAAAGTTTCATTTGTAAAATAGACCCAAAATCATGAATTATAAAAAAATATTCATCGCCTAAGCAAGGACTCAACCATATCCTTATGTAACACCTAGATACTTTGAGCCATCTAATCTTATCAATTGGCTCAACATAGATTTGTATTTGTAGCTATTTTATATTTAAGTGGTGAAGAGATTTATTTGTGTAAACTGGAGAGAGGGTTAGTAGTCATACCATACTATATGGTATAACCTATAGAGAACAGAGATGAAAATACAAGAAAAAAATATAGTTCACAATTAGTTATTTCTATCATGTGTTTATTTTTATTGAGTTGTAGATATGTGGTTAAGCCATAAATGATTACTCAATTTAAATGCAAACCTTGTTGAATTGATCAATTATAAATCAATTGATATAAATTGTATAGAATCACCTACTTTTACTGTTGTGGGCATATCTAACATGAAACAAATATACAACTCAATATGGAAATGTATATGGTGGAAATAACTAATTGTGAACTACATTTGTTTTTCTTGTCTTTTTAAATCTTTGTTCTTTATAGGTTATACCATATAGTATGCTATGAGTACTAACCCTCTCTCCAGTTTGCACAAATAAATCTCTTCACCACTTAAATATAAGATAGCTACAAATAAAAATATATGCCAAGTCAATAAGAGTGGATGACTCAAAGTATCTAGGTGGTAGGTAAGGATATACGGATATGGTTGAGTCCTTGCTTAGGTCATCAAGTTTTTTAGTAATTCATGATTTTGGGTATATTTTAAAAATGTATACTTTTAACAAGATGCACTCTTCATTTATGAAATATGATCTTCACTATGTGCTTCATAAGTAGGGAATTTTAGTAGTATAGGAAATTTTTAACAATTGGGTGGCCCTAGATAACCCATGTATATAAGACATGTCTTTCTAATAGCGAGCCTTCTAAAAATTTGAAATATAGTGTTTGATTCAACTATATGTAGGTTATTTCTACCACTCTTAATTCTAAATGCATGATGCAAAATACAACAATTGTTTCACCACTTTTGTCTAGTTTCATCAACCTTGCTAGTCAATGGGTTGAATGTGTAGGCATTGGAAACTATGAAAGGTAAGGGAAGATAGAGGAGAATACTTGCGAGCGATGTTAACAATGTGAATGAATGTTAATGGGTATAATATCTAGTATATATGCTCCAATACTAGTCTCTAACACTCACTAACTTTTTTTTTTTTTAAAAAAGAGGGTAAAAACTTTATTGAATCAGAACAACATTACAAAGTTAGAAGAAAGAGGCCATAGGGGGCCCAACAAAACAAGAATTAATTCACACCCAAGAAGCACCTCATATCCTCAGTGACCCATTCCTTAAGGACAAGGGCCAAGTCATTTGGAAGATTGCCTCAACCATCCACACACCAAGAATTAGTCCTCTCTGTCGCCTATTTAGCCAGTCCATCAGTAACCCTATTCCACTCTCGCAGAATATGGAGGAAAACAATGGACTCGAAAGAAGAGCACATAGAAATAATCTGCTTGACAACCACAACAAGCTGCCAATTCACATCCTCCAACTGTCGCTTATGCAACATATCAATTACCACCTGAGAATCAGATTCACAAACAATCCGCCGCCACCTAAGGCCAACCGCACGCTCAATCACCATAAGAATAGCACTAGCCTCCATAAGATTATTGGTATACAAACCGCGATACATAGAAAAGAAAAACACCACCACTCCCAAGTTGTCTCTACCAATACCGCCAACTCCAGCATGCCCAAGATTACCCCTAGATGACCCATCAGTATTGATTTTTAGCTCCCCTAGAGTAGGCGGACACCAGAAACCATCACGAGCCACCCTCTCGTGCCCACGCCTACGATGCACCCTGCCCAAATTTCTCCTATCCCCAGCCGCAAGACCCAGGGAATTAACAACACCCAATTCCCTAGGATCAACAGGCACAGACAAATCACACTTTGCAGACAAAGTCTCCTGTAGAGCCCCAAGGATCCGCCTCCAAAGTTGTTCAGAGATCAATTTTTTATCCAAGAAAATCCGTTTGTTGTGCTCCAACCAAATATGCCAAACAATCAAACTAGGGCCAATGCTCCAAGCAATTTTAAGAAAAGAGGTTTTGGCAGGAGATGATCCCTGTCTCCTCCAAAAATCAACCAAGGTAGAGACATGGCAACACGGTAAGCTCCATAGATTCCACCAGTGATGCCAGATATCCTTAGCAAAGAAACACTGAAAAAAGAGATGCGAGAAGCATTCCTCATGCTGACCACACAAAACACACATGGAAGGGCCCTAGAACCCCCGTTTCTGAATATTGTCCCAAGTAAGACCCTTACCTTGGATAACGAGCCAACAGAAAAAATTACACTTAGGCCAAGAAAATTTATTCCAAACATGCTTCCACCAAGGAACCTCAGAGCTCCCAAAGACCTGTTTATCCAGAGCCTGATAACCAGAGGCAACCAAAAATTTACCTCGCAAATATGGACCCCAAGCAAGCACATCTCTCCTAAGAAGAGAGTTGCAGGCGTGATCCGAAAGAATCTTAGCAAGTACTTGACGATCCTCCAAAATCCCCCCAGGAGGCCAATCTTGAGGGTCCTTCCACTTGGACATAGTAATTTGACTCAAAGAATGTTGAGTTTTGAAGTCAGCCACATGACACCAACCTGCTTCCTCAAAAATCTGGCACAAGTCCTGAAGGTGGGGATGAGAAGACAAAATAGGGGGATGTCCATCCCAAGAATCATGCCAGAAAAGAGCTTCCCAACCCCCATTACAAATCCAAAAAAGGTCCTGTTTCACAAGCTTGGCACCCCGTTTGAGGGTACTCCAGATCATAGAACCTCTCCCCTCCAGATTGAATCTTATGACCTCCATGCTTTCCACCGCACCAAAATATTTGAGGGTAAGAATTTTATCCCACCACATATGTTGCTGAGAACACCAGCGCCAATACAGCTTAGCAACCAAGGCCTGCCCATTCAAATCAGTCCGCCGTAGACCAAGACCCCCCTCCTGTTTCGGCCTACAGACAACATCCCATTTCACCAAGCTCCACTTTCTATGAAGAAGGTTGCCAGACCACAAGAACTGATGAGACAATCTCTCAAAATCTTGAATAAAACTTGAAGGAGTAGAAAGAACAAAGCACCTATAAAGAGGGAGAGCCTGGACCACCGACTTTAGGAGAGTCACTCTTCTAGCTGAAGAAATCCACCTGCAAGTCCAATGGTTGACCAATCTGCGAAACTTGTGAAGAGTCTCTTGCCAAAACCTTTTAGGGAGAGAACGAATAGCAAGAGGGATTCCAAGATAGAGAAAAGGAAGCGAGCCGATCTGGAAACAAAGAATACCAGCTAATCTCCTTTGGATAACCTTAGGAGTATGGAAAAAGTAAATGAGAGACTTCCCCTCATTAATGCACTGCCCAAAGGCCGCCAAGTAGTTGTCCAAAACACTACGCCAGTTCAAAGCCTCCTCAACCCTTGCCCTGCCCATCAAGGCAGTATCATCAACAAACTGAAGATGAGACTGAGGGGGAAGACCATTTCCCCAATTCCAACCCTGAATTAAGCCGCTAGCAACCTGAGCATGGATAAGCCTTCCCAAACCTTCCGCAAGTAGGATGAATAAGTAGGGCGACAAAGGATCTCCTTGTCTGAGGCCCCTAGAAGCACCAAACAGCTCAGTGGGCTCTCCATTGAGAAGCATTGAGAAGGAGGAAGAAGTAACACAACTCCTAACCCATTCAATCCAATCCCTCGCAAAGCCAAACGTTCCAAGAATCTTAAACAAAAAGCTCCATTTAACGCGATCATACGCTTTAGCCATGTCCAGCTTGATAAACATAGATTTTTCTTTTGAGGATTCCATAGAATGGATGGTCTTAGCTGCAATCACAACACCATCCATGATCTGCTTGCCAGCAACAAAACCACCCTGCTCCTCAGAGATTAACTCACCAAGCCAAGATTTCAGCCTGTCAGCAATCAACTTAGTAATGATCTTATAAACCACATTACATAATGCAATAGGCCAAAAAGATCTAGAGAATTAGCCCCCTCCTTCTTTGGAATGAGAACTAAAAAATTTGCATTCAGAGACTTCAACATTGGCTTATTCATGAAAGATTCCTTAACAACCTCTAAGAGGTCCATCTTAACCACCTCCCAAAACTCTTGAAAGAATTCAATAGGGAATCCATCAGGCCCCGGTGCTTTACCTTTCTTCATCTGAAACACAACATTCTCAAGCTCCAACAAGGTAATAGGAGAGAGCAATGATTCATTCATTTCATTAGACACCAGCTATAGGATACAATTCAAAATCCTTGTTTCAGCCTCCTCAGCTGGAGGCGAATCCTTGAAAAATAAAGAAGAGAAATACCGAATACATTCCGTAGAGATAGAGGCAGAAGAGGACAAAATTTCCCCATCAGATAGCACAAGAGAGGAAATAACATTACCTTGCCTCCGATCTTTCGCAGAGTTGTGAAAAAAAGAAGTATTCCTATCCCCAACCTGAAGCCATTCAATATGGGACTTTTGTTTCCAAAAAATTTCTTCGCTTAACTCCCATTCCTCTACCTCTTTTGTTGCAGCCATTTCTAATGAACTCAACTCATCCGTTAGGCCTTGATCATGAATCTGCCTGGTGATTATGTCCAGATTATCCTAAGCCTTCAGTTTTTCATGAAACAAATTACCAAAATGTTGCCTATTCCATCTTTTCAACTTGTATTTGACAAACTGTAACCTCTTTGAGAATGAGTACATAGCAGTGCCATAAGCTGGCTTTCCAAGATCCCACCAGCCAGAAATCATATCATGAAGAGACTCATCCTGGAGCCACATGAGTTGGAACTTGAAAGTCTGTCTAGCACATCGTTGAGGCACAGCAACCACAAGCTTAATTGGCCAGTGGTCAGAGCCTCAAAAATCCAATATTTCAGAGCTAATCATCCACCTATCCCCCATCCAAAAACTAGACACCAAAAATCTATCAAGTCTTTCAGAAATAGCAGCATCTCCAGTTCTCCTATTATTCCATGTGAAGACTCCATTAGTTGGCTTGACATCCACGAAACTCAAAAGGGCCATATTATCCTGCAAGAGCCTAGAGGAAGGCTCCAAGTGAGCACTACCTCCCCTCTTCTCTTCTAAAGAAATGATAGCATTAAAATCACCAGCTAGGATCCAAGGCAAGTATGGATCCAAAGATCTCACATATCTAACATGATCCCACAGATGCACTTTACCTTGGAAGTCAATCAGAGCATAAATATTAGAGAAAATAACTTTCTCTCCTAATTCTAAATGAGAAGCAACACAAGAAATTGAACTCTTACAGGAGATCCACCAAATTGGACTAACCTTTCGGGGATCCCAAAAACAAGCCACTCCACCAGAATTACCAAAAGCACCCACACATTGACATTGTCCACGAATCCAAATCTTAGGAGCCACACCTAACATACTATCCAAAGATAACTTAGTTTCCTGTAAGAAAATCACATCCGGGGAATGAATGTGGATCAAATCACGAATAGCCTTTTGTCTAGGGATGCTATTCATACCCCTCACATTCCAAGAAAGAAGTATCATCATTGGGGTTGGGAAAAGTGAGCATCAATAGTCTTCACCGAACCAGCCTCAACCAATGTCTCTCCAGCAAGCTTCACCTTTTCTTGGTCCTTTTTGCGACCAACCTTAACCGATTTCTCAGGTGTCCCTTTCTTAAAAGATTTTTGCTGCACACCCAAAATAGAGGAAGAAGGTCTAAACTTACCTAAATCAGGGGTATCCCGATCCTCCAAGTGGACCTTACCAGCACCAGAAGGGCCACCAGAATCAACAACCACCCCATTCCCCGCACCAATAGCTAGAGCGGAAGGAGCTAGTCCGGACACCATCTGAGGATCCGGGTCACCAAGTTGAGCCACTCCAGGGGTCACTGAAGGCAGTACCACATCCAACTCCTTAGAACCAGCGCCATCCATCATCTGCATGTCAGCAGTAAACCCTTCCTCCTGAACTAACCCATCCAAAGCCTCAAATCTATTGAGAGTTTCTCCTTCCTGTCTATCTTGAAAAGGCCTCTTTTGACCCCGTCCTCGATTGCGAGGTTTAATAGGAACAAAACCTTCTTTGTCTGCTGCCAAGCCCTGCACTGGATCCTTACCCTTTTCCACCCTCGAATTAGATTGAGTATCCGCATTAATTTTACCTCCTGTACTAAGAGCCCGAGGACACCTCCGCAACAGATGTCCATATTCATGACATAGCCGACACCGAAAAGGAAACATTTCATAATCCAATGGCTGGGTCTAGGAGTTAGAGCCAACAATCAAATCAATAGAATCAGGCAGAGGTTGACTTAGATCAATCTCGACACAAACCCTCACATAAGAAAAGATTTTCTTATCCAAAGTATGTTGTGAAGGACCAATGGGCTTACCCAACAATAAAGCAATCGATTGTAAAATATCAGTTCTCCAACATTCAAGTGGCAGCCGAGGAAGGTGGACCCAAATCGGGACCCTAGAAGGCAACTCTTCTGCCGAATTAAAGCCTGCATGCCATGGTTTTATGAAAAGACCTACTTGGTTATAAAAGTAAGGCCCCCCTTCAAATGCCTTATTTCGATCTAAAATGCACGAAAAGTCTACCAGAAAGAAATTGTTTGCAGCCAACAAAACATCAAAGTCACCCTCTGGAGACCATGTCTTGTGGATCCAAGTGTCCAAGAAAGAAAGGGAAACCCTCATCCCCATAAACTTACAAATCAAAACATGTTTGCTATAATAATCTAGATCCTCAGCGACCGCCTCCGATTGAATCACCAACATAGGATGAACTTGCGCCCTCTCCAAGCATCCATTTACCTTATGCATTTTAAAGGAATTTGATTTTGTCCAACCCTCTCCAATGGAAGCCCCATCACCAGACTCCGTCATAGCATTATCTCCCCTCGCCTCCCCAATCGATGCATTCATTGCCATTGAAGCACCCACCAAAAGCACCAGCCAAAAACCCCAAACCAGAACCCGCCCACCTCAATTGCATGCAAGAGAAAACCTTCCAGGAACACCGTCCAGCACCAGGAAACAACTGGAGCTCCACCCAGCCAGCAAAGGAGATAGAGAACGCAGGCAAAGAGCTACCCCTGCACTCGTACCACACACCCAACAGCCAACACCAAGCAACTCCAAAGGAAACCAGCGCTTTGACCTCAACCCGCACCACACCAAATCCCGTCCCCCTCACAAACGCTTGGAAAACGAATAGAGGAAACTAGGGCACGGGTGCCCTAGCTCGCCCACAGCAGGCTCCCAAAAATGCCATCCTCCTCCAATCACCTAACACATTTCTAACACTCACTAACTTTATGCTTCAAGGAGTTTCCAAATAAAATTTTCAAAGTGTTGTATGTAGTAATTTGTGTGAATCAAATTAATGCTTCAATGCTAGTGAACTACTTGGAGGAATGCCTGCAAGAAGTGTGATTGCAATAATCACAATTGAAAATGAAACAAAAAATTTATTACAAGCAATTAATTAATGTGGAGCCAAATCTTTCAATGAAATGCAAACATATATGCAAAATTTCAGAGCCTTCACAAGGCATGAGAACCATTTGATAGAATGTCAATATTGCTACTAGATCATGTTTCATGAAATGTCAGAGCCTTAACAAGGTAGGAGAACTGTTTGATAGAATGCCTCAATTGAAGTGACATTTCATGAAATGTGATACCTTGTAGATTAAAATGCAAACAAGGTATGTAACAACCTACTGCGATATTTAGGCAAGTGAAATTAGAAGGCATAAAACCAAACTCAATGACATTTACCAATGTCCTCATGTTTATTGAAATGGAAGCTTTTTAGTTGGATATGGATATCCATCAAGAAATAATATTAAACATTTTTTTTGGGTCAAATATTGTAATTATGCATGTATTTATAGACATGTATGAAAATGTGGATGAATGCAATGGCATAGCAATTGCTAGATAAAATGCCTCAAGATGAAATGCAAAATTCATAGGATATGTACAAAATGATTATGTTGAAGTCTTAGATAATTTTATGTACATATACATTCAATTGTGAAACATTAATATCACTATCAAATTATCATTTGTGTATATCAAGTTTATCAAAATCCAACTTTCTTTTCTAATAAAACCACAAATCGTGTCAAAATTTAGAAAGTGGAATTATAAATTGTTTGTAATTTATTCATCAATTTTAAATTTAAATAATTAATAACCAATAGTTTATTGATTATTATTTAATAATTTTAATTAAAAATGTTATTTAAAATTGATATTGTTTTATTATTGTCTAATTTTTTAAAAATTACTTGACACTAATTATTAATTATAAATAATTTATTATTAATATATTTATTTCTAAAATTAAAATTGATTTTATTATTATGTAATTTAAAAAAAAAAAATTGACAATAAATATTAATTATAAATAATTTTTTATTATTAAATTTATTTCTAAAATTAATTTGAAAGTTATTTTTAATAATTCAAATTATTAATAATTATTAAAATCTTGAAGTTAAAAACTTAAAAAAATTAAATATAACGTGAGCTTATTAGTTTTAATAGATTTTAATAGTTGATCATACAAGTATGAATGGCGCGACAAGTTTTAAAAAATGCTCAATACAATTTATAATTCCCTTCTCCGTTGAGTTTTCTCATCCGACACATGTGAGATTAAAAAACCAACTTATTTGAACAATGGATAGGGATAAACTACATATGATGATCCGCTCGCTTCACCATGAAAAACAATGCAAAGAATGCTCATTCCATGGTTGTCGATGAAACTTTGCAGACACAGTGGCTTCCTTTCTATAGATTTTGAAGTTCTCATTATAGCATAACAAAGACGATAGCGAAGATCACGAAGGAAAAAGACAAATACAAAAGAAGAAACAGTAAAAGTCACCGACAAAGCTCAGAATTAAAGAGGCAGTGGGCCCTGCCACCTAAGCAGTGTACCCTTAGAGTGTGCTGGTTAAGCCAGCCCCTAAAGGAGGCTCTGCTCTGAAGCTTCCAAAGTGCGGTGCCACCGGCAATGCTTCTGTCGACTTTTACAAAGTGGTGGGGGCGGAGCATTTCTCCAACAAATATGTGGCGGAATGCAGGAGGAGATGTTTGAGTGACTGTGAATGCACGACCTTCCTCTATAGGGAAGAGTCATCAATGTCCTTCCCCACACAGAGTCTCAAAGTACTAACATAAAAAAAATCGTTAAATTTATTCACACCTACTTTGTAAGAATAAGATCGTAGACTATCTTTGAAAATAAACCTAAAAATATAATGCCGACACATGTACTATAAAAATAAATAAATAAAAACAATTTTGTGTATCCACCCATGCCAGGACACGTCAGAGAGACCGAAGAAACAAGAGACAGTGGACTGCTTGTCATTCTATTACAGTATCTCATAACTCTTACTTCATCTAAATATGAGGCATTTGGGTGGCAAACCCAAATCAAAACTGATTAACTAGAGTATTGATTATGGGCATTGGCATAGGTAAGAAATTCGTCTAAATGTATCTCTCTTGCATAGCTAAATGTTTGTGTTAATTATAAAAGTAGGCACAACAAATATTTATGGTTATCAATACTTATTTTATTCATTTAAGTTGTATATAAGTTTTATTTCAAATAAAAATATGATATTCTATAAGTAACATTATTGACCCCTCTTCTTTAATTTCTAATTCAACATTTAAATGATCCTCTAGTAATTTCTTGGATAGAGAAGTTTGAGAGGTGATATGTTTGGATGAAACTAGATGTTGTAGTATAGGTATGTGAAAGAGATGACAAATCAAATTATAGATGGAATGTGATTATAAGGGAAAATCTACAAGATGACTTAGATCATTCTAAAATATGTTTTATGTGGGAGAAGAAAAAACCACACCTAGATGAGAGTACAAGAAAATTGGACTATATCACCATATGTCATGTCATATGACATAGTCAACACTCATTTCATCAAGTACCATCCTTCAAGCTAAAGAGAAAGGAGAGCAAAAGAAACTAAATGGAAATTTTAATGTGACAATAATAATGATAGCTCTATGCATGTAGGGGGGGGGAGGAACAAAAGGGGTTGGTGATGCTTGGAGAGAACCCTAGTTGGGTGTCATTTGTGTGAGCATATTTTTTTAAAGGCCAAATTGAAGAGTATTAACAATAGCAGCACCAATGATGGTGAAACATCAATTTTAGTGAAGAACAAAGGAACCAAATTCAAAGAATTACACCTTATACATGTCATTGCTTCTAGTTAGAAAACTAAACCTCAATGACAAGAACACCTTTAAGAATTGATATTTCAAAAGATTAAGTTTATATACTACAATTGATTTGTGAATTATTCATAAAGTGTTACAAGTGTCATGTAGTGGTGAGTACATGCCTTTATAGCAATTTAGTAATAGTAGTAACAAGTTTCATGTAGTATTATAATATAACTATTTGTTGTTGATTTATAGGGAGGTAAATAATATGTTCTCTAGGTGATAGACGAGTTGGCATGACATAGAGATTTAGATGTAAGCTACTAACAACTTTATATTAATAGAGTCTTGCAGGCATAATCTATTCAAATGTTACTTAGATAGTGAGATTATAGTTGTCAAGTTTAATTTTTATCTCAAGTTTAGTTTGTACTAAGCACAACTATGACTAATATAGTTGAAATTGAGTATGTTCAAATTGAAATAAATCTTCAGTACATAGAGTAAAATAGTTTTAAATATTTTTAATGTAAAGAAGATAACGCTTAAATAAATGAAAGAGTTCAACAATGAAATCTTTTGAAATAATATAAATTTATTATTTACTTAGACTCTATTGAAGAGCTATTTTTATTAAATTATAGTTATTATCCAAACTCTAATCCTAATTTTAATCCTAATTTTAATCCTAATCTTAACCTTAATCCTAACCCTTGATATATTCTTAATTCTAACCATGATGCTAGATCTAATCATAATTAAAATAATAACTCTAATTTTAACCCTCATTGTAACTTTGATTGTAACCCTAACACTAATAATTATACATTATAGATTTATTGAAAATATTTTAGTTTTAAAATGATATTACATTTGTTACTTTACCAACTTTTAAATAAAAAAATAACTCATTAAAAAATAATAATAGATTATTATAATATATTACTATATAATATATAATATATTACTATGTCAATTAAACCAAATATAACATTTTATTATAAATATTTTTACTTATTATTTATTATATCAAAAATAATACTATAAATAATATATTATTTATTATAATACAAATAATAATAATAAATTATATATATATATATTTTTAATATAAATAATAATACTAGAAATAGTATTATAATAATATATTATATTATTTATTACATTATCAATAATAATATAAATATATATTATTATTTATATTTATTATATAAAATACTATTATTATAATTTTTATAATTTAAAATATAAATATGGTTAGTTCTATAGTAACAAATAATAGATTATATTATTATCTATATAGATTATATTGATTATTATTTTTTAATCAATAAGCTAAGGGGTAAAGGGCCACTCATTTTAATTAAAATATAAAGGAAATTTTGTTACAACATCCCTATGATGTAGGAGACCATGAAACATAAGAGGTTGAAAGAAGGGAAAATAACTTAGAGTAGAGGCCTAAAAGAGGCTACCAAGAAGAAAAAGAGGAATCAAATCTATAAGAGAGACTTGTCCTAGCATGAGGCAAACAATTAAAAGAATAACCTACCCCAACAAGAAAAAAACCCTAAATACAACTAAAATCTATTAAAGTTTTCTAAGAAAGGATTATGTTAATAGTCCACTAGGAGCCCTCCTCAATCACCTTTGTAGCTTCTGTTCAATTTTTTCTACTTCTAACTTTATCCCTTTTTTCCTCTTTGACTCACCACAATCTGGTTTTGTTTATTTTTTAAAGTTTGAGAGCTCTCAAATTTTTGAGGAGGAGCCAAAAAAATGTCTTGATAAAAAAATAGGATTCAAACCTCCAAATCCTACATGAAAGTGAAGGTGTCATCCAAATCACAACCATTCTCCAACTCCCCAGAAGGAAAATTAGTACCCAAGTATCAATGATAGGAATGTCAAAGGGAGAATCAAGCTCCTAAGGCTGCACAAGGGAAGACAAATGGAAGATGAATAGGAATAGACCCCAAAATAGGTTGAGGCTCGATAAACTTGTCATAATTTCTCCAAATGAAATTTGCATCCAGGACAAAGAACTAGACTTCTTAAACCATATTTTTAACATGCTTTGCATTAGGTGCATGTTGAAGAGTGCAAGCCTCAATTTGTGACCTAATTTATTATAGTTGAAGCATCTAAATGGAAGGCCTTCATAAGTTAAAAACTAAGACCAAGAACCAAAAGAAGATTGAATCTAGATAAAATGAAAGATAGGTCTAGATAAGTCTACCATAGAATTAACTCTAATATACCTTCAAGCAAGACTCACCTCATCCATGTCTAATTTAACAAAGGAACCCACTTGATTGATCAGTTTACCAATGAGATCTACATTTTGCATAACCAAGGTAGATTCTAAAAAATAGTCCAAATAGGACCATTTATGATATTGGTAGTGGTTGGATTGAAAAAGGGGTCGATAAAGTGAGAAAATGCTTGCTTGCTCAAAGAACCAAGGGTCATTTTGAACCACAAAGTTACAAGCAAATTGAAAAAAAGCATAGAAAAGACAAAATTTAGGGATTCAATAACATGAGTAGATATATTTCTCCCACTGGATTTGACCCACTCTTAAACCAATTCAAGGGATAGGTTCCTTTATAGGACTCATAAATTATACACTTAGCAACCACATTGATACACTCATCTGAAATGAAGAGATCCTTTAGCTTATCAATGAATGCCACCTCTAAGTCTCCAATATAGAAGGAAGAAACTTTTCTTTGTTCAGCAACCTCCATGACAAGCAAAGAAGGTGGATGTGATGATGACATAAGAAGAATAAGGCTAAGTTTATCCTAGTGGATCTGCTCTAAGAAAAATTAATTGCACAAATGATAATAGTTAGCACTATTTCTACATGACTCAAGGGAATCCTAAACAAGACTTGCAAAAAGATCCCCATCTTGATCTAAGCATAAATAGTCAAAGGCGGGCATAAAAGGAGGATACCCCAAAGGATCTTGAATCTCTAGTGTTGAACCAAAATGAAGTGCATATCATATTTTCCCTATTCCATTTGTCATGCAATAACCACCCTTCAAGATCCTAACATAACTATTTTCCCTTGGTTAGGCCCTTCACTTTTGCACTAAGATTTTATGACCTACACTTCTTTCCACCCACACCAACCTCAACATTCAGCCCTCTAGTCCTACAAAAAAATCCCATGCTAGTATTTCCCTCACATATATTTGTTGCCCATGGGTCAGTTCTATTAAGTGTTGATTATTTATATAGATTATTATTATATAGTAATTTATCATAAAACTAAATTATTAGTATATATTAGTATATAATATATTACTATATTACTATATTAGTTAAGCTACAATGTAATATTTTATTATAAATATATAAAAATATAATAAAATTCACTATTATGTTAATAATAATATATTTTTAACAAGTTTTTGATTAGGTTAATACTTGAAGGGCTAGTACTGTAATAACCCATTCAAAATTATTACTTAATTAATATTATTGTAAATGACACATGAATATACTCCAAATTAAAAAGACATAACTAGTGGCTAAAGTCAATCATAGCTACACATGCCCATTTAAAATGAGTCAAAGATTCTTATATTCACTTCAAAAGTAAAAAATTAGAATATTAGGTTTGACTTGGCTCCTAAGGCCACAAAGTCATTACATTATACACATTGCATCAAGTACAAGAATGAATTACATCAAGGTACATCTTAGAATATAATAGTCTTGTGAACAACTAAGGTTATTCTTGGACGCTTATCTGCATTGGTGGAAAATAACATGGTTGAAGCACTTTACCACCCAACCACAAAGCTTGCACTTCCCTAGTATTATTCCAACTTGCATGGAATAATGCTTGACCTTGCATGGAAATTTTAGCAAGAGAACAATTTGCAAGGTGGAATCTGGTGTGTTCCCATACATCAACATGCAATTTTTATCTATAAGTTACAAAAAAAAGTGCAAGATCTATGCTAGGAATGACAAAGAGTTAAATCACAAAGTTCATTCAGACATACATAATGAACTATATTGCTTGGCCAAGCATAATAAATGTGTTGCAACAACATTGAACAATAGGTTTTAGTAAAGCAAACCTATACTCTCTAAACTCCATTTTGGCACCTATCCTAGAAGGTAACTTTCTACTATGCATCTCATTACAATTATCTACCCTCTAGCAACATCTACCCATAGGTGCTCTCGTCAACTAAGTTATCACTATTATGTTCAAGTATTTAAAATATTCTTTCACAAATGCCTTCAAAAGAAGAGAAAAAATACTAATATATACTCTAAACATAAATCAGATTTATTATTCATAGAGTAATTCTTGACAATCAATCATATCATTATTATGGCTATTTTCTACTTATCATCTTAATCATTTTCCTTTTAAAAATGTGCTAAAAATAAAAGAAGGTATGTCACAAGTATGTGTATGTACATAGATGAAGTATATATGCATGCACATATATGTGCCTACTAATGTTAAATTTTTTGCATACATTCTAAAATAATCATTAATTCAGATTGCAATCTTCAAATAGCATTCCATTTGACATTTCTTTCTACAAAAATAAAGAAAAAAATAACAAATCTATGCTAATAGTTTCACACATAATGTTATTGCATTCTTGCATTAGTGATACTCTAACATTGTTGTTTTCATAAAAACATTCATTGTTTAAACAAAGAAAGTGTTGTTTCCTACTAAACAATTATAAAACAAGTTGTTTACATATTAACATTCATTGTCTAGCTAGAATATGTACTTTTTCTTACTAAACATTCATAAAACAAGTTGTTTACATATGAACATTCATTGTCTAAGCAGAATAAGTATTATTTTCTACTAAATAGTTATAGAGCAAGTTATTTCCAACAAATTTTTTTATTGAGCAAGTCTATTTCTAGATTTAATGATTTTTTAACAAAATAGAGTTGTTTTAAAAATATTAACCATACTTTACACCAACTCAATACTATTTCAAACTAAATAGTTACATTTAAAGATAAATAATATCATTTACTCTATTTACTGATCTCAAGCTATTTACATGTGAAATGATCACTTTACAAGTATTTGTTCTTTGTTTAAAATAGAATGGGTTCTTCCACAATGTAATGAAAATAATAAAATCAAATTTCCCTATTTCATACATCAAGATAGAATGTCTATTGTTCAGATTCTGAATATTTGCATCACTAAAAAAATCAATGAGCAACTTGATATTATAAACAACTATGTTTAACATATTTTATCGAATAAGTTTTTTAGTAAATGTTTTTTTTGCCAAGAAGGCATAGAAACATCATGTGCAATCAATAATCATGCCTTTTAGGCTGCAACAACAAACTACGATTGCTCTGGGTCAACAAATTCTCATGGTCGGGTTTCTCCTTTCTAAGAATCAATGATATATTTGAAATTGCCCATGTGGGCTTATTATTTTATACCAAGTATGCAAAAATATTCTACATGCAAACTTTGTTTGTATCCCAAACATTGATTCATGCCATCGTTCTTATTGAACCAGGTCAGTTTATCTCTAAATCACAACCTACATACATTTATGAGGCTTAAGAAACATTTGACAAAGCCCTTCTCTGTTATCATCCCATTTGATAGCAATAATTAGATAAAATACAAAGGAAATACAAGATTATTAGAATCAAACATTCTCTAATACCACGTTAGAATCAAACATGCTCTTATACCATGTTAGAATTTGCTATGGATGTCAAGATCTATCGACCAAATGGAAAGCACAAAGAAGAGAGAAAAGAATGTGACAAGAATAAACTCTATTCAATGTCAATATAATAATGGAATGTTTGCTTAATTTTACAATGAGAGACCGATTATATAGCCAAGGTGAGAACATAGGAGTTAATAAGATTATGACAAGTATCATAATCTTATGACATGAGACAACAATGAAAAGCTATCACTCCACCTAAAGTGGAAAGTGATAATGTGATAACCACCACAAATAGTGGATCACCCACAAAAGGTGGAAACCTAATCACATGATATGTCCATGAAAGGTGGAGGTGATAAAGTAATAAGAAGATAAGTCCACCAAAGGTGGAAATTCTCCAACAACTCCTATGTGGTCCCTAAGTAAACTTAACTAAGGTGTAATTATGACTGAGGACAAGGTACAAAATAATTAATTACACCAACACCCCCCCTTAAGTGCAACTTAGGGAGAATGAACACAAAAGAAAAAAATGCAAGATGGGTCCCGACAACTAGGCCATGTTAGGTACCCATGTACAAATGCAATGAAATCTCTCACAAACAGAGAAAAGGAGAAAACCCAATGGGACAAAACTCCTCCCCAAAAGAGAGATGAAATACAAAATAGAAATTCTCTCAATGATGCATGAGAAGGTAAAAAACCCATGTGAGGAAAAAGACCCCCCATAAGAGAGAAGTAGAAGAGAGACAAGGCAACCCCCCTTCAATGTTGAGTCTCCTACAATGATGGTAGAAGCTCGACGTTGAATGCTAAAGATGATCCAATCTCGTCGAACAACGTTCCTCCCCTTAGGAAGAAACAAAACCAAGGATGTATGCAGGATGTATGATGTCTTTGAAGCATGCTCAAGTGTCTCCATGTCAATTTCGAAAGCTGACACACTCCAAACAGACATTCTAAGCCACACTGTTGAAGAGTACAAGCCAACATCTAGTAGAGAAGAATGTAGAACATGATCCAAAGAGAAAGATATCCCCTCTAAAGATAGAGAATACTCCTCCAAATGTTGTCCAAAAGCATCCACACTCATGTCAAACTGCAAAGAATGATCATTTAGAGAATCATAGTTGATCCTTGACAAAAGAATAATATCAACAAACAAATACGTAAGGGTCTCTTACCCTCCCCAGGATAATAGGTGATCCTTGACAAAAGAATAATCTCAACAAACAAATAGTCATCAGAATAGATCCAATAGCCATCATAGGCTAAGCATTTAAATGTAAATAGAAATAATGACCAAGCCTTCAAATCTCTTTGAGCCTCAGCCAACCGATTAAGTGAATATGAAATAGTTTAAAAAAAAACATAGGTTTGAAACCCTCTTTCATGGGATCATTGATCGATCCACAATAATGTTTATACATCATAAAAATACAATTAAAAGGAATGAGGTTTCGATTAGCCATCAAATGGCTTGCACAAGAGTGGGACCTTGATAATAGTCTTAACTTAATACTATAAGGCTTAGCTTAGCTCAGAGAGCTAGCCGTAAGGTTTGTACATAAAGGTCATACAGTACAACCTCAGGTCGAATGACCAAATAATGGTTGATGGCATACCATTTGGCTCAAGATCATCGTGATTCATCAAGAATGCAACTTACTATTTGAATGATGAAATTGCCATATAAAAATGGAAGAATAACATTCAATAATAAGGAAAAATGATAGAATGAAATCAAGTTTCTTTGTTAAGTGATCAGATTACTTCAAAAATAGAGCTTTGTGTGAGTTTGTCTCTTGATTTTCCCCCCATCTACAAGCTCTCTCCCTACTTTTTCCTTCCCAACAAACAACTTTTTTTCCCACTGCTTGTGTATTCAAAATGGAAACATCTTCTTTTTGTATGCCTTTGGTAGAGGCATTATTGCCTTATTGCCAACCACTGCTAGTTTGAATATTGCTATTAATTTTGTTGCAAACCACATCCATCATGGATTTTCCTTAAGATTTTTCATTGATTTCCATAGTCTAATTCATAATGCATTGGTTATCAACTTTGAATTATTTGTAAAAACAAATATTGTTTGGTTTATGGTTTGCATTTTGTAGCTATGGTTTTGCATGGGTTTGTAACTATAATTTTTTGTGTTTTGTGGGTTTCTCCATCTAGGTTGGTGTTCAAACCAATATTGTTTGATTTACAACTTCTATTTTGTGGTTATGGTTGCAACGAAATAAAATAGTTACTGTTATATACTTTATGTTTGGTTCCATTGGGAATTGTTGATTATTGTTCTCTGGCTTAGGCTATCTTGTTTCATTTTTAAAAAGGTGCTATTGAAAAGGCTATATTATTTGAATTTTTGATAAGGTTCTATTGAGAAAAGAGTATATTTTTGCATGGGTTTATTATTGTGATTTTTTTGTGGGTTTCTCTTTATGGCTTCCGTTTTGTGGTTGTGTTTGCAACAAAATAAAATTGTTGACGTTATAGAGTTTTTGTCGATTGTTGTTGTCTAGCTTGGGCTATACTGTATCATTTTTTATAAGGTGCTAGTAAAAAGGCTATATTTCAATTTTCGATAAGGCGTTGTTGAGAAAAGACTATTATTTGTTAAAAGCATTATTGTTTCATTTATGGTTGGTGTTTTATGGCTATTATTTTGCATCGGTTTTGTGGCTATGGTTTTGTGGGTTTCTCCATCTAGGTCCCTATTGAAACCAATATTGTTTCATTTTTGATAACATTCTTTTTAGAAGGCTATATTGTTTTATTTTCGATAAGATGTTGAAAAAAGACTATATTTTTGCATTGGTTTGTTACTATGCATTTTTGTGTTTTGTGGGTTCCTCCATGTGGGTTTCTGTTGAAACCAATATTGTTTGATTTATGCCCTGTGTTTTGTCCCTATAGTTGCAACACAAAGCAATATTATTTTATTTATGGCTTTTATTTGGTGGTTATGGTTGCAATGGAATAAAAAAATTAATTTTATATAGTTTATGTTTGATTCCATTAGGCATTGTTGATTATTGTTCTCTAGCTTAGACTATATTATTTAATTTTTGTAAGGTGTTGTTGAAAATGCTATACTATTTCAATTTTCTATAGGGTGTTTCTAAAAAAGCTATATTGTTTCAATTTTCGATAAGGTTTTGTTGAGAAAAGATTAATGTTTTTGGGTGGGTTTGTTACTGTGAATCTTTGTGGCTTTCTTTTTATGGCTTCTATTTTTTGGGTATGTTTGCAACAGAATAAAAAAAATCGTGTTTTATGGTATCTTTTTTCATGGGTTTTATGACTATGGTTCTGCATGGGTTTTGTGTATTGTTGATTGTTGTTCTCTAGCTTGCACTATATTGTTTCATTTCCAATAATGTGTTTGTTAGAAAGCTATATTGTTCCATTTTCGATAGGGTGTTGTTGAAAAAAGACTATATTTTTGCATTAGTTTGTGATTCTGCATTTTTGTGTTTTGTGGGTTCCTCCATGTGGCCTATTGGTGAAACTAATATTGTTTGATTTATGCCCTATGTTTTTCCCCTATTGTTGAAGTTCAATAAAATAGTTAGCTTTATACAATTTATGTTGATTTCCATTAGGAATTGTTGACTATTGTTGTCTAGCTTTAATATAGTCAGTGTTATAAAGTTTATGTTGATTTCGATAATGCATTGTTGACTGTTGTTGTATGGCTTAGGCTACATTGTTTCATTTTCAATAAGGTGTTGTTGAAAATCTATATTGTTCCACATTGTGATAAGGTGGTGTTGAAAAAAGACTATATCTTTGCATGGCATTTGGGTCGATGTTTAAGCCAAATTGCATTTTTGTGGATATGGTTGCAACACAATAAAATACTTAACATTATATAGTTTATGCTGATTTCGATAGGGCATTGCTAGTTGTTGTTCTCTGACTTTAAAATAGTTTATGTTATATAGTTTATGTTGATTTACATAAGGTATTGTTGATTGTTGTTGTCTAGCTTAGGCTATATTGTCTCATTTTCGATAAGGTGTTGTTGAGAAGGATATATCATCTCATTTTCATTATGGTGCTGTTCAAATAAGGCTATATTGTTTTTTAAAAGAAATATTGGTTTTTTTTATGGTTTGTGTTATGTGGCTATGGTTTTGTATGGGTTTGTCAGTGTGATTTTTTTGTTTTCTGTGTGTTTCTGCATCTGGGTTGCTATTGAAGTGAATATTATTTGATTTATGCCTTGAATTTTGTGTGTGTGGTTGCAACTGAATAAAATAGTTAATGTTATACAGTTTGTGTTGATTTACATAGGGTATTGTTGATTGTTGTTTTGTATCTTACGTTGCATCGTTTCATTTTTATAAGGTTCTTTTGAAAAGGATAGATTGTTTTGTTTTCAATAAAGTGTTGTTAGGAAAATAATATAGTTTTTCATGGGTTTGTTACAATGCATTTTTTTGTGTTTACTCAATTTTACCATTTGGACCGATTTTGAAACCAATATCGTTTGATTTATGATATTTATTTTATTGTTATGGTTGTAATGCAATAAAATAGTTGATGCTATATAGTTTATGTTGATTGTTTCTCTCTAGCTTATTAGTCAATAGGTTATTTGTGTGAGCTTTGGTCAAAATTCCCACTAGCCTTCCCAGTTTTTGAGCCTTTCGATGGCTGTGAAAAAGGTGGCAGATATTCTTGAACTTTTTTTGGAATTCTCATCATCCAGCTCGGCTATCTATCATCCTTCTCAATTTCTAGGCCTTCATGATGGTTGTGGGGAAAGGTTGCGGAGGCGCTTGGTGTGTGTTGGGAATAGGTTGGTGGATTTTCCACTGCACGGATAAAGAAGGCCAATGAAATTAAATGTTGGTTTGCAACAATATTATTTGTTGTATAGCTTGCATGTGCTAGTGATGGTTGTAATTGTGTTGTCAAAAAGTGTAGCCTTGACACTTTTTCACTCATTTGGGCCTTTTTCCTTGGATTTTGGCCTAATTTTTCTTTGATCTAATGCTATAATGTGACATTAGGCCTTGAACACTTGCAAAACAACAATAACCTAATAGTGTTTTATAAAGGTTTTGTAAAGTGTTGTAACACATCTTCACACTTTTCCAAGACCCTTTCAACATAAGTCTCCTAAATAACTCAATTTCAACCCTTTTCAAGTCTTGTGCCAAAGTGTTGTAAAGTGTTGTAATTCATTTTCACACTTTCCTAGGATTTTTATCACTAATTCCACCCTTTTTAATGATAAATTGGTCTCTTAATGTACCCTTAGTCCTGACTTAAGTGTGTTTTAGGACACAATCTAGATAAACATCATTTAACACAACTTAATTCTCGACCACCACTTGAATTTATCCAAGTGGACCATGTTGATGGGTGTTTTTGCACACCGCCTCAACATAGGCAATGCATAGGTGCATCATCTCTCTTGAAAGGAAATATCCAACAAGTTGCTAAAAATCACCCCAAGATCTCTCGGGTGTCAGGTCATGACTTGCATAAAATATCTTAGTTGATGTTTGATGTGATCTTGTTGGTAATCACAAGGTAGACTTACGTGAGTTAATATGGAAGGGGGATCAGATCTGCAAAAGAAGTTTTAAGGTGGGGAAGTTTACTATACATTTGTTGTAGGTTCAAACAATAGTCTTGAACTCCATTTCCGTTTTAAGATTTGGCTTTACAATGTGCAATGAACCTTAGCATAGGTTATTTCTAAAAAAAAAGAAAAAAGGTAGGGGAGAGAGAGAGTTACTTGGCCTCCAACTACTAATGAATAATAATCATGGAGGTCTCTACTGTGGACAACTTCCTTAAAAAAAAATTCTACTTAACCAAAAATTTCATAGTTTCATGAAATTTGTGTTATCTTCTAAGGACTACATTCTTTTTACCATTCATTCATCATACATATGTATGAACAAAGATAAAGATTTAAAAGCAGCTTCAATTCTAAGTCCAGACTAACTTTGCATTGCCATCTACCAGCAGTAAACAACCAAAAGTATGGACAAGGAAGGCATCTGCACAGCATAAATATTCATAACCAAGAAATAATATTACTAAATCTACCTAAGTCAACTGGAAGGAAACTAAAACAACAAATTAAATTTCACTAAATCATCTAACTATGAGAGAAGAATCATGAAACCTGAGAAAAAACCCATAAATGCACCAAAATCAATGTATTTCTATTGCAATTTTTGTAGCATGTCTTTACAACAACTCAACTCTCCTTGAAAATTAGAGGAGGTCCCCTATTTATAGTGTTCCAAAAGTAGAATATGTGGCCAAGATTGATTTAAATTTGTGTCACCACAATTCACTATAACCTAGGGTTCTACTTACCCCCTAATATATTACATTCTGAAAAAAAAAAAAATTTGCCCATATCCCTATTTTATCTTTTAGTGGCAGCACTGTAGCATTTTTGTCCTCTTGTTGATTGCTCTTTGTTCTAGCTACTCCTTTAGAAATTATAAATTACTAACAAGGTTGCCTTACTACTTCTTCAAAGTTGCATATTCCATGAATTTCAGGATCACTGGTTGAAGCTTATCGACCTCTATGATGTCATATCTCAGCACTTGGTAGCTCCATTCCTTGGAATTGTCAACGAGCTTTCCCCAATCCTCCTCATATTTGGAAACATGATCCTTGAACAGCTCAGACTGGGTGAAGGCTCAGGCAGCAAATTTCATGAAATTTGTAGTAATTTCAGCTGACATATAATCTTCCATCCTCTTTTGGAAGTGAGGCTTTATATTCTCCAAATTGATTTGGACAACAGGCATTTAATATCCCATCATCAACTTCAGATATCAGAGGCAATCCTCTCTGACTTCTTTGGCCCATTCAATATCTGGATTTACCTTTTCAAGTACCTATTCTAGCATCTCCTTTCGATGATCAAAATATCGCTTTCAGATATCCATGAGCCAGTGATCCTCTTCTTTGAATGTAAATTCCTTCACCTAGATCTCACTTGGAAATTTGAGGATAGCCTCAATCTTTGGGTAAGCAGCCTCATATTTCCTTGGGAATTCGGTGCAGATTTTCCTGGTGCCCTCAAGAGACTTGTGAATATCCAATAAATTGTTCATTGTCCGAACAACACAATTGATGCACGTATTCCCAATGTCCAAGACCTACCAAAACCACTTCTCCATAGTCTTGTCCAAGTTCTTTCTCTTTTCTAGTTTGTCAATTTGTTCTCTAGATAACAATTGAGATAGGGTCAAGGATCTGGTTGTTTGTTCTTTCATGGATGACCACTGTTAGATGTAGGCTATCAAATCAACCACCTTTCCCTTAAGCTCCTCTTTGGAAACTTTATCCTATTGAATGAGATGCATGAGCATGGTGACAGATTCTTGGAAGTTCTCTACTTTTTGCTCCCTAGTGGCCACTCCCAAGTCGATGGTGGATATGTTGTCACTTATTCCTTGTTCTCCCACCACCAGCATAGCTATTTGTACTACTTTGGATCTAGAGGTATCCATCATTACCTTTGACTTGATCTTCAACTTCTTCTCCTTCTTGGTGCCAATTTGGGCTTGAGCCAGTATCACTTCTAGCCTTGCCTTTGGATCCTTTGAGTCGAGAGCCCTCTTTTCCAATTGTCTCGCCAACCAGTCGGGCATCAAGTACTTTTCCTTTGGTGATTCCTGCCTATCCTCCTCATCATCTATCCTCCTCATCATCTTTTTTGATTTCAATGGACTTATCATTAAGATCCTCCTGCTCTATCTTTGTATCCTCCTTTTCCTCATCGAAGTCTTGGATGAACACTATGCATTTGATAGGGGATTTGGTGGGCAAGCATTCATCAAGGTTTCTCTCCATTTTAGCATCCTTTTCTTATTTTTCTTCATCATGTTCATGCTCCTCGACCTGCTTAATCTCTAGATTCTTATAATTTTCAACCTCTTCCTTGGGCTTATTTTCTTCACTTTTCTCTTGTTCATTGTCTTGCTCCCCATGAGGGAATACCTCTTCATCATGCCTAGGGGCATGGTTACGTTCTTCCACTGGAGATCTATCACCCCCAATTTCTATGGCAACAACCCTTTCTTCACTGATAGGCTATCTTTCAGCCTCCTTGTCTTCAATTTCCTTGAGTTACTTGACCAACTCAACATCAAGCTCAGGGTCAGATATTTCTTCAATTGTCTTTATGCCCAAATCCTCATCATCATCACTGGAGGAATCATAGGTGACCTCCTCAATTACTCAATACTCATATACAAGGTGCTCATGATAATCATCCACCTCCTCTTCCAACCTCTTAGCTGCTTCAAATTGTTGTCTTTCCAATTCCTCAAAAATTTGCATTGTGGCTTCCATATTGGGTGGCTCGGTAGGAGGAGGAGGAACTCGGGTGTTGATCATTGCTTGGGAAATTGTAGCCTATACTACTAGGTTTGCAAACATTCCCAATAGTTCAGATGGAAAATTTTGCATATATTTCACGAAGGACTCCAAAAGGGTAAGGGTAGGCATTGTAGTTGCAGAGGTGGCAGCCGAAAGAGAGAAGGAAGGAGACATGGAGGATGAGGAGATCGATGAGGTGGTGGTAGAGGATGAATCCACCAATATTACCTACATGGTGGGAGAAGTAGAGATGAGGTGAACAACGATTTCCACCATCGATGGAGAGGATGCAACTGTTGCATGCAGGATAGGTGGGGTGGTGGCAATAATGGTAGTGATAGCAGTAGTAGATGAGATAGGTGGAGACTTCGACTGATCAACCTCCATCTACTCTCCCTCATGGAGTGGATCTTCTTGGATTACTGGAATTTTGATGGTGTTTCCTATTCACTTGTGTTTCTTAGAAGGTTCACCTTTTGAAGCCTTTCTTACATACACCCTTGGGCTAGGTTGCTACTCATCTGTCTCCATTCTCTTTCTTGATCAAACGAATGGAGGGTATTTTGATGTTTCTCTAATTGATGTAGTTGTCACACCCTCAAATCTACTTGGCTCACCCTCGATCCCCTTGTATGTCAGGATGACCCCTTGTTGTTTCAATTGAGAAACTTTTTCATCAATCCATGCCTTTGTTCAAGCCTCGATGGGTTTGGTAAGTATATCAAGGCCATCAACCTCTGGCTCACCCCAATCAATCACTGGTAGTGGTAGAGTTGTAATGGCATTGTCCATGGGGTCGATTATAGTGTCTTCATCTTCTTCTAGTTGATCGCGCACCAGGAATAAGTTCACCCTCTTTACAAAGTATGCATTCATCCGCATATAGTTCCTTATTCGTACTTCAAAATCATCTTTGCGATTGGCCCAAAAATACTCGACATGGTTGAGGTGGGCATACTCCTATCCAATTTCCTTCTTGATATGGCTGTATGGATCCATCTGCTGCCTGGTCGTGTGAGGCTTGAAATGATACTCTACCAACTCTTTTTCTGAATTATGGGCACAATGGGAGGTGTAGAGCTCATACATCCCTTGGCCAAGTGTAAGGGGATAATGTATCCCCACTAGATTCTTTTCTCTCGGGATGGTGTGAATGTTCCACAACTACCAAGAGAGTTCCAACAATATTATCCAATCATTATGGTACCAGGGTAGATCATTTGGCTTTTCTGAAAATCCTTGGGCGTAGATGTAAGTGAGCTTGTGATACTGGATAAACAGAAAGGCATAATTTTTGAGGAAGGATTATGCACTGTGGGGGACTCTTCTCTCAAAGTCACCCCTAAGCAACTTAATGATAATAGCGATGAATGCATCATTCACCCTACAATAATCTTTCTTGAAGTTTTTGAACTATAGTTGGGCGTACTTGTCAAAATCCTTGAGTTTTCTACCAGGCACTTCATTGGGAGCCCTGAATAAACCATCATAATGCCTCCTATCAGCCAGTTATTTTACCAAGTAAGAGGTCATATAGAACTTGGATATCTTTTTGATGTTCATGAATTGTTCATGAAAGCAGACACTAATTATTCTTCCCCAGGAGAATGTTGTGTCCTCCCCACGAAGAATTTTCTTGATGGGGTACACCATCCATCCCTGAAAATATGCCGCAGTGGTGAGGCCCATTACTCTACTCAACAAAGTGACTTTATCATTGTAATTCTCATATAACTTGCTTCTAAATAAATCTTGAGACACCTTTGTAGTGCAGCCCCTTTTGTCCTTCAACCAATACTGATTTATAGGTTTTTTGCATCTCATGGGGTCTTCATCCCACATTTTCCTGCATTCCTGGATAATAGGAAGCTCCATCTTTTCAAATACAGGAATATGGAAGGTCTTCATTATTCCTGATGGTGACATATCGGCCAAAATGTTCCCATTTCTATCAACAATATTTCTTGTTTCTAGCTGATATGCCTCTTTACAAGCCATTACCAACTCGAGGGCAACCAAAGCAGGAGGGAAACCAATAAATTTAGCTATCATGTTGCTTCTGATTAACTTTTCAGTTATGTCTTGGGATTTATCCTCACCCTTTGTATGAAGTCATCAATGTTAACATGCTCGATATTGGTGTCAGAGATATCCTTCCACTTGGTTGTGACCTTGGAGTGAAACAATGCTCCTTGGAATTGATATTTCATTTGATATTTATCTTCCTTGCCTCATGGACCCTTGGTAGTTCTCTTTCCTTTGTCCTTGACTGCCCTTGAGGCTTCTGCACTTGATTCCATATATTCTACACACAAAGGCGAGGGTAAGTATAATCAAGCATGATGATACAAATGGTTAACCAAATCCTTGCAAAACATAGTTAGATTGGATAATTTTTTATTCAAGAATCTAACCCTTAGTCAAAATTATCATTAGAGGCTCACTTGAGGGAAATTGGATGGTCCGGACCCCACACACAAGACTTCACTTGTCAAAATTTTGTTATGAAGGGCGAACAGGGCAGGGAGACCCGAATGATTTCTCCCAATCTTAGATTTGGATAATTTGAAGTGTCCATGTGGGAGACAATCAAATTTTAGCACATGGGTCATTGTTCATTTTCAGATTGGAAGTCATTTAGGTCATCATTAGGGCACTCAGAGTCAAATTGAGGGAAGGTTGTCAAGGGTTAGCCATTTGGAATGGCTCTAAAGAAATGACATTCTGGAGGAGGAGTTCCACGTCTAGAAACTGAGAGGAAAAAGGACGTGAGACAACCTTGTATCACTTTCAGTCACTCGAGTGTTCATGTTGTGAGGGTTGACATGCAGTTGAAGGATAGGCATGTGAGACAACGAAGCAAGGATGAAATTTTGGAACCCACAACCCAGAAAAATGGACCCAGAGAAAGGTTTCGTCTCTCACTTCATCTGTTAAAACTTGGTGGAGATCAGAGTGTCGAGGCCCGAAGGCCGGAAGGATGACTTGAATTCACCATTTGGGATGGTTGAAATGGGATAAAATCCTGATGGCAGAAGCCTGGGGGTCAGGATCTAGTAAAGGTAAAGACTTAGAGATTTCATTCTTTGTTTTCCTCAAACCCAAGCAGTAGGGAAGTACTTGGGACCTAGAAGCCGAAAGGTAGTCACTTGATCGCCGTTTAAAATGGCAAAATGGCAACGAAAGCCCACATATGGAAGTCCAGTGGTCAGGGCCTGAGAGTCATTTGGAGGAATTTGTTTTATCACAACTTTTCACTTCAAATCGTCAGTCAGAATCCGAGGTCCGGGAAGACATGGTCAATATGTTGTTTCAAAACCCCAGAGGAGGAATGGAAATCCAAATATGGAGTTTTGGAGTCTAGAACCCATAGGGATTTTTGTCGTCAAGACAATTTTGTTAAGTTTCTATTTCAAATGGCCAAGGCGGTAGGGATTCCTAGGCTCAGAGGGCACTATCACCTAGTTTGAAGAACAACAATGGGAAACCAAGGTTCTGAGTTCAAATTCCAAGTTTTTAAGGGATCTTTTGAGTATTTCATCATGTCGGTTTTGTAACACTACTTCCCCTTTGTCATATTCATATCATTTAATCCCTTATCATCCATTAATTAATTATGAAGTTACAAAGAACGAGGTAGGCTTTTAGATGACGAACATACCTTGAACACCCAATGAAGAGACATATCAAATTCATGAGGAATGGTGAAGCGGGGGCTTGGGCGTGAGGGCGGTGAAGTCTGTGGAGGCGTTGCATTTTCCTGTTGTTCCTGACATGTAAAAATGGCATGTCGGAGGTAATATTTATAAGCCTAAGTGAAATTAATGCCCTTAATAAATGCAAGTATGATGATTGGTGAGGTTGGTGCGTTCAAAACTAGGAGGATGGTGGGAGAACCAAAACTCAAGGGCCAGAAAGATGTGGAGTCATGGTTGCTCGAAAATTCCAAGTGCGTAGCTAACAGTGAAGAAGGTGCTAGGGTCTAAGGACCAAAAGGATACAAGATAACGACTATTCAAAATGACTAAAGCATGAAGAAAACCCAGGTAGGGAAACCCGAAGGGTCGAGCTCGGAGAGCACGATGGAAGGATAGATTTCACACAAGTTACCAAATGGAAGTCAAGAAGCTGGGGTCTGACAACTGGAAGGATGCATTCCAAAGTCCATCCAAAAGAGAAAATCTAACAAGGAGATCCAGCAAGGGAAACCTAGTCAGCTGGCCCTGGGAGGTCCCATGGATGCCAGCAAAGGAAAAGTGACAAAGGAACCCCGAAAGGACCCAAGACTTAGCAAATTTTGAGGGGTAATACATGGTAAACTTAAGATGAGACTTTGAGAGACACGTTGACCATCTAGGACACCAAAATGGGGGCACACAAAATGAGGTGGAAACAAAATGACCTAGCAAGGCGAAAGAAAGAGAGGGTCCCTGTTCTGAACGAGGTGTGTGTACGAAGGCACAACAAATGGAAACTCTGCTAGGATAATACTCTTGAGCGTTCTAAAGATAAATATTTATTTTGAACCCATAATCTCTAGTTTCGCGGACCAAAAGCTAGTTTTGAAGGATTAACTAAGAACAAGTTAAGGATGGGAGTCGAGGTCAAAATGCACCATAGTGTCATCATGGAAGTGTGTGCATGGTGAGTTCATTTCCTTTCCTCAAAAACCATGTGGAAAACTATTGATTGGGAAGGACAAACTACATAATTCATCTGACCCCAAAAGTAACCTGGACATTGCTCCGCTACCAGTCAGGCATCCATAACCCCGACAGAGTTGTCATTGTGTCCCCACAAATATAGCTCTATTGCCAGCAAGACGTCCATAGCCCGAGTAGAGATATTCATACACCCATACGACTGTATAATTTTGTATTTTATTTTGTTTTCTTTTCTAATATTTCTTTGTAGGTTTTTTCTTTTATTTTGCTCAATCGTGCAAGCATTGAAGGCCACTATGGGTTTGGAAATCGCAGTGGTCACTGGATCAGACTTTAGATTTTTCATTTTTTGAACCCTCCCAACAATTACCACACAATTCTTTGGAAAAATTTAAGGTATATTTTTTGTATTATCCATGACAAGCGCATGAGACTCAAACAAGGATACAATCCTAGATTAGTCCAGAGTTCAAGAGAGGAAACCAATGCTTAGGGATTTTCAAAGATTAGTAGTGGGGAATGAAGGTTTAACTAGAGAAAAAAAAAAGAGTGGGAAGAAAAGTGAACCATTCATCAAGCCAAGCTTGGGCACTATAGTGGAACAAGGGGACACTCTCATTAGGGGAAAAACATTCGAGGAACGAGCAAAACAAGACAAAGAAGGAAAGAAAAGATAGGAAACCTACCCTAACCTATATACAAGCATTTACAAGGACAGATCAAAAAGAGCTCAAGCTTGGAAGTAATGCCTAAGGTGCTTCCCATTGATAGGAAATAGGGCGTCCTCACTAGTTAGGGTCTTTAAGCAAAAATCATTATCTCCAAGAATTTCAGCAATCTGAAAGGGGCCAAGCCAAAGCTTGTCGAATTTTTTATGTTCCCCTTTCTTTTCATGGGCCTTGTCCCAATATAGGACTAGATCAAAAATTTGGAAGGCCTTTATTTTGTCTTAGTGGTCAAACCATCTCTTGAATACGCCCTGATGTTTGGTGAAGTTTTGTATTGCACGGTCATGTACTTCTTCTAAATGTAACAACTTGGCCAGACAAGATTCTCTATGATCCCCTCCTTCGTAAAAATCATTGATGAATTGGAGGGTAGGAATTTTCAAGTGTATTGAGAAGATAGGTTCTAAGCCATATATGAGGTGGTAAGGAGAATCTCCAAGGGCAGCCTTATGGCATGTACGATCTACTCAAAGGGAAAAATGAAGCTGGGTATGCCAGTCCTTGGGAATCCTATCAAGCAATTTTGTTTATCATTGTAATCAGGTTCTTGTTGGTAGATTCAACAAGGCCATTGCCCTAGGGATAGTGATTGGAGGAAAATTTGAGTGCAATGCCGTAATAAAAGGCCCAACCAGTGAAATTTAACGATGCAAATGGGGGACCATTATCACATACTAACACATAAGGACAACCAAAATGGTTCAAAATAAAACTTTCCAAAAAATTAGTTACTACCTTCATTGTGCATTGCCTACATGCAATTGCTTCTGCCATCTATTGCAATAATTAGAAGCAGTTAGAATGTACCTGTGTCCTACATATGATGGAGGGCTTACTACACCAATGAAGTCGAGACCCCATTATGCGAACGGTCTTACCTCCAGGATTGGTTGCAATGGGACAACATCATTCCTTTCTCTAGTTGTCATGGTCTATCGTACATAGCAGGTGTAGAAATGGCTATGGGCATCCTTGAATATTGTAGGCCAATAATATCTTTCTCTCAGTATTTGATGTGTAGTGGAAAGGCCGAAACCATGGCCCATGCCAGATTTGTCATGAAACTCTTTCAAGACACAATCTGCTTCTTCCTTGCCAAGGCACCTCAGATATATGCCTTCATTATTCCTCTTTTACAATATGGCCCCTTGCAACATGTAACTGCTACTTTTCAATCTAAGTGCATTCTTTTGGATTCCCTAAAAATGGGGTAGATATTTATGATTCAACAGGTAATACACTATGTCATCATACCATTCTCCTAGAGAGACATCCTCCAGCTGGTATTGTTGCACCGTGAGTTCAGGTCTAGCCTCAACAACTACCTCTATCATCATTCTGGTAAGTTTTTTCCCTCTTACCAATCTCATTGGATGGATTTCCATATCGTATTCCTACAATAATGTAATCTATTTTTCCCTTCGCTCACCCAGCTCATTTTGCATAAGCAATATCTTCACGGTTGGGTTAGGAACTATGGAAAACACTTTATTGAGCAAGATATAATGCCTAAACTTATTTACTCCTTTAACAAGGGAATAGGATTTTTTGTCTACATTGTGGTAGTGCAGCTCAGTGTCTTTCAAAGGTGTACTCATGAAGAACATTGGATGCTCATTCCCCACATCATCCTTCTGAGTTAGAATGTTGGCACATGAATGGTCTGAAGTGAAAAAATAGATATAGAAGGGCTTCAGATAGTCTAGACTAACCAGAACTGGGGCTTCAAAAATTTATTATTTAATTTATCCAAAGGCTTGCTTCACCTCAAGAGTCCAATCGATCTTGAAATCTTTCTTTAACATAGCATTGAGTGGTTTTATGATTTCAACAAAGCCTATGATAAATTTATGGACAAAGTTGATCTTTCTGAAAAAATATTTTAATTCCTTCTTGTTGCTTGGTAGCTGAATCTTCCTAATGGCGTGAATATGCTTAGGATCAATGGAGATCCCCTTCTCTGATAAGACATGCCCCAACAACTTTCCCTCAATCACCCCAAAGATGCATTTCTTCGGATTGAGAGAAACCCCAAATTCACAACAGCTTTGAAAAACATTGCATAAGTCAGCAATATGATCACCCCACTATTTTGAGAACATCATCAAATAATCCATGTAGATGATGATGCATTTTTCGATCAAATCCTTGAATGCGATATCCATCATGCATTGAAAGGTGGTGCCAGTGTTGATGAGTCCAAATGGAATTCATCTATAGACAAAGGTGCCCCACTTGGTGGTGAATGTCATTTTATGTCGATCTTCATACTATACCATAACTTGGTTGTACCCTGAATAGCCATCCAAGAAGGACATCATCTGAGAACCATTGAATATCCTTAGTACCTCATCCAATGAAGGCACTCGATAGTTATCCTTTTTTGAATCTCTATTCATGTTGTGTAAATCCACGCATAGTCTGATTTTTCTGTTCTTTTTTCTAACTAGGACCAAGTTGGCAACCCATGTAGAGTGTCGAACTAGAAAGATAATCCTGGCAGACAACAATTTTTGAACCTCCTTGTATATGATTGGTTCCAATAGAGTATTGATAGGGCATTTTCATTGTCGAAATTCTTTCGCGTCTAGTCTGAGAGGGATGGTATGGGTGATGATTGATGTATCATATGTTCTAAGGTCTTTCTAGCTCCAAGCAATGACATTGTGGTACTTCTGCAAAGCATCCACTATACCCTTTCTTTCTTTTGGTGTGCACACCTTTGTGATAAACACATTATTAGCATCCTTAGTTGTTATGAGGTTATAGCTGGGTATGTGCAGGATCATCATGGAAATAAACAAGCCCTTAAGTGGCAATAAAATTCAGAAAAATCAGAGTTAGGCAACTTGAAATAAAAAATTGAATAAGTTAACAATATTATTTCAAAAATATGTAAGAATAGAATCTATTGCAAATTGAATTTATTTTCTAAAATACTAGGTTTATTTTTATTTTTAAAAAATATATTTGGTGAAAATTTGAAATTTCAATGTAGTAGTACTTAAATTTTAGGGAAACAATAAGAAGTAGGTGTCTGTCTGACCACCCTAACCACAATAAAATGATAATATTTTAGATATAAGTAGAAGACTCATGTCCTGATTTGATGCATATTTATTTGTAATTTTTTTCCAAGTAAATAATTAATTATGACTTTTTTATTACAACTTTAAAAAAATATAAAAACTCGTACGTCTGACCACCTTAACATGGTCAAAACTTCATGAAATTAAATTCTTTTTTTTAATCCTATAATATGTGAAGCATAGAATGTGACACATGTTTTAGATTCAAAAAATGTGATACCCTTTGAAATCTATATATTTTTTTCAATCAGCCTATCAATCAAGACTTTAGTCATAATTCAAATAGAAAATGAATAATAATTATTTATTAAATTCAAAGAAAAGCATAATTTATATTGGTGGAAAGCTAAGAATCTCCTTTAAAAACCCCTTTCGTTTCATCAATTTTGGGTAAAAAAAAGTCCTCAGCCACATGGGCCATCATATCACTTACAGATCACCATTTTTTGGCCCATCATGATCCTACACATACCTAGGTATCACACTAGTCATTGATGGAACCCCTCTTCATATGCTAATACTATCCTCTAATTTGGTCCAGATCAAATATGAATTCGAGTTGGACCATTCCTCTCGGGATAGTGTTAGTCTTGAGGTTGATTACCCCTTCTATATCTAGCTTGGCCTCTTCGGACTCAACCTTATCTATTATCTGGGTAGCGAACACATCAGAATTGGTAATGAAATCTAGGATGTGTTTGTCATCATTAAACACCTAAAAATTGGCTACATTGTCTGGGATGGACGGAATGGAGGTGAGCTCAAATGTAAACCTTTTGAGGCCAAACAATGACAATGGGTTCAAGGTGCTAGCCACCTAGGCTAAGGCATTAGCGGTGTGATTTTGAGAGCGTTGGATCAGCTGGATATTAAAAGCATCTAGCCCTTCTAATAGATCCCATACCCTATGCCTATAATTAGTGAGTCTCTAATCATAACAAGAGTAAATTTTTCTGACTTACTTGACAATCAATTTCGAGTCTCCAAAGACTTGTAACATTTTAACACCCTTTCTTAATTCCATGAGGAGTCCCAAGACCAATGCCTCATATTCCATGCTATGTTCTTAGTGCAATAAAATTGAAGCCTATGAGTAGAAAAATACAAATTACCCTAGGATTGATTAGTTCAAAGCTACCTCCTGCCCCATGCTTGGACTTGGACCTGTCAAAGCACAATGTCCAAAATCTAGGAGAGTCCTTGATCTTGGAATCAACAAACCTGGTTTCTAATTTTGATGGTGGCCTCATTTCAGCAACCATTTTAGGAAGCGTAGGTTTTGAATATGTCTGTTCTGGTGGTGTTGGCCGAGATTTCTCCTTTGGAGTGATTTGTCTTTTGATATTCTTAATTGTTGTTTGACATAAACAATATTCAAATTGTTGTTGTAATTAAATGTGTTGTACTTTGTCCTAGGTCATGATTACACCTTAGTTAAGTTTACTTAGGGACCACATAGGAGGTAGTTGGATATTTTCCACCTTTGGTGGACTTACCATGTATTTATTTCATCACTTCCACCTTTCATGGACATATCATGTGATTACCTCTCCACCTTTTGTGGGTGATCCACTATTTGTGGTGGTTATCACATTATCACTTTTCCACTTTTGGTGAAGTGATAGGTTTTCATAGTTGTCTCATGTCATAAGATTACGACACTTTTCATAATATTATGCACTCTTATGTACTCACCTTGGCTATATAACCAAGGAGTCTCTCTCATTGTAAACAATCATATCATTCTATTATCATATTGATGAGAATACAGTTTATTCTTGTCACATTATTTTCTCTCTTCTTATGCTTTCCATTTGGTCCAAAGATTTCGGCATCCATAACCAAATCTAACATGGTATCAAAGCTATGTTGGGTGCCATTGGAGAGTCTTTTTCTGAGGAGAGATACCAAATTTGGGGAGGTTCCATTTTTGGCTCTTTATTGCAGGTTTATATCAGAGAATTCTGGTACAAATCTAAGCTCACCATTACGTTTGGAAGGTTTGAGAAAGTCGATTTTTCCTTTTGTTTAATCCAAATCTGACATATGAGACCAAATCTATGAGGGTTTGAAGTTGCAAAGTGGTTGCTAGATCCAGAAGGTAGGTACATTTTTGGAGCATTTTCGGTCAAATCTGACCCTACCATCACATACAGAAGGGCCAAAAACCCTATGATCGACTGTCAAATCATCCCAATCAAAGTAGTTATCCAGTGAGGAAAAAAAAAATTCCCAGAGCGTCATACGGCTCCCAGATCATCATAAATGTAGTCGGTACGAAAAAAATCCATTTATATTTCTATCAGCATTTTTTGAAAAAAAATCTATTTTTTTCCGAAAAATTTCAAAATATTATAAAGTTTCGGTGAAAAAATTTTGTGAATTTTTTTTTAAAAAAATCAAAGGTTGATAGTCTATAGACTGTCAAATCTGCAAATTGTACTCCCTGTAGGTACAAAGTATCGGCAGAGGCCATGTGGCCCCTATGGCCCCACACTCATTCCACTGACGAATTTTTGAAAAATCTTGCAGTTAATCAAAAATCCAGTGGGAGAAAATTCAACCAACAGCAACGAATATTCCATAATGGGCAAAAGACTCCCAGAATTGGAATTAAGTAATATTTTGTTAGTCAAAGCATATTTCGGTGAGTGGCGGTTTTCAGCATGACGTCCAGCAAACTGTCAAATTTAAGCTTTTAAATTGTTGATGTCAGTGACATGTCATCATTGACATCATCCTTCTTAATAAATTTTCTACCCCCTCATGAATTGCATTTTGGTTTTTGTAGTCAATTTTCAAAGGCTCATATCTCAATCATTTTGTCTCCTTTTTTCGAACAATTGTTTTTGTATTTGGGCTAATTTTTCGTGTTCTTCACAATGGTGCAATCATTTTTTGGTTTTAGATTATGGTTTTTCCATAAATTTCAGATTCTCACAGGTGTTGTTGCTTCATCCTCATTTTGGGAACTTTGGGAGCTCATATCTTGCTCCTACGGTAACATTTTTGGGTGTCATTTTCTTAAAGTGCATAATTTTTCATGTACTTTTCATTGGTATGATCAAATTGATCTCATTTTGTACCAAAAATTGTACTTGAATCTGTGGCCTATTTTGGCATTTGCATGTACAAAATCAAAGTCCACTTTGTTGTTTTGGCAAGTGGCAACTATAAATGCACTAAATATAAAGTGCCAAATCAAATATTGCTTGGGGGGCTTCTTGATTGAGTGATTTTGGGGGGTCTCTTGGTGCATTGTTTTGATTTGCTTGCTTGTGCTCTCTTGTTTTCATGGATCATTCTAAGGTTCCTTTGCACACATCATATAATTATTCAACATGGCATCAAAATGCATGGAGTATTCTAATGATAGAAGGTCACTCTCTATACATTGAAAATAAGGTACCTGAACCGATAGATGCAAATAAAAAGATAAAATGGATGATTGAACATACCAAAGCTCTTGGATGTCTTCGTAAACTTGTTTCTCAAGATTTTTTGTTTCAAATTGAATCAAGTAACAATTCTCATGAAGCTTGGGAAAAATTTCAAACATTGTATGGTACTACAGATGAAGTAAGAGGCTATCAGATTGATAATGAACTGATGAGCCTTGATCCTAAGAACTTTGACAACATCCAAGACTACATCACTAAGTTTAATGATCTAAGAGAGCAATGTAAATCATGTGGAATTGATAAGCACATTCAGTTGGTCTACAATACAATGAAAAAACTTGGTCCTGATTATGCTTCTTTTGTTTCTAGCTTTCATACTCATAGATTGACTATGGGGTCTGCATATACTACACCTTCATTTCCATCATTTTCTTAGATGTTGATACATGAGAAACAAAAGCTTATCTCAATGGGTCTCATCAAGACTTCTAAATCTCAAGCATTGTTGATGAAAGAATCAAAATCAGATAACAAACAAAAGAAAGCAAAGAATAATCCACATTCAGATCAAACAAAGAAAAAATCCTCTTCCAAAGGGGAATCATGTAAGAAGGAGAGGCATTTTTGTGCATATTGCAAGAAGGATGGACATGAAGAAAACTATTGTTATCAGGACATTGATGAGTTGAAGAATCTTCTCAAAAATAATCACATTGATTTTCCTTCTAGAATGTATAAATCCCCTTCTTCTCCTTCTTCAAAACAGTCTAAAAAGGACAAAGGTCAAGCAACTACATCATGAAATAAAGGACAAGCTCTTTATAATTTTTCAGGTCCAAGATCAGGGAGATGACTTCTAGATTCAAGAGCATCACATCATATGACATCTTCACAATCTATATTCTCTTCATTTCATCCTTGTAATATGTCTTCTATCTTCATGGGAAACAATACATACATGAGCGTGATTAGGTAGGGATCTATTAGTTTTGGGACAACACCTTTCACGATGTTTTGTGTGTTCCTCATTTGATGAACAATCTTCTTTCCATTTATCAGATTACACATGGTGGAGATGGGAGAACTTTGGAGTTCACACCTGATTCAGTCATCATTCAAAACTTGGAGAGTAGAGAGATCATTGCTACTGAGGTGGTTGATCATTCATCTCGGTTGTACACATTTGTAGATTTTTCTTTTGATGATGGCATTGTTCCTTTGGATGTTGATCACACTTCTAGTATGAACCATGATTCAGAGGAGACATTTGGCTACTTGAACTTGGGAGTTTTCACATCAAATCTAGTACTTGAGCCATGCATTTCATCTCCTCCATGTACTATTGCAGTTGATGATACTTGTGATTCAGTGCAAGAGGATATACATTGTCTTCTAGATATGGCTACTTTGGAAGGCTTCTTGATAGGTATTTCAAAATTTTTTGTGAAGTCTCATATTGGAGATTGGGGGGAAATCATTGATGACATTCATCTTCTCTTTGATGAAGATTCTCCTTCTTCAGTTGTTGTGAGGGAACACTCTGACCCTCTTCTTCATTCTCTACATGATCATTCTTCACATATTGGTGTGAGTGTGGATAATTTTGGACAAAATTTGGAGGAGGATTCTTTGTCTTCAGAGGAGGTATCATTGTCTTTGGATTATGTTCTACATTCATCTCTACTAGATGTTTGATTGTCCTCTTCAGTAGTGTGGCCTAGAATTCCTATTCGGAGTGTGTTAGCTTTTGGCATCAACATGGAGACACTTGAGCATGTTTCAAAGATATCAGCCATCATACATATTCTTGACATGCTACATACATTCTTGGTTTTGTTTCTTCCTAATGGGAGGGATGTTGTTTGGCGAGATTGGATCATCTTCAACATTCAATGTCGAGCTTCTACCATCATTGTAGTAGGAGACTCGACATTGATGGGGGGTTGCCTTGTCTCTCTTCTACTTCTCTCTTATGGAGGGCTCTTTTTCCTCACATGGGGTTTTTACCTTCTCATGCATCATTGAGAGAATTTATTTTTTGTATTTCATCTCTCTTTTGGGGAGGATTTTTGTCCCATTGGGTTTTCTCCTTTTCTCCATTTATGAGAGATTACATTGCATTTGTACATGTGTACCTAACATGGTCTAGTTGTTGGGACCCATCTTGCATTTTTTCCTTTTTTTTACATTCTCTCCCTAAGTTGCACTTAAGGGGGGGTGTTGGTGTAATTAAATGTGTCGTACCTTGTCCTAGGTCATGAATACACCTTAGTTAAGTTTACTTAGGGACCACATAGGAGGTAGTTGGATATTTTCTACCTTTTGTGGACTTATCATGTTATTACTTTATCACTTCCACCTTTCATGGACATATCATGTGATTGCCTCTCCACCTTTTGTGGGTGATCCACTATTTGTGGTGGTTATCACATTATCAACTTTCCACTTTAGGTGGAGTGATAGGTTTTCACAGTTGTCTCATGTCATAAGATTATGACACTTTTTATAATCTTATGCACTCCTATGTACTCACCTTGGCTATATAACCAAGGGGTATCTCTCATTGTAAACAATCATATAATTCTATTATCATATTGATGAGAATACAATTTGTTCTTGTCACATTATTTTCTCTCTTCTTGTGCTTTCCATTTGGTCCAAATATCTTTGCATCCATAGCCAATTCTAACACAATTTTTGAATGGGAAGTATTATGCACCCTGCACCAACTAGGCAATAGGAGTTCCTCAAAATTCATTCTAGCTCCCAAACTGAGCTAGTATTGTACACATTTTTCCATAAAATCTTGAAAACCATCCAACAATCCAAGATTATCATCCTCATGGGATTCTTTGTCATCTGATTCTATCAACATTTTTGTGCTCTAAGGGATTTTGGATAGGTTAGCAGGTGGACTGCACAACACAAGAAGGACCTCCCCTATTTCTTCTTCAAAGCATTCTTGTTCATTTAAATATGACATCAAATAATAATTCCCCAAATTTGTTTTAGCAAGCAACATTTTGTTCATATTTTTGTATTCTATGACCATGAACTTCATGTGCGACTCTTGATCTATTTGAATCTGATTTGGCATTACATTCTATGGTAACCACAAATGGGAATAGTTAGTTGCAACATACCCATTCAATGCTCTCATGAAATCCCTTCCTAAAATTATGACATAAGTATCTGGGATGTCAGCCACCTGGATATCAATTGTTTGTTGGATCCTTGGATCAACAATAATTTGCATTGGTATTCTATTCATCTCTCAAACTATGTTGATCTCAGTCTTGTCAAGCTGCATTACTTTACATTGGGATGGAGTCTGAACTATCCCCAAAGCCTTGCACACGCTTAGGGGCATGACATTGGCAGAAGCCCCTGAATCCAACAAGAAATTATGGAGGTTCTTCCCAAACACTCGAATAGTTGTTAGGAAGGGAGGAGTTTTGAATATTCCTAAAAACAATCCTCTGAAAACATCCACTTGGGAAACTTGGCCCTTATCCTTATCATTTCTCTTGTTGTGGGCTTGTGTTTGATCGGTTTCTTCGGTGGGTTGCCTATCTACCTATTGATTTGCAGGTAGATCAACTTTCTTGTTGAAAATTTGATGTACAACCAATTCACTTTGTTGATCCTCAAAAGAAACCCTCCTTGAAGGTGTGTCTTGGGATAGCTTGGATGAAGGAGTCCCATTGATCATTCTAAAGAAGGCATTTCTCATAGCTGAGACCTTGAGTAGCTTAAAGGCAGACACACTTAGCTTAAATTTCTTAAATTCTTTTGCAATATACTTCCTCATTTGCTCAACTTCTTCATCATAAGTGATATTTTGGGAGGAGCTAGTGGTATTTTGGAAGGAGCTAGTGGGCTAATTTTGGTTTTGGTTATGTGATCTATTCTTGTTAAATTACCACATGGGTACATGAGGATATCCTTGATTTTTGCTAGCATTTGGGTTAGGAGGGGTGTTGAAATTGTTAGGCGGGGTGGAGGTCATAAAAGGACCACCAGCTTGACCATCGGCCTATCTATTCCTAAGGTCATAAGGGGTAGTCCTTTGGTGAAAATTTTGGACTTCATCTTCCCTAGGCTCTTCCTCATCCTTAGGAATATTATCTACTAAATTGAAAACCTAAGCCAAAGGACTTTCAAAACTTACCTCTTCCACCTTGTCATTTCATGCAATGACCTCCTTCTTCTTGGGAACATTTCTCTCAGCTTTAGGGAAAGGAGTCTGATTGATGACCAACACTGAAGAATCATATGGTTTGGAAAGCACAAGGTCCCTGGACCCAAAGCTGTCTATGGCATTTTGGAATTCAACCTGAAAATATTAGCAGTTGTCTAGAATTATGGACAATGCAACTTAGAGTGTCGACTCATTTTGTAATGCCCCGCCACGCAACCCTAGAGGAAGTTTCAATTTACTAAACAAGCGTACAATTTTTTTTTTTTAAAAGAAGAGAATTAAACCCACATTTTCAGCTAAATTGACAACATCCCCTAGGGTTACATAACCGAGATTACTTAAAACCCCAATAACATACATAAACTAGAATACATTGAAAGTAAATAACACAAGTAATAAGATTCAACATCATAGAAAGAACGAGATAAGATAAAGCATTCATTTACATAAATCAATTACAAAGGATCTATTACAATCCTCATTCCCGGAATGAGTACAAATACATAAGTCTGATTATTACAAAGCCCACCTCATACACAAGAGGGGTAAAACAATATCATTACATTATGAGATACAAAGTACAAGAATCCAAAAGTAAGACAAGTGAGATGTCCATCAAGAAGTCTCGCCACCAAGTACTGAAGATCAAGGGGACCCAACGGTTATGGTGCATGTTCCACCCAACCATGTGGTACCCGAAGGACCACCCCCCATGCTAGGAGATAGTAACCAAGTAACATGGACGAGAAACCTACCACCTCAAACCAAAGGCAGACTCATACTGATACAAACTGACTCAACCACACATATGCACAATAAAGTCAAAACTCTAATCATGGTTACATTGCTTCCAGACATAATATAATCAAGTGTGCTAAAGAAAACATACGCACAACAAAACACGGTGTTATCCTAGACAGAGTGTCATCGCAAGGTTTGTCATGAGATATCCTCTGGGCATTCTTCATAGGCTCCGGAAATCCTGGTGGCCTCAACCGAATCCCGGCACTCATACTAACTCAAGCGGAATCAACTACCTCTCATAGGGACGAGATAGTGATCTTGCCATTCCAGGCCTTCTCACCCACCCCAAGTCTAAACAAACCCTTGTGCCTGTGAGTGAGGTTAACTTATCTTGGTTAATGTGAACTACATCCTAATATGCTAAGTATATTTACTTTAGTTCTCAGTTGTTAAAATCACTTCTGAAGGTTTCCCGGTTTACCTCTTTGGGCTCCGGCCCCTAACAAAAGCCACTCTTCTAATTGGATAACACACTACAAAACTAACTCCAAGGGTTACTCAAGTGCTACAGAATTGAACCAATAAACTCTCTCCAATCCTAGGAGGCAACCACAAAGAAATCCACTCCAATACTAGGAGGACACAAGATAATTGTAACACTACCCAAGGGAAAACAAAACAATACTTTAACAAGGGAATGACCCACGTTTAACTGGAAGACTTTACAACCCAACTACTCAATAATCATTCACAAATACCCATTACAAAATACATCAATGAACTCACGCATTGGAAATGGAAATACTACATTTGGTTATTCTAAAACCATGTTCCTATCTAGTGCGTTTCGCAGCAAATAAAATAATGTCATTCTAAGTTTACATTTGAAACAATAATTTTCCCATAAAATAACTATTTTTCACAACATATTCTAATCATGAGTAATACTAGACCTAACCAAAATTGTTTATCCACGTTATTACACAATCCTATTTTAACAAGGTATTAAATCCATATTTACCAAAAGAACACCTCATATTAAAATTTACTAAGCACTATTAAAACCAATACTTTTATCCTAACCAGAACGAAATCAATTACACAAGAAGGTCTTTAAATAAAATTACATAAACCCTATATATAATATTAATTAAATCCTATACATACATACATGTATATTAAATATTATATATATATTCATATATAATATAAAAAAATACATATATTATATATAAAAATTAATTAAATATTATATATAAACATATTAAACAAAAAAAATAAATTAAAAAAACAAATATAAAAAAAAATTTAAATAAAATACAATAAAAAAAATGAAATTAAAAAAAACAAATATAAAAAAATTTATAAACAAAAAAATAAATAACAAACAAAAAAAATCGAACGTCGGCGGATGTGACAGGGTACTCCGTACCCTACGCACAGTCCGCAGTCCGTAGACTGGCAACGCCTGCGCCGACTGTACTCTATGTACAACGGCCGACAATAGTGTAAGGAGGGGGCCGCAGTCCTCATTGGACAGTGCGTCCCCCATATGGGTGGCGCACTGCCCAGTGGGTACTGCGTACCCACTGTGCATAACAAAGAAATGTGGGGGGACCGAACCCCCCACAACAATTCAATTTTTTTTTTTATAAAACAAAAAAATTCCGCATGGTGTAATTTCGTACGCAGGTATGGATGGACACAGGCCCGTACGGCGGCCAAAAAAAAAACATTAATACAGGAAATAAAATAAAAATTTATATATATATATATGATTATATAGATTATGTATATCATATTTAAAATATGGTATATGTAATGTATATTATCATATATATATATATTTTTTTTTTCAGAATTTCTTCAACTAGTGAAATTGAAGAAAATAGGTTAACAACCAGAAACTAAATTTTGCAAACATTGAAACCTTTCAAAACAAAGGTTAAATTCAGAATAACAAATGAAACCATTCCCCTTTCTTTGTGTTTTCAAAAATTCTAAACACAAGAAGATTGATACAATGATCTAGGGTTTTTCCACAATTTTTCTAAAAGGGTTTGCATTTTAAAAACAAATAAATCTGAATATCAAACCATTGAAGTTTAACCTAGGGTTTCAAGAAAAATCTCTCATTTGCTAATTTCTTATCATTTAAACAAAATAGGTTTAACTAGGAACAATAAGACAAAGAAATAAAAGAAAACCTGGTTATTTGCAGCCACCAAGTTCCTTGATGCAGAATTTCCTTTGAACCCTTCACAATTTCTTCTCCCAAATGCAAAGAATTTCCAGCAAGCTTCTATCCAATAGCTCCACCTTCTTCACAGAATTTTTCTCCCCTTTCAATTTAATTCCTCAACCAGAAAATAATTCCCTAAACTTTCATCAAAATCTCTCCAACAAATTTCATGCCTGTCAAAAAAATGAAGGAAGAAGAATCCCCAAATTTTTCTGCCCTAAACTTATAAAACAACATTTTCTCAAAATTTCCAAAATAACCTAATGTAACCCTAATTCACTTTCAAATGCAAGAATTGAATTTACAAGTTAATTTCATTTTCTCTTTTATTTGAAAAGGCCCTAATTTGACTTTAAAGTAAAATTTCAATTTCTCAAATTCCCTTTTTGATTTAAATTAATTTAACAATCAAATACACTTACTTAATTATTATTAAATTATCTAATAACTAAATCCAATCCCTTGAGATTTAAATTTAATCAAATAAATAATTTAACTTTAATTAACTTACTTACCATTATTTATTAATTAAATTTAATCCCTTGGGATTTAAATTTAATAAATTAAATAATTCAACTTTAATAAGCCCACTTACAATTATTTACTAACTAAATTTAATCCCTTGAGATTTAAATTTAATTAAATAAATAATTTAAGTTTAATTTTAAAAAAATAATTTTAAATATAACCAAGAGCATAACATTAATATAATATAAAATAAACATTTCATCCAGTCAATGCAATTTTCAAAAGAACTATTTAAAGGGTTCACACATTTCGAAACATTACTTAACATCCAATAAGATACAACATGACTCAATCATCAAAATTGACGACACACTAAGGCTAGGGTGTAGACCTGACACATGTTACCAAGCTACTATCTCCCATTAAACTTAATCGTTGGATCGACACACTCAAACCTGTGGAACCAGGTGGAGTCGATGTCATGTACCTGCAACCTGTAATCAAATAATCAACATAATATATGCAGTATATAATTCACACCGTGAAGAAGAAATCTCGGATTCGTAGGGCGCTCGTAAGCGAGTGATGCGAACCCGTCTCCTTCACCAATACACTCATCAAAGACTGACACTAACGTCATAACAATATTCTCATAAATAATCACATGATAATTCTACTGTCATCATTAATTCATCAAAGCATGTAAAACAAATTAGATAATCACATCACATAGTAATAGTTGTCGCTCAAGAGTAGCGATCAAAACATCATAATAAAAGTGTGTCCAGTATCAAAGTAGTTGTAATCCAAGAAAAACATAAGCAACATGAAATGAGAAGCAAAACGGAGGGGTATTACACATTTTTTGTATGTGACACCAACCAGATAAAGTAGCCTCAACCAAGTAGACTCCACTTCTAGTCTTGTCATTATTGTTGGGTTGATCTAGAGGAGTGGGGACACCACCATTGTTGGGCCTTGTGTTCCATGTCTGGTTCCGCCTCTACAAAGGCCTTATGTCTAAGTTCTGCCCTGAATTCTAATTCCTATCATAATCCTATCTGGATGATGTGTTGAAATCACAATTATCTTGGTTCTCATGGATGTTGTGACTGTCCCAATTGAGGTTGGCTTGGATGCTTTTCAGTGAAGCCTACAACTGAGTTTTTTAGTTCCTCAAATGGATCATCTTTGTAGAAATTTTCTTGATCATTTATGTGAGTTTCTCAATCCGATCATTTTATGTGTTGTTTGGATATGGAGCTACATTTTGGAGGAACACCAGATGAACCACTGGCTGATTTTTGTGACTGAGCAAAAATTCAGATTATTGGATATATCTCAACACCTAGGGCAGTTGAGAATGGACTTGTTGTTGTTGGGGCAACAAATAGTGAAGAATCAAGGGTGCTTGATTCATTGGTTGTCTAGGGTGCAGTACTATGGGCAGTTGCGGTACTAGATTCATGAGGGGTGTCTTATGCTGCAAAGTTTGAGTAAGCCCTTGAATCTATGAAGGATGAGAAACCTGCCATAAAGAGGGCAGTAAGCCAAAAAATAATTTCTCCAAGTCCATGCTAGCAATGGCATCCTTCATGTACACATCTACCAATCTTGCAAGCAGTGGTCGCATCCTCTTTACTAATGTTGTAGTAAGATTATCCAATGTTGCATAATAGATAGGTAAAACAACAACATAATTGAACATGTATAGGTCTTGCAATTGAGTATATACTCAGTGGAATCGATCATTAAAGGAGTTGATCAATTTGTTGACCTCTCTTTGAACTGACATAAAATTTTGGTACGACTCTGCTGGGCTGATTGGAGTTTTGAACTTTTGCAAAAAAACATTCTTCAAAAGGTCCTAATAGTTCCTGCTGGAAATTTGATGTACCAATACAAGGCTTCCTCTCCCAAGGAGTAGGGAAAGAGCCAGAAATCCATATCCTCATGTATGATCTGTATAGTCTTCAAAACAATCTCAAAAATCTTTGCACGCTCCTCTACTGTCATCTAAGGATCTCTAGGGTTGAACTTTGAGCAAAATATCTCAGGGTTCTTTGACATGTCATGATAGAGGTTGAAGGCCAAAGGTGATGTATTGTTTCCCAACCACACCATCAGAGGGGGCGATGGAGGTGGCTGCACCATATTGTCTTGTGGGTACAACGGGGTAATGATGGCTGACGAATAGCTCCCTGAAGTGAGACTATGTTGGGTTGGAAGGTAGCATCTAGCCCCTTTGAAGCAATAGCTTGGAAGGTTGCTTGGAGCGGATGAGTGGGAGAATCTGCTACCAAGAATGAAGGAGAAGATGGTGGAAAATGGATAGAAGAGGAGGATGATGGTGAAAGTAAAATGGGTTGGTCGGGTGCATTGGAGGTGGATGCTTCCCCCTTTTTGGCTCTCTTAGCTCAGGTAGGGGGTGGTAATTCCTAGAATTCCACTTTGTTCGGCATAGACCTCAATATTCAATAAAATATTTCAAGGGATAAAGACCCAATTCGATCCAACTTAGCTCAAAAAAGGCCCTCCTTCTAGTGCCATTTCGGTTGATGGTGTTTTTGCACACCGCCTGAACACAAGAAATGCATAGGTGCATCACCTCTCTTGAAAGGAAATATCTAGCAAGTTCTTTAAAATCACCCCAAGGTCTCTTGGGTGTAAGGTCATGACTTGCATAAAATATCTCAGTTGATGTTTGATGTGATCTTGTTGGTAATCATAGGGCAGACTTACATGAGTTAAGACGGAAGGGAGATGGGATCTGTAGATGGAGTTCTAAGGTTGGAAAGTTTATTGTATATTTTCTGTAGATTCAAATAGTAGTCTTGAACTCCATTTCCATTTTAAGATTTGGCTTTACAATGTGCAATGAACCTTAGCAAAGGTTATTTCTAAAAAAAGAGAAAAAAGGTGGGGAAGAGTGATCTGGAGGGATTTTCATCAAATTTTAAAATTCTCCAATTTTCTCTAGTTTTGGTATCATTAAAAAGTGCTCAGTATCCTGACTCCAACACAATTCGAACAAAGTCAATCGGAGTTCCGAAGGTCAAGATATTTATGGTCAAACTTTTGGTCAACTCCCAGACCTGGGCCAGAAAAAAGGCAAAAATCAAAGTCATCAAAACCGGTTAAAGTCAACACCATTGCATATTGTTCATCATTATGGTTTCGACAGAGTTTGTTTCATGGAAAACGGAGTTTGTATGGCGAAGTTACGGAAGGTAAAAGATTGCATCAAAATTGCCCCGATGATGTCAATGCCTAGTCAACATGACAACCAATCAGTCCCTAACACATGGCATTACATGGCAATATTATTGTTGAATAATATAAAAAAAGAAAAGGAGAGGAAAATATATATATATAAATGTATATATATAATATTTATGGTGGGTCCCACCCATCCAAGGGGAGTAAATCACATTAAGTGGGCACCACACATAGTATGGGGGGCGACCCACATAAAGTGGGATGCCACCTAAGGAATAGGGGGCAGACCACCTTATATGGGAAGCCTCCCTTGCCTTTAGGGGAAAAACTTAAGAGGAAAGGATGATGGGATCACCACCCACCATTTTCTTTAAAAGGGATTTAATTTATATCTTCAAGCCTAAAGATAAGGCTCTATCCCATGTGTTAAGGGGCCTAATATATCTCATATTTTAAGAGGCTCAAATTATTTTCCTTTACACGGGAAATATTAGGAATATTATACCTAAATTAAGGGGCCAAATAAAACCTTACATAAAAATATGATCCCCTAAATAATAGAGAATAAATCCATTCTTAACCATTCAAATGGAAAGGGAATTATTTTGAGGGGATATTATCCTTCTGGAAATAATTAAAGGAGGATATTATTGAATTTTTCTCTATGTAAGGGAGATTGGGTAGTTAATTGGTTTTACACCAATTTTGGCATAAAATGTAATATAAAAAGGGGTAGAATGGGGGGTGTGAAGTAAGTGATTTTGGAAGAACTTTGCAAGTGTGAGAGTTGCTTTCCTTGGAGAAATTATTGTATTTTTGTGCTTTTCGAGAAGCTTGTTTCCATGCACTTTGGAATTCCATTTGAGAATTTATTTGTAAACCAAGAGGAGATTCTGCCGATGAATGTAACTAAATTTTTTGAGGAATAATTGGATTGGTCCACTCATTGGAGAGGGGCCGAAAGACGTAGTCATTTTAAACGATGAACTCTGTTATAAATTTCGTTTGCACTCTCTTTCTCTCTCTTTTCATTCTTTCTTTAATCTCTTTGTAATTTCATTAATTTAATTTTGTTAAGAATTAAATTTTAATTAAGCACTTTCAGATTGTAATCACGAATTCAAAGCATCTATCATAGATCTGTTAAATCAGATCAAATTTAGTATTAGAGTCGTGTTTATCTAAGATTGCAGGCTTGAATGCTAATGCACTCCAAGATTTATAAAGGTCGAGGAGAGCTTAAAGAATATAATCCTGATATCAAAAAAAGAAGAACCTTGCCAAAGATGGAAGGAACCAAAGCTGGGAAAACTACTAAGCCTAAGCTTGATGATAAGTCTTTTCAGTAAGCCTTCCTTGAGATGAGGGAAATGGTTGGAGAGCTTTATTCAAATAAGAAGATGTGTGAGTAGAAGAAAGGATATTCTAAAGATCGTAAAGACAAGAAGAAGCAGTCTGAAGATGGTGAACAAATTCTAGTTTATCCTCCATCTACCCCATCTTTTCTTTCTTCCTCTTCTTCCTCCTCTTCTTCTCCCTCTTCCTCTTCTCCCACTAATAATCCATTTAAGAGCAACTCAAAGCTTGTTATTAAACTAGGTGTAAAATATGAATTTCCTAAGTATGGTGGTGAGTTAAATGCTGAAAAGTTTGATGATTGGATCTAGCAGGTAGATGTGTATTGTTGGATTCAAGGCCTAACAAAATATTCTTCTATGATCCAGTTAGCCACTCTTTGGTTGGGAGGTACAACTCTCACTTGGTGGGAGAGTAGAACTCGGAAGGAAATTTCTCGCTAGGGTAAGGTTAATATGACTTGGGTGGAATTTTTTTCTGCCCTTAAAACAATTTTATCCTTTAGGTTATATGAAAAAATTAACAATGAATTGGCAAACCTTTAGGCAAGGTAAGGGTTAGTCTATCCAAGAATACACCCATTTAAGTGTTCCTTTGTATACTTAGGATACATTACTTAAGTAAATGGGTGGTTTGCATTCTTACGGCCTAAGACATACCATTCTAATGTTGAGTCCTAATAATTAGGATGAAGTGTTAGTCCAAGCCACTCATTTAGAGTCAAGGGGTAAGATCTCTTTCAGTGATAATTTCTCAAATAAACCATCTAAGTTTGAGGCGAAGTTTAAGGGTAAAGGTAAAGCAAAAGGGAAAAATATAGCTATAGTTAAGAAGGAGGGTGATAAGCCCACATGATCCCATTTTGAGAAAGAGGGGCATGATGGTTCAAAGTTTTGGAAGCTGCACCCAAAAATAAGGTCAAAAAGATATGGAGGAAATAAAGGCAAGCAAAAGACTATTGTAATGATTCAACAGGATCTTGGATCTAACTCTAGAGATGAGACAAAGATTGATGCTACTGGGAGCCAAGGTAAAGATAAAAGTATAACTCTCTCTACTGATAAAATTATTTCTAATGCAAGTGCACATAGTGCAAGTACAAGTAAAGTATCCACTCCTCCTAAAGCTGATAAAAAATGGAATAAATTGTTTCATATTCGAATTGTATCTAAGCACAATAAGATTGACAATGTTTGATACGAGTTCTCAATTCAACTTAATATCTAAAGAGGTGGTAAAGAAACTCCATTTAACTACAAAACCTCATCCAAACCCATATTTTCTTAGATGGGTTTGCAATGATCTTCAACTACAAGTAATGAAACAACGTAAATTGAAATTTTCTATCACTGCAAACTTTGTTGATGAGCTAGAAGTATATGTTGTCCCTTTGGATATTTGTGGGCTTGTGTTAGGGAGTCCTTATTTGTATGACATAAAACCAATCTTCTACAGGGGGGAGAATAATTATCATCCTTTTAAGGATGGGACAGAATACATTGTACGTGTACCCAAAGTTAAGAATAATCTTGCACTAGTCAAAGTTGGTCAAATGAAAAGGTTTGATCAATTCTAGTAAGAACTTTTTATTAATGCTCATAAAATCTCAAGAGGATGAAAAAGATGAAGAATTTAAGGGGTGTGATCCAAAGCATAAAATTGAGATGGTCAAATAGTTTCTACTTATGAAGACTTATTTTAGGAACAAAAGGGGTTGCCACCTAAGAGAGAGATGCAACATGAAATCCATTTACAACAGGATGTGCCTCTTCCAAACATCGGCATGTACTTTTTGTCAGTTATTTAGAATGAGGAAATCAAAAAGCAAGTTCAAGAGTTGGTAGAAAAAGGATTCATACATTCTAGTACATCTCCTTGTGGTTCTCCAATTGTGTTGGTTCCAAAGAATGATGGGTCTTGGAGAATGTGCATCTACTATCAAGCCCTGAGAAAGATAACGGTAAAGAACAATTATCCTCTTCCCCATATTGATGATTTACTTGATTAGTTAAAACATGCAGTTTATTTCTCTAAGTTAGACTTGCATAGCGGATATCATCAAATAAGAATTGCAGAAGATGACATTTGGAAAAATGTATTTAAGACAAAACAAGGACTATTTGAGTGGTTGGTCATGCCCTTTGGGCTTTGCAATGCACTAGCTACATTTATGAGAGTCATGAGTGATGTCTTTCATCCTTTTATTGATGATTTTTTCGTAGTGTATTTAGATGATATTCTTGTATTTAGTCGAACTTGGGAAGATCATGTAAGTCATATATTTTTGATGTATTGAGAAAAGAAAAACTCTTTGTAAAGATGTCTAAATGTGAATTCGCTAAGACATCCTTAGTGTACTTAGGCTATTTCATAGGAGGTGTCAATTAAAATTAGACCTCGTGAAGGTCGAAGTTATTGTAAAATGGCCTAAGTTAAGTATAGTTATTGAAGTCATAAGTTTCTTAGGTGTAGTCCAGTACTGGAGAAAGTTCATTGCAAACTTCTCTTACATTGCATCACCATTTCACTCATTGACTAGTACGAAGAAAAAATTTCAATGGGGAGGCCCACAATAGAAGGCCTTCAACACTTTGAAGGAGAAGTTGGGCAGAGTGCTAGTTATGGCTTTATCAGATTTACACCAATTGTTTGAAATCAAAACAGATGCAAGTGGATTTTCCATGGGAGTAGTGCTAATGCAAGGAGGTAATCCAATCTACTATCACTCTGAAAGCTTTTTAGGTGTATTCATTAACTATCCTACTTATGATAATGAACTTTATGCATTATTTCAGAGTGTTAAAAAATTGAAACACTACTTAATGGGGAAGGAAACAATAATCCATACCGATCACCAACCATTGCAATATCTGCATTCACAAACTAAGCTGCAACAAAGTAGGCACTTTAGGTGGATGGGTTTTCTTCAAAAGTTTCACTTAGTAATTAAGTACAAGAAAGGTTCTCATAATAAAGTAGTAGACATTCTCTCTAGACATCCATTTTCCAATGCTTTGATAATCCTTAAAAATAGTTCTATGATGCATGCATGTTTTGAAGAACAATATGTTACTGATGGAAATTTTAAGGATATCTATGCAACACTAATCCAAGGCAAACAAGAAGAAGAAAAGGATTACTATGTGCATTATAAACCCTTGTATCACTTAGGGAAATTATGCATTCCAAAGAATGAACAAGCACATGTAATCAGAGAGGCACACACATCGCTAATTGTAGGACATTTTGGGGTTAGTAAAACTTTGGCACAATTACAAAAATATTGCTACTGGCCTCGAATGTAGGAAATTGTAACAATATATTAAGGGATGTGTGATGTGTGCAACTATAAAACTAGGTAACACGAAATTGGGGTTTTACACAACTTTACCTATACTATCTCTTCAATGGGAAAGTGTTTCTATGGATTTTTTCAGGGGTTACCTATGTCTAGGAAAGGGCATGACTATCTATATGTAGTAGTTGACCAATTCAGCAAGATGTGTATTCTTATGTCATGTAAAAACCAAGTCACTTCTGAACTGATAGCTCATATTTATTTTTAGTTTGTATGGGTTCACTTTGGGTTACCCACTTCCATTGTATTGGATCGAGATTCTTGATTCCTTTGGGAGTTTTGGTCAATATTATGGGGAATTATGGATACTAAACTGAAAAAGAGTACAACCTTCCATGTACAGATCAATGGATAGATAGAGATAGTCAATAGGATAGTTATGCATATGCTCAAAGGATATTGCAGAAAACATCCTAAGTTGTGGGAGGGAAGTCTTCATTATGTGCAACATGCCTAGAACCATGCAGCTCATTCTTCTACAAAGAGGTCTCCTTTTGAGACTTGTTTCAATTAGGTTCCCAAGAAACTGATGGATTTTTCTTTTGGCAAGGATGATGTTGAAGATGGATGCCATGATTTAGAGAAGGTTTTGAAGTTCATCCAAAAAGTCCAAGAAATTCATCAGGCAGTAGAAGCACAGTTGGAAAAGATCCAAGACAAATACAAGGCTCGACATGATAAACATCACACCGACCATCATTTCCAAGTTGGTGACCGCATTTGGTTATATATAAGAAGGAAATAATGGAAGGTGAAGGAAGGAAGCTCAAGCCTATGAGATATGGTCCATTCGAGATTCTGGAAAGGATTGGCACTAATGCCTTCCACCTTAATCTTCCTCCATACATGCAAATTTACTCGCTAGTCAACGTTGAGAACTTGAAGTTGTACGAACCGTTGATGATACTAGACAGGGATTCTGAAGTGCAAGTTCCATCCATTAACGACCTTTCACTAGAGTACATGTCAAAGTTGCATGAAGACATCATCCTCGATAGGAACACTGGGACTTCATGAAGAGGAGCAGTTGAATACCTCCAAGTGGTGCTAAAGGGGATGCATCCAAGCAAGGAAAAGTGGATGGAGATTGGTAAATTGAGGTAGCTTTACCCTCACTTACTTTTTGAGTAACCAGCTTTTGGAGGTCCAAAAGCTCTCTAGTGGGGAGGACTGATCCTAAGGATTTTTTCATCAAATTTTAAAATTCTCCATTTTTCTCCAGTTTTGGTATCACTAAAAAGTGCTCGGGATCCTAACTCCAACACAACTCAAACGGAGTCAATTCAAGTCCTAGAGCTCAAGATATTTATAGTCAAACTTTTGGGCAACTCCTAGACCTAGGCTGAAAAAATGGCAAAAATCAAAGTCATCAAAACCGGTCAAAGTCAACACCATTGTGTAGTGCTCATTGTCATGGTTCTGGTAGAGTTCATTTCAAAGAAAACAAATTTTGTATGGCGAAGTTATGGAAGGTCAAATATTGGGTCAAAATTGCCCCAATGACATTAGTGCCTAGTCAACATGACAACCAATCAAACCCTAACACATGGCAATATTATTGTTGAATAATATAAAAAAAGAAAAAGAGAGGCAAAAACAATATATATATATATATATAAATTATGGTGGGTCCCATCCATCCAAGGGGGACAACCCACATTAAGTGGGCACCACCCATAGTATGGGGGGTGACCCACATAAAGTGGGATACCACCTAAGGAATAGGGGGCAGCCCACCTTATATGGGAAGCCTCCCTTGCCTTTAGGGGAAAAACTTAAAAGGAGGAGAGGATGGTGGGATCACCACCCGCCATTTTCTCTAAAAGGGATTTAATTTGTGTTTTCAAGCCTAAAGATAAGGCTCTATCCCATGTGTTAAGGGGCCTAATATATCTCATATTTTAAGAGGCTCAAATTATTTTCCTTTACACAGGAAATATTAGGAATATTATTCCTAAATTAAGGAGCCAAGTAAAACCTTACATAAAAATATCCCCTAAATAACAGAGAATAAATCCATTCCTAACCATTCAAATGGAAACAAAATTATTTTGAGGGGATATTATCCTTCTAGAAATCATTAAATGAGGATATTATTGAATTTATCTCTATGTAAGGGAGATTAGGTAGTTAATTGGTTTTACACCAATTTTGGCATAAAATGTAATATAAAAAAGGGTAGAATGGGGGGTGTGAAGTAAGTAATTTTGGAAGAACTTTGCAAGTGTGAGAGTTGCATTGCTTGGAGAAAATATTGTATTTCTATGCTTTTGGAGAAGCTTGTTTCCATGCACTTTGAAAGTGCATTTGATAATTTCTTTGTAAACCAAGAGGAGGTTCTACCGACAAATGTAACTGAATTTCTAGAGGAGTAATTGGATCAGTCCACTCATTGGAGAGGGACCCAGAGACAGTCGTTTTAAATGACAAACTCCATTATCAATTTCATTTGCACTCTCTTTCTCTCTCTTTCCATTCTTTATTTAATCTCTTTCTAATTTCATTAATTTAATTTAGTTAAGAATTAAATTTTAATTAAGCACTTTCAAATTATAATTAAGCATTCAAAGAATCTATCATAGATCCGTTAAATTAGATCAAAGAGAAATTTCCTGGGCCTACAAATACTAATGAACAATGATCATGGAGGTCTCTACTATGAACAAATTCCTTAAAACAAAATTCCACTTAACCAAGCATTTCACAGTTTCATGAAATTTGTGCTATCTTCTAAGGACTGTAGATGTTTTACCATTCATTCATCATACATATGTATGAACAAAGATAAACATTTAAAAGAAGCTTCAATTCTAAGTCTAGACTAAATTTGCAAAGCCATCTACCAAGGAGCAAAAAACCAAAGTTATGGACAAGGAAGGCATGTAAATAGAAGAAATCTTCATAACCAAGAAACAACATTCCTAAATCTACCAAAGTTAACTAAAAGGAAACTAAAACAGAAAAGTAAATTTAACTAAATCATCTAACTATGAGAGAAGAATCATGAAACATGAGATTAAACCCAGAAATGCACCAAAATTAATGTATTTCTATTGAAATTTCTATAGCATGTCTTTACAACAGCTCAACTCTCCTTTAAAATGGGATGAGGTCCCCTATTTATAGTGTCCCAAAAATAGAATATGTAGCCAAGATTGGTTTACATTTGTGTGGCCAAAATTCACTATAATCTAGGGTTCTACCTACCCCCCAATATATTAATTTTTTTTTAAATAATTGTTTGTCCATATCCCTATTTTGTCTTTTAGTGGAAACACTATAGCATTTTTTTCCTCTTCCTAATTGTTCTTTGTTGCAACTACTCATTTAGAAATTCTTCATCAATAACAAGGATGCCTTTCTACTTCTTCAAAGCTTCATATTCCATGAATTTAAAGATCATTGGCTAAATCTTATCATTCTCTATTATGTCAGATCTCAGCACTTGGTAGCTCCATTCCTTGGAATTGCCAATGAGATTTCACCAATCCTCCTCATACTTGGTAGCGTGATCCTTGAACAGCTCAGACTGGGCAAAGGCTTTGGCAACAATGTTCATGAAATATGTAGTAAGTCCAACTGGCATCCCATCTTCCATCCTCTTTTAGAAGTGAGGCTTTATATTATCTAGATTGATTTGGAACATGATTATTTCATATCCTATCATCAGCTTCAAATATTATAGGCAATCCTCTCTGACGTCTTTCGCCCATTCAATATCCATATTTACCTTTTCAAGTAATTTTTCTAGCCTCTCCTTTCAATGATCAAAGTCTCACTTCCAGATATCCATGAGTCAGTGATCCTCTTCTTTGAATGTAAATTCCTTCTCCCAAATCTTGCTTGGAAATTTGACGATAGCCTCAATCTTTGGGTAAGCAGCATCATATTTCCTTGGGAATTTAGTGTAGATTTTCCTGGTGCCCTTAAGAGACTTTTTAATATCTAATCGATGTCCGAACAATGCAATTGATGCCTGTATTCCCAATGTCCAAGAGCTATTGGAACCACTTCTTCGTAGTCTTGTCCAGGTTATTTCAATTTTCTAGTTTGTCAATCTATTTGCTAGACAACAATTTAGATAGGGTTGAGGATGTGGCTGGTTGTTCTTCCATGGATGACCACTATCGGATGTAGGTTGTAAAATTAGCCATTGATGCCTTAAGCTCCTCTTTGGAAACTTTATCCTGCTGAATGAAATGCACAACCATGGCAATGGATTCTTGGAGGTGATCTATTTTTGTCTCCCTAGTGGCTACTCCCAAATCAATGGTGGATATGTTGTAACTTATTTCTTGTTCTCCCACCAACGGCGTAGCTATTTGTACTTCTCTACATCTAGAGGCATCCATCGTTACCTTTGACCTAATATTTGGCTTCTTCTCCTTCTTGGTGTTGATTTGTGCCCAATCCATTATCGCTTCTAGCCCTACCTTTGGATCCTTCGAGGGGGGAGCCTTCTTTTCCAATTGTCTCTTCAACTAGTTGGTCATCAAGGAATTTTCCTTAGGTGATTCCTGGCTATCCTCCTCATCATATTTTTGGATTTCAGTGGCCTTATCATTGAGAGCCTCCTGCTCTATCTTTGTATCCTTGGAGTCTTGGATGCACACTATGCATTTGCTAAGGGATTTTGTGGGAAAGCATTCATTGTGCGTGCTCTCCCTTTCAACATCCTTTTCTTCTTTTTCTTCATCATGCCCATGCTCCTTGGGCTACTCAATCTCTAGATTCTTATAATTTTTAGCCTCTTCCTTGGGTTTATCTTCTTCACTTTTTGTTGTTCATTGTCTTGCTCCCCATGAGAGAATACCTCTTCATCATGCCCAGGGGCATGGCCACATTCTTCCACTAAAGACCTATCACCCCCAGTTTATGTGGTAGCAACCCTTTCTTCACTGATAGGCTATCTTTTAGGTTCCTTGTCTTCAATTTCCTTGAGTTGCTTGACTATCTCAACATCAAGCTCAAGATCAAATATTTATTCAATTGTCTTTGTGCCTAGATCCTCGCCATCATCATTGGAAGACTCATAGGAGACCTTGTCAATTACTCAAAGCTCATATATAGGGTGCTCATGATAATCATTTGTCTACTCTTCCAGCCTCTTGGTTTCCTCCAATTGTTGTCTTTCCAATTCCTCAAAAATTTGCATTGTGGCTTCCATATTTGGTGGATCACAAGGAGGAGGAGGAACTGGGGTGTTGATCATTGCTTGGGAAATTATATCCTGTACTATTGGGTTTGCAAACATTCTAAGAGCTTGGATGGCACATTTTGCATATATTTCATTAAGGACTCCGAAAGGGTAAGGGTAGGCATTGCATTTGTAGAGGTGGCAGCCAGAAGAGAGAAGGAAGGAGACATGGAGGATGAGGAGATCGAAAAGTTGGTGTTAGAGGATGAATCCAATGATATTACCTACACGATGGGAGAATTAGAGATGAGGTGAACAATGATGTCCACCACTAGAGGAGAGGATGCAATTGTTGTGCACAAGATAGGTGGGGTTGTGGCAATAGTGGTAGTGGAAGTAGCAATAGATGATATAGGTGAATACTTTGACTGATCAACCTCCATCTCCTCTCCCTTGTGGAGTGGATCTTCTTATATTACTAGCATTTTGGTGACACTACCTATTTTCTTATGTTTCTTGGAAGTTTCACCTTTCGAAGACTTTCTTGTGTACATCCTTGGGTTGGGTTGCTTCTCTCTATCTCCTTTCTCTTTCTTCATCAAATGAATGGAGGTGATTTTGATGTCTCTCTAGTTGATGTAGCTATCGCACCCTCAAATCCACTTGGCACACCCTCGAGCCCCTTGTATGTTAGGATGAGCCTTTGTTTCTTCCATTGAAAAACTCGTTAATCAATCCATGCCTTTGTTCGAGCCTCGATGGGTTTGGTAAGTATATTAAGGTCATCAACCTCTGGCTCACCCCAATCAATCATTGGTAGTGGTAAATTTGCAATGGAATTGTACCTAGGGTCTATTATGGTGTCTTCATCTTCTTCCATCTGATTGGGCATGAGGAACAAGTTCACCCTCTTTACAAAGTATGTGGTCACTTGCATATAGTGCATTATTCACACTTCAAAATCATTTTTGCAATTGGCCCAGAAATCCTTAAAATGGTGGAGGTGGGCATACTCCTATCCAAATGCCTTCCTAATATGGTCGTTATAGATCCATCCACGACCTGGCCATGTGAGGTTTGAAATGATACTCTACCAGCTCTTTTTTGGAATTATGGGCACATTGGGAGGTGTTGAGCTCATACATACCCTATCTGAGTGTAAGGGAATAAGGGATCCCCACTAGATGCTTGTTGCTTAGGATGGTGTTAATGTGTTGTAGCTACCAAGAGATTTCCAACAATATTATCCAGTCATTAGGGTACCAGGGAAGCTTGAATGGATTTTCTAAATATCCTTGGGTGTAGATGTAGGTGAACTTGGGATATTGGATAAATAGAAAGGCATAATGTTTGAGCAAGGCTCAGGCACTTTGGGAGACTCTTCTCTCAAAGTCACCCTCGAGCAGCCTGATGATATAAGTGATGAATGCATCATTCACCCTACAATAATCTTTCTTGAAGTTCCTGAACTATAGCTCAGCGTACTTGTTGAAAGCCTTAAGTTCTCTACCAGGAACTTCATTTTGAGCCCTAAATAAACCATCGTAATGCCTCCTATCGGCCAGTGATTATACTAGGTAAGAGTTCATTTAGAACTTGGATTTATTTTTGACATTCATGAATTATTCATGAAATTAGTCACTGATTATTCTTCCCTAGTAGAATTTGGTGTCCTCCCCATGAATAATTTTCTCGACGAAGTACACCATCCATTCCTGAAAATATGTCATAGTGGGGAGGCCTATTACTCTACTCAATAGAGTGACTAGAATGTGGTAATCCTCATAGAAGTTGCTCCTGAATAGATCATGAGGCACCTTTGAAACACTTCCCCTTTTGTGCTTCAACCAATATTGATTCATAAGTTTCTTGCATCTCATGGGGTCTTCATCCCACATTTCCTTACATTCCTGGATAGTAGGCAATTCCATCTTTTTGAAGATAGGAATATGGAAGGTCTTTGTTATTCTTGATGGTAACATTTCAGCCAGAATGCTCCCATCTCTGTCTGAAATAGTTCTTGTTTATAACTGATATGCCTCTCTGCAAGCCATTACCAGCTCGGGGGTGACCAAAGTGGGAGGGAAACCAATAGCTTTAGCTATCCTACTGCTTCTGATTAGCTTTTAAATTTTTGTCTTGGGATTTATCTTGACCCTCTATATGAATTCATCAATGTTAACATGCCTAATATTGGTGTTAGATATATCCTTCCACTTGGTTGTGACCTTGGAGTGCAATGGTGCTCCTTGAAATTGATATTTCATTTTATCTTTATCTTCCATTCCTCATGGAGCCTTAACAATTCTCTTTCCTTTGTCCTTGACTACCCCTAAGGCTTTTGTACTTGATTCCATATATTTTGCACATAGAGGTGAGGGTATGTATAATCAAGAATGAAAATACAAATAGTGAACCCAATCCTTGCAAAACATAGTTAGATTGGATAATTCATCATTCAAGAATCTAACCCTTAGTCAAAATTATCATTAGAGGCTCACTGGAGGGAAATTGGATGGTCTGGGCCCCAAAGGCCAGACTTCCCATGTCATAATGTTGTTCCAAAGGGAGAACAGGGTTGGGAGACCCGAATGATTTCTCTCAATCTTGGATTTTGATCATTTGAAGTGTCCATGTGGGAGAAGATCAAATTTTAGCACGTGGGTCATTGTTTGTTTTTAGATTGGAAGTCATTTAGGTCAACATTAGGGCATCTAGAGTCAAATTGAGGGAAGGCTATCAAGGGTTAGACAATTGGAACGGCTCTAAAGAAATTGTGTTCCAGAGGTAGAGTTCCAAGGTCCGAACCCTGGGAGGCAGAAGGATGTGATACAACCTTGTATCACTTTTAGTCGCTTGAGTGTTCGGGTTGTGAGGACCAGGATGTGGTTGAAGGATAGTCGTGTGAGATGGAAAAATAGGGATGGAATTCTAGAACCCATAACTCGGTGAACTGGACCTACAGAGAGGTTTCACCTCTCACTTCATCTATTAAAACTTGCTAGAGATCATGGTGTCAGGCCCGAAGGTTGGAAGGATGGCTTGAATTCATCATTCAAGATGGTCGAAATGGGACAGAATCCTGATGGTGAAAGCTTGGGGGTTAGGATCCGGTGAAGGCAAAGACTAAGAGATTTCATTCTTTGTTTGCCTCAAACCTAAGTAATAGGAAGATACTCGATACTTGAAAGCCGAAAGGCGGTCACTTGATGGCCGTTTAAAATGGTGGAATAGCAATGACGATGTGCAAATGAAAGTCTGAGAGTCGTGGCCCGAGAGTCATTTGGAGGTGTTTGTTTTATTAAAAAAATTTAGTTCAAATGGTCAGCTAGAATCCAAGGTCCGAGAAGACATGGTCAATATGTCATTTCAAAACCACAGAGGAGGAATGAAAATCCAAAGATGGAGTTCTGAAGTCTGAAACCCATGAGTTGAGGCAATTTTGTTAAGTTTTGATTTCAAATGGCCAAGGCGGTAGGGATTCTCGGGTGCAGAGGGTACTATCACCTAGGTCAAAGAATAGCGATAGGAAAGCAAGGTTCTAAGTTCAAGAATGAGGTAGGTTTTCAGGTGGTGAGCATACATCAAACACCTGATGAAGAGAGATGTTGAATTCATGAGGAATGGAAAAGTGGGGTCTTGGGCACAAGGGCGGTGAAAGCTGGGAAGGCACTGCACTTTCTTGTTGTTTCTAACATGTTAAAATGACATGTGAGAGCAAATATTTATAAGACTACGTGCAATTAATGCCCTTTAATAAATGCAGGTATGGCAATCGATGAGGTTGGTGCGTTCAAAACCAGGACGACGAATGGAGAATCGAAACCCAAAGGCCGAAAAGATGTGAAGTCATGACTACTAGAAAATGCCAAGTGTGAAGCTAATGGCGAAGAAGGCACTAGGGTCTGAGGACCAGAAGGATGCAACTTGACAAGTGTTGAAAATTCTAAAAGCACAAAGGAAACTTGGGCAAGGAAACCCAAAGTGTTGGGCCCGAAGAGTGCGACAGAAGGCTAGATTTCATATAAGTTACCAAACAAAATTCAGGAAGCTAGGGTTTGACAACCAGAAGGATGCATGCCAAAGGTCTTCCAAAAGAGAAAACCTAACAAGGAGATCCGGCAAGGGAAACCCAGTGAGCTGGGCACAAGAGGTCCCATAGATGCCAACAAAGTAAAAGTGACAAAGGTACCCCGAAAGGAACCAAGACTTAAGAAAATTTCTAGGGGTAATACATGGTCAACCTAAGATGAGACTTTGAAAAACATGTTGATCATCTAGGACACCAAAATGGGGGCACACAAAATGAGGTGGCAACAAAATGACCCGGTGAGGCAAAAGAAAGAGAGGGTCCCTGTTCTGAATGGGGTGTGTGTGTGGAGGGAACAAAAGACTAGGTTGCCCCCTTCGGTGACCTAGTCCCTTTACGCATAAAATTCAAAATGAAAATAAAAAATTAATGGGAAATCACCTCCAAAACCCTAAGGTCAGCCTATCATGTGTTATTTTTGAGCAATTAGGGCATATCTTGTATAAATAAGGGCTTTCATTCTCATTTCACACCCCCTTTAGATCATTTTCATCTTCACAAGCACACTTGCACAAAATATTCTCAAGCATGTATTCAAGCACAAGGCACCTCAAGAAACCTCCATTGGAGCTAGTTCTTGCATGTTGCAGACATCTTCAACTAAATTTTTGGTGAGTTTTTACATTTTTTTGTCATTCTATAATCTTTCCTTTCCATTTCTAATTCATTTGGGTTTGATTACCATCAAGGGGGTTTGACTAAGGAAAACCCCTATTCTATAACTCTAACATTTTCCTTGTCTTTGCATGTGTGCTTTGCAAGTGTGTATGCAGATTTGGCAAGGATTAAACTATTGAAAAGGTTGCCATCATTCTATCTACATCAACTCAAGTCATCAAACCTTAGGTGGAGTAAAAGAAAATTTTGTAGGTCATTTTCTCAAGATTTGGACATGGGTATCTGTCACAGAAGGAAGTGCAAGTGGGGCCCTACATATTCAGACCTCAAAACTCTTGAAATTACCAATAGGACTAGATCACGAGCATTGGCAACCTTGTCCCTATACCAAGCCTCAAAAATGGTTTTTACATTTTTGGATACCCTTTTATCGAAAACCCATTCTGCCAGAGTTTCCTGGGAGAAGTACTAGGTCACCCATTCTCGCGTAAGTGTCCCTATGTAGATTTCTAATAGATTCCAAAACATTCCAAGACTCTTCTACAATTTTCAATTCCTAGGTGCATAATCTCTGTATTTTCAAGTTTCTTTCCAAATTGTATACATTTAGGTCATTTAGTTTTGTTTGCATATAGTTTACATTTTCTTTGTTTAAATTTCATAGTTAGTTTAGTTTCATTTCATTTCAACATTGAGCCACACTTCTCACACACAACACAACCCTATTCATCCCATACCCTTTGAATGAAATCACCAAAAAGGCATATTATTAGGTGAAAGAGTGCCATTCCTTCTAAACCAAGCTCCTAAGTGAAAAACCCTAGGGGCCTATTTGGGGGAATCCTCTTTCCCTTTTAGCCATATCATCTTTTTGGTGGTTTAGTAATAACACCTTTTTTTTATTCATTTGTGGCTTGCATTTAGTGGTCATGGTTCCAACATAGCTAGATAGTTAATGTTGTGTTTTTTATGTTGTTATCCATAGGGCATTGTCAAGTGTCTTTCTCTAGCTTTGGCTATATTGTTTCATTTTTGATAGTGCAGTCTTGGGAAAAGTATTTGTCTTCTTCCTTGAATACCTTCAAAAAGGTTTTGAGCACATTGTATGTGGAAATCAATGTTTCTTATTATGTTTAATATAAATTTTATTATTGTGAGAATTCCTTTTTGAGGATGAAACAAATAACAACTTTCTTCCCAAATAAAAAACCATGTTCTTAAAACAATAAATATGATTTTTTTTTCTTTCTAAATAATATTTTGTTTAATACATAATTTTATTATAATGAATTCAATGCATGGTTCATATGATACTTAATTAGCATAACAAGGTGTTGGGAGTCAAAGATTTAGTCATTTAATTTTAGTATAAATACCTTAAGGTTCAATCAAGAACATACACATATAACCAGATATTTATATATATATCTATATGTACGCATGTATATATCTATTTATATATAGACTGCTATATCTAAATAGATGTCTATACCATATTTTTTCATCACTACATAACTCCTCCCCTTCAAATTTATGAAAAGAGAAAACATCCAGACTGAATTTTCCCTCAATTGACTTAGCAAGAGGGCTACGAATTCAAATATTTTGTTGCTTGTAATATATAACCAAAGCTAGAGAACAACGGTCAACAATGCCTTATGGAGAATAGCATAAACTATATAGCATTGTAACTATAAGCACAAAATAAAAGATTTAAATGAAAGAATAATGGTTTCAACAACAACATAGAAAATTATTTATTGAACTACACCTTATCAAAAATGACCATATACACAGATACACACCCAGAAATCCATATAAACATTCAAATGGTGAACACCAATTGTGCAGATATAACACTATGTGGCAATCCAACCAAAAAATAAGGAAACAACCATATTGATATAAAAAACTTGACATATCTATATACAAGATAAAGACCTTATGGTTCAATCAAGAACAGACACATATAACTAGATAGATATATATCTATATGTACACATGCATATATCTATTTATATAGCCTGCTATATCTAAATAGATGTGTATATCATATTTTTTCCTCACTACATAAATCTTCCCATTAAAATTTATGAAAATAAAAAACATCCAAACTAAATTTTCTCTCAATTGACTCACCGAGAAGGCTACAAACTCATATATATTGTTTCCTATAACATATTGCTTGGCTTGAAACAAGGCCTTATTATAGTCAACAAAAGGTTTGAATTCACTGCCTTCTCAACCAATTAATTGAGGGAAAATGTAGTGTGGATATTTTCTCTCTTAAACATTGTTTGGCATCAACATTAATTGTTGTATGGTTTTCGTGTGTTAGCGATGGTTGTAATAACAACTCAAAAATCAACAATTCCCTGTAGAAAATAACATCAAATGTTTACGAAATAATCAAGAAACAGTCTTTTCAATATGCACCTCTTCATGCTTGCTTTCTCTCCACTCCCTTTCGTCTACACTGCCTACAAAAACTAGGAAAACAATTATCACAACCTACACTTTTGTACTACTTTTGCAACCATTGAAAAAAAAAAAAAAAAGCTCCAACCACCTTCCTAGATATTCCATAGCTAATGGTCATACTTGCACCTTCACAGAAGCTTTCCCTCCTCACTAACAGCTACCTTGAACAAGGTAAACCCAGAGAACAACACCTAAGACTACCTTATCAAAAATTGTGCATAGCATGTTTTTGATTGTTCTTTTTTGGCCTTGAATAAAATATTTGATTTATACTTTCTGTGTGGGGCCAATGGTTGCAAAGTAATAAATTAGTTTATGTTCTTCTTAATAAGGCATTCTTAGCTCTTTTTGTGTGTCTTTAAGGATAGTTCATATTTGTCTACGCCTAATAAGGATTTGTTAGAACGGAAGGTTTTATATTAAGTGTGAGATGAAACATTGGCCTCACTATTGGTTATAGTGGCAAACCAAAAATATATTGTCCACCACCATAATCAATGGCAATATCAATGTTTTTATTGCAGTTAATATAGAGGCTATTGTACATGTGAATGATCTTTGCATCTAATTTGACATAGATACATATCTGAACACAGGCATAATAAAATGAAATGCAACAAAAGAAACCCTAATCTTCACTCTATCATACTGGGAAATGGACCATCATAGGATGTTACACAAATATATGCATAGGTGGTCTTCAAACAAATGAATGTTGTTTGCATCTAATATCAAAAACACACAGATGTGCAGATAGGAAATATAAAATCAAACACAACAAAATGAGGCCTTCTCTCAACCCTATCATATTGGTTCATGGAGCCGGATGGGCTCTCACCAAACTCCCAAGAAATAACATACATCATCCACCACTCTGATCAATGGTGAAATCATTTTTTCTTATTACACTTACTGTAGAGTCTATCATTCTAACAACTCCTTCTTTGAGGCTGAATAAAATAATAACTAAAAGGGTGTATTTAATGCATGTAATACATATACATGCAGTTGCAAAATAAAATTTGGATCGATATATATATATATCAAGTTATATGCACATATACACATATTGTTGATTGTACTCTATAAAATACTATATTGTTTGTTGAAATGAATATTGTTTGATTTGTGGTTCGCCTTTTGTGGTGATGGTTTTGGATGGGTTTGTTACTATGAATTTTTTTGCTCTGTAGGTTTTTCTATCTGATGTAGTGTTTCATTTTCCTTTTCTTGTGTGCACATATGGGTGCTGCCACAATAATGGTTTACACTTTCTGGGAGATCCGTTTTTTGCTGAAATCACATAGTTTTAGAAAATATAATGATTTAATCCCTGGAAAGTTCCATTTAAAGGATTCCAATTGAAGTTGGTTTGATCAAACCGCCTTATACCAATCCCCCTTGGATAGAACCTCGCTAGTTTGAGACCATACATATAACACAGTCTCCTTTACACCTATCAAAATGCTAATAAAAAACCATTTTTTATTTACCTTCTAGGGGATCAAATGAGTTCATTTAATTTAATTTTTTGTAAGTATGTAGTCCTTATTATAAGCTTCCAAAAAATTTTAATTTTAATTAAATTTAATTTGATTATTATATTTATTTTTTATTTCTTGTGAATGTAGGTTATTCATTGAAAATCAAGTTCTTTGTTCTGCATATGTGGAAAAATAGTAGATTCTCAAAATAAAACTTTGAAAAATATGTTCAAGCTAAGTATTGATGTCCTAGATCCATTAAAAAAAATTAATGAATTTTGATACATACAAAAAAAATTATGTTGTATATAGTTTGCCTATGTCTAAATTGTAATTGGTTTGATTTCGAAACTTGATTAAAGAAAACATATTTAATAAAACACTATGAAACCAAATGAACTAGTTAGATATCATAGTTACAAATCTAAATTTAAAAAAAATAGAATTTTATCCTTCATACACAAAAATTTAAGTTGTATACGGTGAGCATCACTCCTTAAAAATGTTGTATTCTAATAAAAACTAGTTTTCAAAGGAGATGAAAAAAAAGTGCAATCTGATTCCAAAAATTTTGAAAAAAAAAATATTTAGAATCTTTAGACAAAACTTCACAAATCACTAGATTGCATCATCTTCAAATTCTTCACAATTTAGCCGCTATAGGAGCTCGAAAGTGAAGATTTAGTTAAAAAAAATCAGTTCAGTGTCCAGTTTGACCAAAAATTGTAAAACAGTATTGTGGGATCACCCATATGTATGTATATAAAACTAGATGCAGACAACATTCATATATACTTCACTTTATAGTATGCATAATAAGATAATTTTTACCACATACAATGTGTTGAAAATCTCTTAGAAGTTATTTAAGGAAGAAGTTCTAAAAACATGGTGGCATCAATATTTGGTACAAAACTCAAACTACAGATATTATTCCAACAATGTTTCAGTATGTATCCATGTTGTTTGCAACTTCTATGACATACATCCAAATCTATACATGGCATCGTTAATCAATGTTTCCCTTGCAACCATTGTCACCACATGCAAACCAACAATTCCCTATGGAAATTAATATAAACTGTATCCATCCATTGTAGAGTTTTTGTGAAGGTGGTTGGAGGATATTTTCTATTTTTTGCTTGGACCAATGACTTGAAAAGCAATACAAAAGATCAGAGTAAGTGGAAATCAAACGAAACAAGAAGGGAATAGCTCTATTGATATTAAAAACTATACATATCCATATTTAGAAAAGCACATCACCTAAAAGATACATGTACGCAATGAATGAGAAAGGAAACAATATAGCCATAAAACACCAACTTAAAGGGAAATATCATAATTAAAGAGGTCAATCTAATTGAATGTTGAACAAAACAACCAAAGGAAGATAGAAAGACTCAACAATGCCCTATGGAAAATAATGCATATACATACATCACAACGAAGATGAAAAAGTTCTTGCAAACTCGTTCTTAGAGAGAAACAATGCAACCAATGAACATATATGTAATATAAAATGAAACATAAAATGTATAACATTAACTATTTTTCTCTGTTGCAACCATAAATATAAAACAAAATCCATAAATTAAATAATATTGGTTTCAATGGTGATCTAGATGAAGAAACCCACAAAACACAAAGATTCATAGTAACATACCCATGGAAAACCATAGCCACAAATTGTGAAGCATAAACGAAATAATATTCATTTTTTCACCTCTTCTTGCTAGCTTTCTTGCAAAAAATGTGCACCCTCACAAAATAACCTTCGCTCACCTTCACAAAAGATAGATAACGCTTGACCCAACTTGCACCCTCATAGAAGCGTACCCTCCTCACTCATGGCTCTGATACCAGGTATAGCAAGAGAACGAGACCTAACAATGCCCTATCAAAAATTTCACAGACATTTGTTATGTTTCCTAAGGTTTTAAACAATAAGTGTTATTACAACCATCACTAGTACATGGAAAGAATACAACAATTAAGGTTACAAAGTGTCACCCTTGGTCTCCTTGGCATGGGCCAGCATAGCGCTCGGGCTTCATGACATGGTTTAACTACCTCTTGTGGATCTTGGATCTTGTATGAATCCATCAATTGTATCAGACATTAACAAGTCGATCTTTTAGTGCAATGGTAGGTTTCTTTGCAACAATTGGTATCAAAGCCAAGGTCATAGGTTTGAACCCCTCACTTGCGCTAGGGGGGATTGTTTCAAGGTTTCACCCTTGGTCTCCTTGATGTGGTCCAATGAAGTGCTCAGGTTTCATGACATAATTTAATTACCTCCTATGGATCTTGGATCTTGTATAAACCCAGTGGTTGTATCAACCATTAACAGGTTTTATTTTTTGGTGCAATGACAGCTGTCTTTGCAATAATTACATGATGCAAAAACAAAAAATAGGCTCCAACCATCTTCATAGAAATTCTAGAATAGATAATTGCACTTGCATGTTCACAAAAGATTTCCCTCATCACTCACACCTTTGAGAGAAGGTAAAGCCATAGAACCACACACAACAATGGCTTGTTGAAAATTGCACAAACATTCACTATGTTTTCCAAGGATTTAAATGGCAAGTGTTACTTACAACCATTGCCACTACACAGAAACCATACAATAATTAAAATATGACAGTGACAAATCCATTGAAAACCTCTGTCAAAAAATGTGAATCATAAATGGAACTGTATTGGTCTAAATAGAGACCGAGATGGAAAAATGCACATAAACACAACAATTCACAATAACAATCCAACAAAGAAAATAAATAATATTATCTTCCAACCATCATAGCTACATAGATTCAATAAATGAAACATTGTACTGTAAGCAAGAGAACTACAATGAACAATGCCCTTTGGAAAATAACATAAACTATTTTCAAAACTATGTTGCTTTCAACAGTAACCCAGATGGAAAAAACCACAAAATAGAACAATTCATAAAAAAAATCCAATGCAAAAACAAACAATATTGCCTTACAACCATCATGGTTGCACAAAAAGCATAAATGAAACAATATATCCTAAGCTAGATAATAACAATGAACAATGGCCTATGCAAAATAACATGAACTATTTTTAAAATACTCTAGAAAGGGTTTTTCCAATATGCACCTCCACCAGCATCTCTACCGCCTTACTTCAAATGCAGCTCTTCCTACTTTCCAAAACCAATACAACAGTTATGGTAATGGCATTATCGATCAGAGTGATGGACAATGTATGGGCCCTATGCACAGATATGTATGTATATTATAATAAATGCAAACAACATTGATTCCATAGGACATTGGTGATTGTTATTGTCTAGCTTAGGGTGTACTATTCCGTTCTCGATAAGAGGTTGTTGAATAGGCTATACTATTTGATTTTCACTATTACATTGCAAATCAAATATGAAAAAACATAGCTAGAGTTGAAGTAATAAAACAGTTTATGCTATTTTCCTAACTTCAAAAAAAAAATCAACACATTGCATGTGGAAAGCGATGTTCATGGGGACAAGTTTATATGAATGTTGTCTACATATTATTTTGCATACATACATATTTGCTAACAGGAAAAGAACAAGGAAATACAACAAAAGAAAGAGATAATTTAGTGTTTGTTGTATGTTTTGTGTCCACTTGAAATGCTTGCAAAGTAGTAAAATAGTTCATCGTCTTCTGAATACGACATTATTGGTTGTCTTTATGTGGCCTACAGTGACAGTCTGCACTATTTTCGATGGGGCATTCGTGATTGTTGAGCTATGGCTTTAGAAATAAATGTGGAAAATTCATACAGGCACATACACATCCACATATGCATATAGACATAGATGCATATCCTGAAAGATACATGTAGAAAATGCATGTACACACATACACACTCACACATACAAATGCATTAAACACACATTTTCCTACACAAAACTATATCAAGATGTTGTATGTATTGAGAAAACTGAATGGCATGCATACATGTTTTTGTATATGTATATGTATATGTAGATATATACATGAATACAACTATTGATGCCAAAAATTTACAAGGTAACAACTTTTATGGGAAACTCAGTTAAAGGGGGATCTATTACACTAAGCTCAGTGACCTTTAGGTTTTCTAAGAGGCTGAATTCTTCTATAATTTAGGGGCTGAAAAAGGATAGAAAGAAATGAATTTAAAAAAATTATAATCTCAGGTGATGTGCCAAAAAGTAGATATCGACATGATAAACCTATCTTTAAGATATATTTTAGGGGTCATTCAACAATCTGCTATGTCTTAGAACAATAAAGATCAAAATGGAAATTTGAACAATTTATTCAATGACATAAATAAATTCCAAATATCCAACGAAAATAAGAGTCGAAGACATGATCTTAATCAGCTAGATTATATTAAAATTATAGAATTTGGTTAACAAATTGCTCAATACAATAAAGGCAAAGTATACCGCTTTATCAAATAGTCAAGAAGTACAAAGGCCAAACAATGGCACAATCTATGAATCTCATACAATAAGCTAAAAACAATACAAGAGGCCTAATCTTTCCACAAATTTCTTTGTCAATTTTGAACCCTTACTTCTAGAGAAGAAGCAGTATTTATATCTAAAATCCCACCGCCTGATGAGCCAATAATAGAAAAGGATTCCCCAATCATGAGCAATGATATCCCCCAACCATTACAACAAAAAAATGATTGATCCATGAACATGTTCACCCTCAAGCTAGATGAATCCTTTGCGAATGATGATAGTGGTCCCAGCAGAATAGAGTGTGGACACATGTCGCTCACTCTCAAGGGCAGTTGGAAAACACGATAGTAATGGTGAGGCCGTTGTTTGCTCGATAGAGACACATTGAAGCCCTTAGAAGATGCATGTGGAAATAGGTCAGGTTCATTGGTTCATTCCCTCCTCCTTGTGGTGAAAATATGTGCGGTGAGGACACATGGAGGTCTCCCTTACAAATAACGCCACTGGTGGGGGCCACCAATGATTGTATGTGGACGATGCTATGTGTCATGTGGTCAGGGCACAATAGGGGAGTGAAAGGAAGGAACCATGAAGTGTGTGAACTACTGGCATGTGGAGGCGTAGCGAGAGTTGTTGGAAAAGCCAAAGAAGGAAACTCTATGAAGAACGACTGGTGGGAATATGGCAATGTTCACACAAAGCTTTTGTGAAAGGAGCCCAATGATATTTTTAATAGATGAGGTGTGGGCCAGTGTTTAGCAAAAAACAAAAAATAACCTAAAGGGAGCTTGGGGAAATTTATCTTCATAAATTTTGGAAACTACTAGGGGCATTTATCTTACGAAATGAGGGACCCAAAGTTTTTGGTTCACATACCAAAGTCCTATCTATTGGGCAACGTGATCAGAGCTTGTTGAGAGCAATCTATAGAGGCAACCATTCGACATCGGATGGAGTTGATATGTCATGCAAATTCTCTTGTGATCCATATAGATCGATCATTTCCTTGTGAGGAAGCATCAACGATATACCAACCCAAGACTCGAGTTGAAAATTTAGCCACGCTATCAAAAGGGTGACTCCTTCAATATCCTTCACAATAAGGGGTTGATTGAAGCTCTGAAAAGTAGATGCATCCTACTTCTTCTCTTCAATCTTTGCCACAATATGTTATTTCGTGGCCATTGATTCATCTTCGAGAAAAGGGGATGGTAAGCCCACTTGAGTTAGGTTGTAAAACCTTGCCCTAATTCCATTCATGGTTTGGTCCAATGTAGTGGTACACTTGCTAGCATTGAGGATGGACGTGTGGTAGTGGATAAACTTGTTAGTTGTTTTGGTAGCGGCCTTTCTATTATCAATCACCATGTTTTCCAAGACTTCATCTAGGACCATATATAGCCTATCGAGCAGCCTACTAGCCTTAAGAACTCTCTTTGTGATAGATTGAGGAAAATGCTCGATCATTTTATGAATTTCCCTTCCAAAACTTGTCACTTCTGCCATGAATTGGAGCGTCATCTAGAGGGTCAGATAGAAGGTTTTAACCTTTTCCGAGCATGAAATATATAGCCATTGGGCTATTTGAAGGAGCTCTAACTAGGTGGTAGGCAGTTGGGTAGAGCTTTTCAAAATACCAATTTTTGCATCCTTCAATTCCACATTATGTGCTACCTCTACAACCCTTTGGTTCGCTACAGTGAGTTTACCCTACAAGACCTACGATTTTGTGATCCCACTTGCTTGACTCATTATTTGTTTGTTGCTTCCTTCTTCAAGGAAGATTTCATTTCTTGGACCTCACTTTTTAGTTGGGTCTAGTGGGTGTTGAATTCCACATCCTTTTATTGCATTTGTTGCTCTAGTTGAGAGCATTAGCGATCAAGCTCCTCCTTTGTTGCACTTCTTTCTCTAACCATGCCAACTAGTCTTGATAGCCTTGGTTTTTCTAATGCATCTCAGTAATCAGGTTGGGATCAAAATATTGGAACTTTGCAAGTTCCTCCCAAAGCTTAGCCTGCTCCATCTCCATTTCTTGAGATAATCATTTAAACTCAAAATCCCTCACCTTTTCCTTTACCAACAGGACCTCGAACCTCTCCTTGAATATTTTCAACTCTTCTTCCCCCTTCTTTAGTTGGTGACTAGACTTAAGAGAGTCGGTGGTCACAAACTGCTTGGTCTCCTCCATGAGCTCAACTTTATCTTGCAGTTAGTCTATGCTCAGGTCGAGCCCCATGGTGTACATATTGTAATCATCTAGCTACATCTCCCCTTGTGGTTTGATGATATATGGGTACATAGTCACAAATTGTAGCGATTGTTGAGCCTCATTAAAAATAGTTTGTACCCTCGGCTTAGTTGTCCTTTTCGTATCTTTAGCCTTTTTTTCTAGACTCTAATTTCCCATGCTTGTTTAGTTTTATCACCCTCCAACAAGAACTCTATTGGCAACCTAATGAGCCCACCTACGAAAGGTGCACTGGGAGGAAGGGCTAAAGGAAATGAGAGGGTAGCAGTCCTAGACATTTTCTTCTTTAGAAGATTGACTGTTTGATGAGAGAAAGGAGGGATATTCCAATACCTAGCTTATGGACTAGTAGGAGGACTTGAGGGAAGTGGGGTCATGGTGGATTCCAACTATTGGATAGACTGGACTGAGGTTGACACAGTAGTTGCAAGAGAGGTATTAATTATGACTGCGAAGGAAAAATGTGAGGCACTGACAGACATAGAATAGGTCAAAGCAAAAGGTGTAAAGATCCATGGGGGAGTATAGGTAAATGGTGCCAAATGAGATAACTATGTGAAACCTCCTATGGCCATGGAAGTAGAGATGGAAAAGGAAGGGCCAGTGGTTGTAGTGAGTGGCACCACAGACACAATAGCGGTTACTAAAGATTGTGAAGCAAGAGAAGAGGGAGTGAAAGATACCTACAATGTAAATGATTGCAATCCATGACTCATTGTGGGCTCTTGGCTCACACTAGGCTCCCATGAACACTCTCTAGAAGATGTTTTCATGTGTTGTTGTTTGGCAGGAGGCAAGTTGATTCCACCACTACTATTTTTTGACTGCTATGACTAAATTGTTTTGGTCCTCTTTGTGGTTCAGGTGTGATTTAGTGAAGCCCGTGCACATGATATGTTTACCCACACATTTGAAGAAACCTTTTTAGGTTGCTTTATTTCCTTCCCCTTCTGTTGCATCAAGGTTGTTTGAAGCTCCACTTCCGATTCCACAGCTTTTGTGGTACATTCTTTGGCCTCCTCTGGGTTAGCATCTTTATCATTATTTTTGTTGGAATCAAGATGCTTGTCATTCCACAGTTTATCAAAATTTTCATCCATTTCTATGCTATCATAAGGGGCCTTAATGCATTGGATCTCCTATCAGTAAATCCAAAAATCTCTAATCTTCTCTTCACTCTAGTTGTAATTCTTTGCCAAATTGTTGCAAAGAGTAGCCCCAATCTACCTTGACTTGTCATATTTCCCTATCTATAAATAGAACTTGAGCCATGTCAGCTGACTATCTTTGTCTAGAATACGGACTAGTTCCACCATCGGATCATCTACATCCTCCATTGGATTCTGACACTTCTCCTATTAGGGCCAGGGACTGTGCATTACCTTGCAATGCTCATTCATTAAGTCATTTTCGTGGTTGTAAGTCCATTTATCGCAAATCTATACACACCCTAGATGAGCTATCTTTTCCTCTAGCAAGTTGTTGGTGTTTTAAAATGCAACCCAACTAGGATTTGTAATTCTCTAAGAGGTAGCCAACCTCTATATTAAAGAACCAAAAAGGCTAGTGTCCAACTGACATGAAATGGAATGGATACACATTTTCCCTACACTTCAGGATCTGTAAGACCTAGGGGTGTAACCCTTTAACAACATCTAACAATCTAGACACACAAGTAACAAGATATTGCTTAACAGATTATGTTCTCACACAATTGCTGAGGAACCTAGAATATCACTCAAAATTGGCTAACACCTTGAGTAAATTGCACTAATTAGTATGGAGAACATGACAAACACAACTCAATAAGACAAATTTGAAATGGTTTTTTAATTCAAAGAGTTGGGACCAAACTAAAAACAATAGAAACATGATAATGGACCAGTGCCATAAAAATGGGCTATGGAGTCATATAACTAGCATTCATCTTTTAGTTTTGAACATGCTCTTAAGGTCTTCCAAATGTTGTCACATTATGACAACCAGAGCACTGCAGCTTTCTCTAATAATTCTTCTTATAAATCCACCTGAAAAATAACACTCCTATCACATTTGTCAAAGCAATTATACTATCCCTGAACAATAGTCAATAATAAAAGAATCTTGTGCTTTATTAAAGCAATTACACCATTCATAGAATAGAAGGAAACAACAAATGTAGCTCAAATGCAGCAAATGTGCATGAATGGATTCAAACAATTTTATTATTGAATCCAAAATAGGATTACAATTTAGCCATGGAGATAATTATTAGCAAAAAATAAACATAACAAAACAATTCAAAACACAATCTTTTAGATTAAAATGACTAATAGTCATGTTTCCCCCTAGCTTTACAATCTACCCATAGCTTCTTCCTAACTTCCAGAGCTTTCAAAAATTGGAACCATTTACAATTGAGAAGAGAAAAGAAGATATAGAAAATAGATGCAAACAGGAGCAACCCTAAACTTGATCTGCAATTGCCATCTGGAAGCTCCATTCCTGTTGATCAAACTGAAAAAATCTCTCCCCTTCCTTCCTCTACCGAAACAAGCTTATTCCCTCAAGAACAACATTTTCTCATCATTACTCAGTAGCTGAAAGCATGCCCATGTGGAGAATCTTCAAATTCACCTAGCTGGGAAATATCCTCTTTCCTGTGAAAATTTTGTTTCTGTTCTCTTTCAATGCTAGAGCAGTACCTTTATATCTAGAGCTGCTTTTTACTTTGTTGCTGCTTTTATATTTTGCATATTCACTTGTCTCCCTAGCAATATAAAATATTCAACATAGTGGATATTTTACTTAATGTATAAATTTATCCCCTCTCCACTTTACATTGCATCCCAATAAAAATATTTTCTCCATCTAATTTTATTTCATTTTGCATTTGTAGATGCCTATTCAATAAAATATTTCATCATTCACTCATGGATTACTTTTGATGACTTTGTATTTTATAATTTTCACTTCATATTTGGTTGCCATTCACCCCGTAGTGAAACATTAAATATTTTTACAAGCAAAAATCCCTTAAAAGGAAATCACGAGCACCCACCTTATGAAAAATATTTTCCTGTGTGGAAATAAAATCCCAACTATTTTAATTGGAACAATTACTTCACTTTGTTCCACTTTAATTTTCACCAATTGCACCTTGGACTTTAAATAAAAACCTACCCATGTCGTAAATAATTACCTGCATAAGAAATTTAAAATCAAATGTTAGGTTTTATTTTACTCCCCACATTCACTTGAAATATTGTATTTTAAATGAGGGACCTTTAGCATTTTACGAGGCCACTTGATTTTAAAAGCTCAGCTTTTAAAATGGAAACCTTTCAAGAATTAAAATGAGGCGAAAAAACTTCATATGTGCACATAATATTTCATGGGCCCACACCTACCATATACTTTAATATCGTGAACCTCACACACCTTTTGCATATGTCATCTCTCCTCCTATGAGATCCATGAGCAATGGCCAACATTTGGCTCCATTTTCTGCACTTTCATCAGTCATCGATCAGATGTTTGTACCCTAAATTCTCTCCCATTCACTATGTTCGAGCTCTGCATGTGCAATCCTCTCTACCATTGCTCCATGTGCTTGAGCCCCATCATCTATTCATGCCCCTCTCAACTCCATGCGCATGCCACATTCCATGGTGTTGGCCTTCTTGATTCATTTTGTGCATAACCAACAATCATGGCATTGACCTTGTTTTGTGCGGGCCCTTCTTGGCTCTTCAAGCCACACCCTCCTCCCTACTTGGTGTGGGCCTCATTCATGGATTGCTCACCTTTCTTATTCTAGTCCCTCTATATTTTGGCCACACCCACCATCACTGGTCTTTTCCTCTCATGGCATGGGCCAGTCTCCATGTTGCGCAACACATGCAAGGAAACTAACATGTTTCCATCCATCGCGCAAATGCAAAAGGCATTCCATGAGACTATATTTGTTTAGGCATTTGGACCTTTGATGGCACCTACACTCTGCTTTGATGGAAGTATTTACCTATTCCAGGCCACACGTTCTCCAACATCGTGTATTTGCTTGAAAATCTCCAATGCCATTTCAGCAATCTACAACATGGTATTTCATTGGATCACATTGGTTTTTATGCCTGATGAATCTCCATACCATGTTGCATAGTGTATTCTTCCTTACTCCACACTTGCCAATTGCATTTGTTTAAAATTTGCTAAGGCCTCTTCATTGACTCATGCCCCTCACCTGTTACAGACCGCAGGCCTCCCAATTTGATGGATGTGTACCCTGCAATTTCAACTTGCATTTGTTTTTAAAAGTTTCTAAGGTCTTTTGACAATACATTTTGTGCCTATTTTGCACTGTGATGGAACCTCCCCTCATTGTTTGTCCCTGGCACTTACAAGAAAGTTTCTAAAAAAAATTCAACAGTCCATTTTGATTCACTGGCACATATTGGTGAACATATCCAAGATAATGGAAGTTTCCTTGCTCCTTGATGGAATATGAGTTTGTAACTATTATTTCCCATATACCAATCAAATCAAATGATTGAACTTGAACCTTTTCTCATCCCAAACCAAAGCGAAAGACATGCACCTCAAATAATTAGGAAACTTGTACATTATTATCTTGCACAAAACTTGCCTTTTCAACATTATGTAGTTGCTCATAAACTTATCAAGACCGAAGCACGCTGTGATTTTATCTATGGTGAATGGTACTACTTCGTCCAAGTCAATTGAATAGACTTATAGCAATAAAAATTGGGAGTCCATTGATGGAACAGTGCTTACAATTCATGCATTTCACAATCGGAATATCCTTCAACAGATTGCCATGCAACATTTACAACCCCATGATTGTGCAAGACATGTCGGGCTTGATGTGGCCCAGCTAAAAAAAAATTGTTTTCAAACAATTTTTACCCTCAACTAGCTCAACACTACTTTTGAGTGCTTTTGAAGTTGAAAAACGAACTGGGTCTTCATCAGAAACTGTTTTCTGACACTTTTAGAAAATGGGCAAAACTAACCTAGTGGACTCTGGAATCAGTCTTGGAAACCAGTCAAATGACCTCGTGAAACCATAAAAACTTGCAAGAATATAGTAATTTGACCCAATAATATAGTGCAAAAGATGGCTCGGAGAAACTAATCACGAGGAACTGGATATTAATCGGGAATTTTGCTCAATCAGGGTTTTCTGAAACAACAGCTGTTCTAAACCAATTGAAATTGACTCAACTGCGAATTTGTAAAAATAGTGAGTCACCTCTCGACGAGCTACCATCAGACATAGTAAATCATTTAGGTACCTTGAGCATGTGTGGAAAATGAATCTTCTTGAAAAATCACTAATCGAAATTTATTAACGATCAAAGTTGACCACTCATAAAGGCTATGAGGAATGCAGATGTGAAACTAAACAAACTGCATTTGGTTTCGATCGGCTAAAAATAGAAAATCAGATCATGAGGCTCTGAAAAATAACACCTGAGATCATCTTGATATGGAGAACACATAACAACATTCATTCTTACATGGCAGTCAATTGGTTGTGAAATCCAAGCTCAAACAAGAAGTCGTTTCGTAAAACTGACAATTTGCAAACAATAGAACAGTGTCAAAACCTTCCAGCTTCACTTTTCGAAACTTTGAAAAAACTCATCGTGGGAAGCTGAAAAATGACACACACATTCACATATGTCAACTAAATATGTTTGCAAATGGGTTTTGCAAGAAAATCAACAGGTTTCAAATTACAAGCCTCCAAAGTGGGCTAGTCAGGACTGATTCATTAGGTGCACTTCTGAAAGTGCAAAAGCAAAATTTTGAAATAGGCATATCAAATCTGCAAAATCTGAGAGTGCCATTAGTGGCTCTGACTAGGGATGTATGCCCCCTATGGAAATAGCAAGATTACATATCTCTAGGGAGAGTAGACCAAATGTTGAGTCTGTCAAGTGCCCTCAAATTGCTCCCCCGTTTAACGTTTATTTTTCAATTTCATCTGATGACCCCAGGCCACCAAATGAAAAAATGGGGATCAGCACTTACCTTCATCAAATACCAATCTGTAAAAATAATTGATCTCTCTCAACTCATGATTTCCTTTGTCAAACCATAACAACACCGGTGACTGCATCTTTTCAAACAACAATACCAAACTGCCCTTGTGCAAGTGAAAACTCGTTCCCTGTTCAACTCTATCATCAAGTGGAAACCAAATCAGATAGGCCACATCACTATTCATCATTTCATTTTCTAATTTCATATCAAGCAACAAAACTTGAAACTGGTGATCAAGATCATATGAAAGCATGGTCTTATCACATTCATTAAACCCTTCAAAATGATCAAGTTTAGAAGAGATGTCATGGTTAAAAAACAACATTCAATCATCATGAGTGCTGAGAAAAAATTGCTCATACATTTGTATCTCCTCCAACTGGAATACATCACAAGCTAGCTTGTCCTCGTCGAAACACCACAAACCGAACACATTATCATGTGTTTCAATATTTTGAAAATCAAAATTTTCAATACTAAAAGTACTTTCAACTTCATTCAACTCATGGCACTCATCAAAAACATCAACCTCCAATGCATGAACAGTGTTCTCAATTTCAGGTTCACATACGATGTCAGATTTATTTTTCAAACCATCATGTAATTCCATATGGGATGCTTCAAACACAAATTCATACCATTCAAAATTTGACCCTAAATCAAGGTCTTCACATTGATTCTTCACAACATGTCCAATACTATCATTTTTAGGAGTAATAGGGTCAACAAAGAAACTTTCATGTGCACTTTCATCTGATAGGCATACTGACCCATGAACAAGAGACTCACTGTCATCTGAAACTTGTTCATTAGTAATGAAATTAACACCTTCATTCTCTTTCTCGCTGATGCATTCCTTATTCAAAGGAAACATATCCATTTGCAAACTATGAAGATGAGAGAGATCATCAAAGCAATACCCATATTCAATCCCATATTGACTGACATCACACCCATTACTATCTGCATCATATGGCTTCTCACACATTGATCAAAACATATTGTAATGTCAACACAATCTGCAAATCCATCAAATTGTTTTTTATTATCTATGGATGATAATGTTGATTCTAGATTCATGTGATTGTCACTATGCACAAATTGATTATTCAAAACTAAATTCCTTCCATTATCACTGTGCACACTATCATCATTCTTATGTACCACTGACATTTCCATTTCTGTTTCATACAAGCAGTCATGGACAACAAATATATAAACATGTTCATTAGCATCTTCATCACTACTAGCAGTACTATGCTCATGATCAGCAAATTGAACATATATATGTGCGTCTTTAGATTCTTCATTATTGACAGAATCCACATGCTCCATTGATGTAAAACTCAAACTACATTCCAAGTCTTTCTCAAGTGTAATTTGATCATTCACTGGTGAATAAATGACTCCATCAGTGTCCATATCATTATATCCATTGTGTGAAGAACATACCTCTAATTCATTCTCATAAGAGCTTTCATAATCATCAGGAGAACAATCAGTTTGGTTGTTATCTGCATCCTCATCACAAGAAGACTTATCATTGTACAAACCATGCTTAGATTCTTCAGAGTGAGTACTTGCACTTTCATCTTCAATGTCTTGTTCACTAACTTGAGAAGGAATATCATCAGCAATTGTATCATCTTTACTGACCGAAACATGACATGGAATGATGTCTTTCATCTCTTCCATTTCTTCATTACACAAGATATTGCAAGAAAAAATTTCATGCATATTTATTTGTTCATCATACCATGTCTCTTCCTCTTCATCACTACTGCAAGGATCCACATGTGTTGATTGTAAGTTGATTATAATTAATGTCCTCATTCATACAACAAATATTTTCATTTTTTGACACACTCTTTTCATCCTTCTGTATCATGTTCTAATTTTCTTGAATAAGACAGCTACTACCTTCATTTTGAGACACTACATTTTGATGACATTTAACACGAAGTTCATTAGGATTTGCAGATCGTGATGATGGAGAAATTGGAGCAGCAGCATCACTACCCTCTTGACAAACACTTTTATTAACTGGTCCATGAGTTATTTTCCTCAGGTGTGTTAGGATGATCAACACTTACAACCCTATTTCCTTTCATCATTGAGTATCTCAAATTATTCTCAATGTTTATAGCCATCTGATATGCTTGGAGCAAGGTTGTAGGCTCTTTATCCCTCAACAAATAACTTATATTTTTGTCAAATGCTTCTAAATACACGACCAAACATTCAACATCATTTGGCCTTATGTTCTTTAGGATCTCTCTTATGATCATTGAAAATATGAGATTAAAAGATGGGACTAACTCATCTTTTCCTTTCTCCATGTTCATGTACCTTTTCCTTATCAAAATAGGGTTAATCCTTTCTCCAAACTGTTCCATGAACATTGCCTTGAGCTCTTCCCATGAATGAACAGAAGAGGCTGGTAAATAAGAGAACCACTCTCTTGCATCTCCTCTCAAGGACTGAACAATAAACTCATGATCATATCCTCATAATCATCCATCACATTACTGAATTCTTGCAGATGTTTTTTTGCTAATTCAACCTTATCACCAATGAACCTTGGTAACTTATTTCTGACTTTAGCTGGAATGTCATTTGGGTAACCACTAAGGCTACTGAAACTGATAGTTATGTACCTTCCAGTGCTGAAACCTCTTTGGGAATCTAAATGGGACTGATCAAAAACCTTAGCTCCATCTAGAACCATACTAGGGTGCATGTATTGAGGCATCTTGATATGCCATTTTCAAATTTCACATATCAAATCTACAGTTGATCATTCATTTCCCTTTTTCTACCTTTCACAACAATCTTAGAATACCATAATGCATGATTCAAATGCATTTACACATAATATCTATTTATTGGGTAAATTTCAAGAACAAGCATACTTCTCCAACAAGATACATAGGCTGCAAATTATAGTTCAAAAGTACGCAAACGAAGTATTACTATTCTTTCCGTTTCTTAGTGCTAATCACTCAATATGGAACCAAATTTTTATGCCTAATATGTTCAAGTATGGTTCTCCTATACAATTCTTGAAAACCAATAATGAGGAATACTTGGAGTCTTTGCAGCTACTAGAAATTGTTTTCTTGATTGGTAATATTTGTAGATCTGGAACTTTTTTATTTTGAACGGGTTCTATTAACAGAGTCGCCACCTCTTTTCATAGAGGATTGAACTTCAAGCATTATGAAGTTCCTTCACATGTAAACTTCTTTCTGAGTTCCTTTCCACTAGCAGAGCACCACACATTACAAATTTGTTCAGGTTTATTACAACAAATTCTTCTCCAGGGTTGGAATCCTTCAAACTTTGAACTAAATTTAGAATGGAAAATAATAATAACTCTATGCATTGAATCGTAAGGCTAGCTTATGCAATTAGAATTTTTGCAAATTCTCCCCAGTAGAGTCGCCATTCTATTGGTGTTTTAAAATGTAACCCAGCTAGGATTTGCAATCCTCTAAGAGGTAGCCAACCTCTATATTAAAGAACCACAAAGGCTAGTGGCCAACCGATAGGAAATGGAATGGATACACATTTCCCCTACCCTTTAGGCTCTGTAAGACCTAGGGGGTAACCCTTTAGCAACATCTAACAATCTGGACACACAAATAATGGGATATTGCTTAACAGATTATGTTCTCACATAATTGCTGAGGAACCTAAAATATCACTCAAAATTGGCTAACACCTTGAGTAAATTGCACTAATCAGCATGGAGAACATGAAAAACACAACTCAACAAAACAAATTTGAAATGGTTTTTTGATTCAAAGAGTTGGGACCAAACTAAAAACAACAGAAACATGATAATGGACCAGTGCCATAAAAATGGGCTATGGAGTCATATAACTAGCATTCATCTTTCAGTGTTGAACATGCTCTGAAGGTCTTGCAAATGTTGTCACATTATGACAACCAAACCACTGCAGCTTTCTCTGATAATTATGCTTATAAATCCACTTGAAAAAATAACACTCCTATCACATTTGTCAAAGCAATTATACTATCCCTGATTAATAGGAAATAATAAAAGCATCTTGTGCTTTATTAAAGCAATTACACCATTCATAGAACAAAAGGAAACAACAAATGTAGCTCAAATGTAGCAAATGTGCATTAACAGATTCAAACAATTTTATTATTGAATCGAAAATAGCATTACAATTCCGCCATGGAGACAATTATCAGCAAAAAATAAACATAACAGAACAATTCATAACACATGCTTTCATATTAAAATGACTAACAGTCATATTTCCCCCTAGATTTACAATCTACCCATACCTTCTACCTGACTTGAAGAGCTTTTAGAAATTGGAAACATTTACAATTGAGAAGAGAAAAGAAGATATAAAAAATAGAAGAAAATAGGAGTAGCCCTAAACTTGATCTGCAATTGTCATTTGGAAGTTCCATTCCCGTTGATCAAACTGAATAGAATCTCTCCCCTTCCTTCCTCTGCAGAAACAAACTTATTCCCTCAAGAAAAACATTTTCTCATCATTACTCAGTAACTAAAAGCATGCCCATGTGGAGAATCTTCAAATTCACCCAGATGGAAAATATCCTCTTTCCCATGAAATTTTTTTTTTTGTTCTCTTTCAATGCTAGAGCAATACCTTTATATCCGGAGCTACTTTTTACTTTGTTGTTGCATTTATATTTTGCATATTCCCTTGTCTCCCCAGCAATATAAAATATTCAACATAGTGAATATTTTACTTAATGTATAAATTTATCCCCTCTCCACTTCACATTGCATCCCAACAAAAATATTTTCTCCATCTAATTTTATTTCATTTTGCATTTGTAGATGCCCAGTCAATAAAATATTTCATCATTCACTCATGGATTACTTTTGATGACTTTGCATTTTATAATTTTCACTTCATATTTTCTTTCCATTCACCCCGTAGTGAAACATTAAATATTTTTACAAGCAAAAATCCCTTAAAAGGAAATCATGAGCACCCACCTTATAAAAAATATTTGCCTGTGTGGAAATAAAAATCCTAACTATTTTAATTGGAACAATTACTTCACTTTGTTCCACTTTAATTTTCACCAATTGCACCTTGGAATTTAAATAAAAACCTACCCATGCCATAAATACCTACCTGGATAAGAAATTTAAAATCAAATGTCAGGTTTTATTTTACTCTCCGCATTCACTTGAAATATTTTATTTTAAATGATGGACCTTTAGCATTTTACGGGGCCACTTGATTTTAAAAGCTTGGCTTTTAAAATGGAAACCTTTCAAGAATTAAACTGAGGCTACAAAACTTCATTCGTGCACATAATATTTCATGGGCCCACACCTACCACGTACTTTAATCTCACAAACCTCGCACACCTTTTTCATACATCATCTCTCCTCCTGTGAGGTCTGCGAACAATGGCCAAGATTTGGCTACATTTTCCCCACTTTCATCAGTCGTCGATCAAAGTATTTTTCTGTAACTTCTCTCCCATTCGCTATGTTTGAGCTTTGCATCTACAATCCTCTCTGCCATTGCTCCATGTGCTTGACCCCATCATCTAGTCACTCCCCTCTCAGCTCCATGTGCATGCCACATTCCATGGTGTTGGCCCTCTTGATTCATTTTGTAGATAACTAGCAATCATGGCATTTCCCTTGTTTGGTGCGGTCCCTTCTTGCCTCTTCAAGATGCACCCTCCTCCCTATTTGGTGTGGGCCTCATTCATGGCTGGAACACCTTTCTTATTCTACTCCATCCATATGTTGGCCACACCCACCATCACTGGTCGTTTCCTCTCATGGTGCGGGCTAGTCTTCATGCTGCACAATACATGCAAGGAAACTAACATGTTTCCATCCATTGTGCAAATGCAAAAGGCATTACATGAGACTACATTTTTTTAGGCATTTGGACCTTTGATGGAAGTATTTACCTGTTCCAAGCTACGCGTTCTCCAACATCCTGTATTTGCTTGAAAGTCTCCAATGCCATTTCAACAATCTACAACATGGTATTCCATTGGATCACATTGTTTTTTATGCCTAATGAATCTCCATACCATGTTGCAAATTGCACACTTACTTACTCCACACTTGCCAATTGAATTTGTTTAAAAGTTGCTAAGGCCTTTCCATTGACTCACGCCCCTCACCTACTATAGACCATAGGCCTCCCATTTTGATGGATGTGTACCCTGCAATTTCAACTTGCATTTGTTTTCAAAATTTTCTAAGGTCTTTTGACAATAAATTTTGTGCCTATTTTGCACTGTGATGGCACCTCCCCTCATTGTTTGCACCTGGCACTTGCAAGAAAGTTTCTAAAACAATTTCAACAGTCCATTTTGATTCACTGGCACATATTGGTGAACATATCCAAGATAATGGAAGTTTCCTTGCTCCTTGATGGAATATGAGTTTGTAACTACTATTTCCCATATACCAATCAAATCAAATGACTAAAACTGAACCTTTTCTCATCCTAGACCAAAGGGAAAGATATGCATCTCAAATAATTAGGAAACTTGAACATTATTATCATGCACAAAACTTTCCTTTTCAACATCATGTATTTGCTCTGAAACTTATCAAGACCAAAGCACACTATGATTTTATCTATGGTGAATGGTTCTAGTTCGTTCAAGTCAATTGAATAGACTTATAGCAATAACAACTGGGAGTCCACTGATGGAACAGTGCTTTAAAATTCATGCATTTCACAATCGGAATATCCTTCAAAATATTTCCATGCAACATTTACAACCCCATGATTGTGCAAGACATGTCGGGCCTGATGTGGCCCGGCTAAAAAAAAAATCATTTTCAAACAATTTTTACCCTCAACTATCTCAACACTGCTTTTGATTGATTTTGAAGTTGAAAAATGAATTGGGTCTTCATCAGAAACTGTTTTCTAATACTTTTGGAAAATGGGCAAAACTAACCTAGTGGGTTCTAGAATCAGTCTTGGAAACCATAAAAACTTGCAAGAATCTAGTCATTTGACCTGAGAATATAGTGCAAAAGATGGCTCAGAGAAACTGATCATGAGGAACCAGATATTAATGGAGAATGTTGCTCAAACAGTCTTTTCTGAAACAACATATGTTCTGAACCAATTGAAACTGACTCAACTGCCAATTTGTAAAAATAGTGAATCACCTCTTGATGAGCTGCCATCAGACATAGTAAATCATTTAGGTACCCTGAGCATGTGTGCAAAACAAATCTTCTTGAAATGTCACTGATTAAAAGTTATTAACGATCAAAGTTGACCACTCAAAAAGGCTGTCAGGAATGCAAATGTGAAACTGAACAAACTGCATTTGGTTTCGATCGGCTAAAAATAGAAAATCAGATCATGAGGCTTTGAAAACTAACACCTGAGATCATCTTGATATGGGGAACACAAAACAGTATTCATTCTGACATGACAGTCAACTGGTTGTGAAATCCAAGCTCAAATAGGAAGCTGTTTGGTAAAACTGACAATCTGCAAAGAGTAGAATAGTGTCAAAACCCTCTAGCTTTACTTTTCGAGACTCTGATAAAAATCATCATGGGAAGCTAAAAACTGACACACACATTCACATATGTCAACTAAATATGTCTACAAATGGGTTTTGTACGAAAATCAACAGGTTTCAAATTATAAGCCTCCAAAGTGGGTCAATCAGGACTGATTCATTAGGTGCACTTCTGAAAGTGCAAAAGCAAAATTTTGAAATAGACATCTCAAATCTGCAAAATTTGAGAGTGCCATCACAAGTCATGAGTCTACATCTTAGCCATGATCACTATTTTAAAGCTCATTAGGTACCTAAAAAATCCTTTGTTCTTAGATTTTCCATTGCAATAGGTGAGTCAATAATTGATACCTGGCAAAATATTTCAGGGGCCAGTATCTGATCCTTAAGACATGCTGCAAGTCAGAATGGTTCCCCAGTGAAGTTATGCATCTAGATGAATGTGAAGTCCTCCCCTCGAAACCAGTCACACTTGAGATTGAAATTATGCATGTACTCTGTTCGGTCCGAGGTGAGCCACAAAACACTACCTTCCTCTCTCAAATCTTGCAAAATAAAAGTTCGGAAATAATTTGAAAATGTGTAATAGTCATATGTTGTGGAGAGGAGAGGATTCCATACCGATATTGGCTTTCTCTATTGATTTTCATTAAATATTGCCAACCCCATATGCCTTTGAAAGAACTCGGGGTTCTGATGTAAAAACATGTGCACAAGGAAGGATGGAAACATGAACCTTTGTTGTGTCTTGTATTTTGCTATCTAGTTCAACATTTCTTGAATGAGGAATTCTATAAAGTCATACCGAAAAAGAGAGCGTTGCTTGTGCAACTAGAACCCCAAATCTAGTTGAAATTCCTCAACATATTTGTCAGTATCCAAGCCACAAAAAAATGCCATCATTGAGAAGGCATCTTTCATGTCCTCCTTGAAACTTCTAGGTATTGCTAGGCTCGATATCTTTTTTCTTCTGATCATCCCTTTACTTTGAGGTTTCTTCATTATAAAAATCTATAGCAATATCTCTGGCTCTCCATATGCTCTCTCCCCTTGTTGGAGGGAATGATTCCATTATTTCGACCTTGAGGCTTTTTTCTGGGATGTATAGAATATCTAATATAGCCTCCTTATAGATGATAGCCCTTAGCCCTTTTCCCTTCAAGGTATTCATAGTCGGGTTAAAATGCTTGATGGCTTCATCGACCAATTTTGGGTAGTAGTGCATGAACAAGACCATGTATTGTGGGAGCCCACTGATCCAACACTTATGTGCCAAGGAATTTAGGTCATTATTCCTCTTCATCCTTTCATAGACCACCTCCCTAAGACTCTTACGGTTATTTGTGAGGATGGGATCATGAATATTATCCCACACTTCCTTTTTTTGGCCCTGGTCTCTATAGGTATTTTTCTTTTTTGAAACCCTTGTATTCACCCACATTGGCTTCTCTACGATACTAGGCAAAGTGTAAGAGACATTTTTGAAGATATAGATGGTCGACGCTACATGCATGGCATCATATAAACTTTATGTTCCTTCGCCTTGCATTTCTACTTGAGAAATCAGGGTTGCCTCCATTCTTGGTAAACTTTTGCTCAGAAAGCACACTGAAGCGATATGAATGGAACCTAAAATAATACACAAGGCTCTAAATGCAAACCCAGATGACTCCTTGCCTCTTACTTTGGGTTCAATCCATACTGAGGAAGTGAATATCTTGTGTTTACCTCTGCACTTAGCTGCTTAACCATTATTCTACACAATGCTCAAGTTTTTCAGCAATTCTACACTTCAAATTCCTTTTTACGTACTCAAGATGTTTATGCTCTGTTTAGCTCTCGCATGTGATACTTAGCTTTTTCTTTGATTTTCTACCTTCAACTGGTAGACAACGGTTGCCTTTATTTATTCAACTTGGCATGTACCGCAAGCTCTCCTACTCATGAGAAATGAATTACTTGCCTTTTAAAAAGACAAGAATTCATAATTACATTAGTGATCACATCCTTCGGCATGATTTTCCTAGGAAATTGAGCCACTGGTGCAAATGCTTGCTATCCTTTCACATGCCTTGGCAATTAATATCCCAAAAAGAATAATTGAGCTAAGGCCATAAGTACTTAGAAATTATTTTTGTTTTAACCTTAGAGCTCGAAATTGTTGGTAGTGTGAAACCTCAAAATTTGTCTATACAAGCTATCACTTGAGACTGCCACCAATTTGCACTAATTTATTTCCGCTCATTAATATGGCATGTAGCAGTTCATACTTGCAGATGCAACTAGGTTGGAAAATCGAGCAGGCCTTTGGTGGAATTTTTGAGTTAATACTTGATTAGAATCATGTTTATGGTATGCAGGTTACCTCAGATATTTCTATAAATAGTCCCTATCCCAACAACAAAATCACAGTTAGCAATTAGCAAAAATTGGCATTATGTGATTAGATAAGATTATCGTTTAGGCAGTTGAGTAGATTTTGAGTTTGCATAGAGCTTAGACTTAGGTAGCTGAGAAGAGTTAGGTATCATGAACACCCCAGTCAAGCTAGTTTGTAACAAGTCCCAAACAAATTTTCTAGGATAGATTTCAAATAGGTGTCTCAAGCACATGATCAAAAACAAGCATTCTCTGGCTATCATAGCCATGAAATGTGTTCTGGGTAGAGATTTCATTCAGTATGAAGACAATTATCAGGTGAATACTAATATTTTCTCCCATTTCATTGCTTCATTGCTTGAAATTCAAGTCCCTAAGGCTATGATTCTACATCTAACACTCCAAATTTTTATGAAGAAGTACCTAAACGACCTCGAAGAGGTGGTGAACCATGTAGTCTATGGCTTGGCCTTCCTATTGCAAGTGACTTGTAGAGGCATATTGAAGAAGATGTGGTGGTACCATGGGTGCCATTCCTAAGTAGGTTTTGGCTTCTCTCACTATCCTAGCATAGTGAGAGAGCTACTTGTGCATGCCACTTTCTATTGTGCTACTAAAATGTGGTGTTGTTTTACGATGTGGACCCGTACACATATTTAAAGAACCTCATGTTCTCTCTACCATTGGTTCTTGGTGTTGATTCTTCAGCTCTTGGTCTTGTTGCTACTAGTGACAACCTTCCTACTCATGAAAAAATCCCTCTACCATGGATGATAATGCTCTTGCTCCAAATAACTAAAGTTTAAAACACTTTTTTGTCCCATTTTCAAAAGCTATGCCTAAAATAGGCTTGCGTACATATATATAGAAGTTTCATAGTATATAGACATACTTTCAAATGTATGGCCTCTAAGCCATTTTGAAATGTATTTATCAAAGCATATATACATAATGAATATACTTGCTTATTTTAAACCTCTTGTCTCTTTTCCATGTGTCTCTACAATATGGATTGAATGAGCTTATTTTTGTATTATGTGTAGTATTTTATTTTTTCTTTGCACAGTAATGGGTTTCATGAATTTATTTGTTTCTTGCATATTTGATATTTATTGGAAAGATCGACCGACAAAAATAAGAAGAGAAAAAAAACAATATACACATATGCACACCATCAGAGTAACTGAAGCTTAATTAAACAATTTTAAGTGAATTTCGTTAACCCGAATACTTAGTGCTTCTTTTTCCATTTTTTCTAATTCAAATGCATTATGTTGTTTGCATTGAATTATTCTGAAAGATCCCTCCTAGATAATCTCAAATTTTCCATGTTGGCTAGGCTTCATAGCCCTTTCATTGAATTTCAATACTAGGTCTCTGCACTTTAGACCTTGGTTGAAAGTTATCTTGTCGAACCATCTCTTAACCACCTACTAATTGTTGGTCATGGCTATAAGGGATTTTTCCTTTTCCTCTTGCACTTCTAGCAACTCATCCAACCAAACCTCCATTACTTTGTTTTCCTCAATTTCTAAGGATTTCAGTAGTTTTAGGGTGGGAATCTCTATAGAGATGGGCAACAGTGCCTCCTTCCCATACACTAGCTTGTATGGAAAAAATTTCAAGGCTTGCTTGGGAGATATGTGGTCCTCTTAGAGGTTGTCTGAAGGTTCTTGTGTTATTCTCCCTCATGATCTGACCTGATTCTTTTAATGAGTCAAACCAATTTTTTGTTAATCAACTCAGTCAGACCGTTCCCCTATAGGTAGTGATTTGATGATTTTTTCAATAATATTCCATGCATAAGTGTGAATTGGCATACCTTGGAACCTAAGAAAGCCTTGGCATTGTCTAAAATGATAGTATTTGGTGGATAAAATCTTGTTACTAGCCCCTTGAGAACCACAATCTCCGCCTTTGTTGCATTCTTCAGGGGCATGACTTTAGTCCACCTCTTGAAGTCGTTTGTGGCAATGAGAATCTACTTGTGGATGGAACTAGAGGTAGGATTGATCAATCCAATGAAATATATCCCCCATTGCATGAATGGCTCATCTGCTACGATCAGATTGAGAGGCATTGCAAAAAAATTTCTCCTTCCTATGAAGTATTGGCATTCTTTGTAGACTTTTATCATGTCGTATGGGTCATTGAATAGTGTAGGCCAAAAGTACCCAATGCATGGGTTTTTAATGGAGGCAATCTTCACAGAGAAGTTTCCACCTTCGAGACTACTATGGATGGTGCCAAAAATTCTCTTTGCGTGCTTTATGGTGACACATCATAGCGAAACATTGTTGAAATTCCTCTTGAAGAGGACCCCTTCAATAAGTGAGTATCCACTTTTTTGCAGCCGATAGAATCTTCTTCTCTAAGAAGGAAGTCCTGGCAGATACTTTCTGGTGTGCATAAATCTTACTCTATATGCCAGCTAGCAGCCTATGGGCTCAAACTCATTTGTTAGGACCAACTCCACTTGCTCCTCTTCAATTTCCATTTCTTCATTGTGCACCAAATATTTGCACAACCATCCTCCTTGAATAGTCTTAGTAGGCTTGACTTTGATGTCATATTCAAGGATCTCATTTATCCAATTGGCCCTTTTTTCAATGATTTTCCCTTCCATGATGTATTTGTGCATACTAGAATGTGTGATATAAACACTCATCTTATTGTAAGATACAAGATGTCGAAACTTATTGAGTTCCTTTATAATTGTGAATGCTTTCAATTCAATTAATTTGTAGTTCGTCTCATACTCCTTTAAGCTCTAGGAGTAAAATTCTATCAAATTTTATCCATTTCCTTCATTGTCCTTTTAAGTCAAAATAGTAGTGATGCTTGTCTTGCTACTAAATACATACATTATGAAGTCCTTTGACAGATCTAGATTCACCAGTATAGGAGCTGAAGAAATAACATCCTTAACCTTCTCGAAGGATTCTCTTTCTTCTTTCGTCCATTTGAATAATTGATCCTTTTTCAACATCAAGGTGATTGGTTTAATTATTCCTCCAAAATCAAAAATAAATTTACTTACAAAGTTAACCTTCCCCAAAAAATATTGTACTCCTTTTTTGTTGACTAGTAGGGGCAATTCCCTGATTGCTTTTACCCTTTGAGGATCAATTGTGATTCCCTCTTTGGACACTACATGTCCCAATAATTTTCCTTACAGTACTTCAAAGACGTATTTTTTTGGGTTCAAGGATACCCCGAACTCCTAGATTTTTTTGAAAACCACCTTTAGATGATCAAAATGATCATCTTTAGACTTTGAAAATATAGTCAGATCATCTAAATAGATGAGGATTTGTTTTTTGACTAGTTCGTTCAAAGCAATATCCATTTCCCACTGGAAAGTGGCTCTCGCATTTGAGAGGTTGAAAGGAATTTTATCATATGTTAATGTTCCCCATTTGGTAGTGAATGTTGTCTTGTGTTGATCCTCTTCTTTTACCCAGATCTAATTGTAGCTCAAAAAACTATCTAATAGAGAAAACATCTTCGAGCCTGCCACATTTTGCAAGATTAATTACAAGGGAGCAAAATTCAACTGCGGATCACATGGAAAACTTATAATTAATCAAATCAAAAACATCTTTGTTATAAGTTTGGAGTCTTTGAACACCATTATTTATTTGACACCCATCTGATCTATGAGGCTTAGTCCTTGTGCAAGACCTTCATATTTAGCTTCATTGTTCGAGCAAGTGAAATAGAAGTGGAAAAACCTGGGAATCCCTTTATTGGTTGGATATGTTAAGAATATTCTAAAACTAGTGCCAACCTTGCATCTTGCACCATCAAAGTGTAGTGTCCAAATCTTTGAGGTTTGTTTGACCATGGGGTCCTTTTCTACCTTTGGGATCTCTTGATCTTCATCATAGATTACATAGGTGTCCAATTTGGTAGCATGATAGTTGTCGAAAGGATCAATGTCTATGTATTCACTCAAGAGGACCTCTTCTTGATTATTCTGGTCTCCAATTACCTTATCATCCTCAAGTAACTCAATACCATAAGTTTCTTCCTTGGTGAAAGAAGTATGAGCGACATCAAAGTTGATCATGGCTTCATTGGCTACATGTTTTGAATGCAACAGTTCTGATATTATCTTCATTTTAGCTTCATGCTTGGTCTTGAGAATTAGGTGCGACCAATCTAGAGAGAGGTATGCACCTATCTTTGAGGTGAATTCCTGGGATAGGTAGAGGCCAAACATGGGAGGACATCTATGATCATAGTATCTTGCAGAACTGTGATGCTAGGATAGGAGAATAAAGTAAAGGGGAGGTCTTTGATGACACCTATATTTTTTATTTGGTTTCCATCCAGCTGCATATCCCCCCTCTTTAAGGGTTCATAGCTAATTCCTAAGGCTTCCGCTATCTACTTAGGCATGACTATGATGCTATCACCAGAATCAATCATGGAACTATGTATCATTTTCTTCCCAACAATGAGAGTTAAGAAAATGGGCTTAGGTTTTGGCCTCTCTTCTTTGACTTCAGTCAAATTTTCCTTTGTAGTATTTTCAAGAACTTTGGTTGAGGGTGATGGTTCAGTAGCCTTTTCTTTGAGAAATTTCTTTGTTAGTTGGACAACCACATCTTTCTGGAGGGCCTTCTGTAGTAATGATTTTTGCTCCAGAATGGCTAATATATCCCAAAGAGATATGTTAGTGGAGGATTTCTTCAATTGTTCTACTATGTTGAAAGGTGGTGGATTTGGAGGCTTTTGTTCTTTGGCCCTAGTTATAACAATCTCCTTGTGGAGCTATGATTGCAGAGCAATTGTGGAAGGACCAAGGTGTTGATCTAGGATGCTTCTAGGCCATGGTATGACCAGTTCACTCATGAATCTCCTCTTCAATTGAGTGTTGTAGTTGGATTGCACATGCGAGGTATCTAACACGGATGCCTCGTACATGAACATTGCTTCTTCTCCTTCCATCCATGAGAAAAGGGCATAATTGGGAGCTATGTCACTTTCTTGTTCCAAGGACATTCCTTGCATTTGTGTGGTGAGAACCACATTCTCCATTTGGGGAGAGGCATATGTATAACCTCCTAAATTTGGTCACATACCTTGGCTACATTATTCTGCCACCTTCTGTTGTAAATTTCCACACAGACAATTTTGAGGAATATGTGCATCGCCGTAGGGGAAGCACCACGGATTGATATCTTCGGTGTGGTTTTTCTACCTCGCGGTCAGCTCTCTACTTGTACTTATTTGAGGAGCTCCCAATGGACTAGGTATTGCCACTATTTAGCTAGTCATCTAGGCCTGCAGATTTTTGTGCGCACCTTCTTGATATTGGTTTTACTTTTAGGAGAGTCTTCTTCCTTGATAAGTTTGGTAGGATGGTCTTGGAGGAGCGCCTGGTTATTCTTGATAGTAGTTACTTCATTTGCTAGGTTTTGCAACAATTATTTTATGTCTCTCATCTCATCCTTTGAAGAGTGAGATGTAGAGGAAACATTATATGGCACACCTAGATATGTTTACATAGATGAAGGAGGTGCAGGCATGTTGGTAGATGGCATCTCCTAGGCTGGAGTAGATACTTCAAGAAATATAGGCATGTTGGGTCAAGCCGACCACTTCTCGGTGTTGATAAGATTGTTTTCCACCTTGAATACTACATTATATGCATCTATTAGTTTGGTTATGCTAGGAGACTAGATCATCATCAAGATATTGGCATTGATGGATTTCAAGTAGAACATGAATGCCAATTCAGTTGATGGACATATAGTAGTTTGGATTCTCTGCCAAGTCGTATGGAACTGGGTGTTGACGTCAGTCATGGCTTCAGATGGGGCCCAGTTTATTGTTGCCAACTAATGATATAGTGAAGACTTGTCCCCATCATTCAAGAATCTTTCATAGAAAGGATCTCTAAGTTGATCCTAGGTACCGATAATGTTAGTCGACAGAGTGTGATACCATTCTAATGCTTTTCCTCTGAAGGAGGCCATGAGAAACCTTAGTGCTATCTTTTGATATGTAACTCTATGCACTAAACACACATCTGCCACATCTTCTAAATGTTTAGATGGTGTTCTTGAGCCATCTCTGGTAAATTTAGGTATAGCTTTTAGAGCAACAACTAGGATTGGGTCCCAAACAATGGGTGTGACTAGGGCTATAAGGGGACTTTCAGCATCCCAAGCCACATAATTTTTTTTTGTGATTTGCAACATGGATGGTGGAGGGATTGAGAAGTTCACTAGACAAGTTCAACTTCATGTTGTTATTAGCAGAGGCACTAACAAACTAGGGTTATTCACTATTTGAGACCTTGTAATGGGCTGATGGCTCATACACCCTCCTTTAATTTAGATACATTTAAGTTGTCCAACCAAGCATGCCAAAAAAAAAAAATTATTGATGCCAAAAATTGACAAGGTAACAACCTTTATGGGAAACTCAGTTAAAGGGGGGACCTATTGCGCTAAACTAAGTAACCTCTAGATTTTTAAAGAAGCCAACTTCTTCTATAATTTGGGGGGTGAAAAAGGATACAAAGAAATTAATATACAATAACTCTAATCTAAATAAATGCACCAAAAAGTAGATATGGGCGTGATAAACCTATCTTTAAGATATGATTTAAGGGTCATTCAACAATTTGTTGTCTCAGAACAACAAAAATAAAAAATGGAAATCTGAACAATTTATTCAATGACATAAAATAACTTCCACATATACACTAAAAAGAAGAGTTGAATAAATCATCTTAATCAGTTAGATTAAATTAAAATTGTAGAAGTCTATGAAAAAATTTCTCAATACAACAAAGGCACAGTATACCACTTTATCAAATAGTCAAGAAGCATAAAGGTCGAAAAATGGCACAATCTGTGAATCTCGTATAATAAGCTAAAAACAATACAAGAGGCCTAGGCTTTCCATAAATTTCTTTGTCAATTCCAAACCCTTGCTTCTAGAGAAGAAGTGGTATTTATATCTAAAAACCCACTGCCTGGTAAGCCAATAATAGAAAAATATTCCCCGATCATGAGTGATGATGCATACAATAATAATTTTCCCCTATCGTTACAAAGGAAAAATATTTGATCCATGAACGTGGTTGCCCTCGAGCTAGATGCATCCTTTGCAAATGATGGCAGTGGTCCAAACATAATAGAGTGCATAAATGTGTCGCTCACTCTCAAGGGAAATTGGAAAATGTGCCAGAAATGGTGAGGTTGTTGCTTGCTCGGTAGAGAAACAACAAATCCCTTAGAAGATCCATGTGGAAATAGGTTGGGGCCATTGGTTCATTCCTTCATCCTTGTGGGGAAAATATGCATGGTGACGACACATGGAGGTCTCCCTTACAAATGACACCATTGGTGGGGGCTGCCAAGGAATATATGTGGATGATGTTGTGTCGTGGGGTTGGGGATCAATAATAAAGTGAAAGGAAGGAGCCAAGAAGTCTACGAATTGCTGACACATGGAGGCATAGTGGGAGCCATTGGAAAAGCGAAAGAAGGAAAATTTGTGAGGAACACCTAGCGGGCACGTGGTAGTGTTCACACAAAGATTTTGTGAAAGGAGCCCGATGATGTTTTCAATAGATGAGGCATGGGTCGGTGTTTAGCAAAAAATAAAAAATAACCAAAAGGGAGCTTGGGGAAATTTATCTTCACAACAACCATGTACACAAGTATATATGAGAATAACTAGAAATAATTTATTTTTTTCCAATTGCACCTCTTCCTCCTTGGTTCAAGTGTACCTCTTCTTTCTTTCTTTATCTTTGTTGCTTGCTTTCTTCAATGTCTGTAAAAAATGGGTAGTAAATTATCACAATCAACACTTTTTTATTGCTTTTCCAACTAATACCCCATGCAAGAAAGCACAAAAAAACATCCTCCTAGCTGGACAATAACTTGAAAATGCATGATCAAACTTGCACCTTCAGAGAATCTTCCTCTCCTTGCTCATAGTTGTGATAGCCGGTAAAGCTACAAAACAACAACCAACAATGCCTTGTCAAAAATTATGCAAACATTTGATGGTACTGATGGACAGTGTATTTCCCCTATGTGTAAGAATGTATGTATGTCATAGTGGATGCAAAGAACATTGATACATAGTGATCCCTATCTTTATTATGTTGGCATATCTTTGAATCATAAGGTGTATTTTAAGTGTTGTATAGTAAAAAATTTCATCTAATATCACATATGTAGATTTGTGCACATGGGGGAAATAAAATGAATGGCAATGATAGTCAAGAATTCCTTTTGGATAACAACATAAACTCTATAACATTTACTATTTTATTATGTATCAAAAATGAAATGATATAACCAAATCTAGAGAGTAATAGTTAATAATAATGTGTTATGGAAAACAACACATACTGTTTTATTGTGTCGCAACCATTGGCACATAACGAAAACCATATATGAAAAAATATTAAATTTTCCTTTGTGTAGATATGTATGTATGTCAAAGTAAATGTAAACAATGTACCTACACACTCTTCCCAATGTTTATTACTTTGTGAAAATAGTTGTTATTTGTTTGAACCTTGACAGGGCATTCTTCAAATGATATACTATATATTAAATATTATATAGAACATTGAAGCCTTTTTCCTAATTATTTATTTTTCATCATATTGTTGATGCATATATAAAAAAGTGGAACAAAAAAAATGGAATAATAAATTGTATGTTAAATTTTATATGAATCATTGAACCTTTTTTTTATTAATCCTTTGTTGTCATATTCTTGATGTCTATTCAAAAAATTGAGAGATCATGTTGTGTTTTGAGGTCATAGAGCTTGTAGTCAGTCACTGGCATTGTAGCTTTCATCTTTTAAAAGAGTAGCCCCAAAAAATTTGGTGGACTCTAGCCCCACCCAAGCTAACAAACAATCCTCAAGCACCAATCTTGTAAGTTTGTTCCTTGTTTTGTTCTTGCTACTGACAATTAAATTAATACTTTTTCATGTGCATCAAGCGGACTGTGAATATGCTTCATTTGAATTAATAGTTGTGATATATATTCTAACTAATTTATATTAAAAATCTTTATTTTTTCTTTTCCTTTCAATTTTCTGGCTATTTGGGAGTCACCTATGTGTTAGGGGAAAAAAATTACAGTTTTCAAATGTGTTGGCATTTTTGTTTTCTTGTAGGCTTGTGTCACAACCATGAATATCCAATTGCTTCCACTTCACTAAGTGAAACTACCATGTAGGATATAAATGTACATCTAGCCTTGACAACACATGTGATACGATCTATTGATGTTGGAGATGATGTCCCATCTCTTGTTCTCCAACTAATTTCTTTTCAAAAAATAGGAGGCGATCAAAGCCCAATTGACTGCTACAAAGTTGTCCTCTCTAATGGAACTCACATGTAAATAGGGACTTTTCTTGGAAAATAAAATGACATTTTGTTTGTAGGGGCATTGAAAATAGGTTCCATCTTGTGCTTGACAAACTATTTGTGTAGGAAGCTACGAGAATCAAGGTTAGGTATTTTTATGTAGTACTTGCACTTGTTTTTTTATACTTTCTTGTTTGTGGGGACTACCTTTTAAATTATTTGATGTTCATTTGATTCCAAGGTGATTGTCATATTGTCCTTATATGTCAAAATGTCAGATTGCCAGCTAATTGGAAAATCTAGATATTTGTTTAGAGATCAAGAAGAACAAATAGTTTGTTGTGAGTCACCCCCCCATCGAAATGAGCCTCAACATTTGCGATTAATACATCCCCAAGACAACATAATTCTCCTACAAATATTGGTCCTGTTAAAGGGTTGAATTTTTACCAAACCAAATAGAAAATAAAAGGTTGGGTAACAACAAAAAGGGATATGCACCATTACAACAAAATAGGACGTGAGGTCCAAGTATTCAACTTTAACATTATTGACAGTGAGGGAATAGAAATATGAATCACTTGCTTTAATGACATAGCATAATTGCTTTATGATAGGGTTGAGTTGGGTCATACCTATTTTGTGTCAAATGGCTCAGTGAGACAAGCATATAGGAAATTTAATAAGTTAAACAACCACATGAAAATAATTTTGGATCAAAAATTAATGTTGAAATGTTGTGGTAATGAGACCTTTGTGCTAGATAAAGTATTTAAATTCGTCCCAATAAATGAAATTGCAAATTGTAGCAATAATAGTTTGATTGATATTGGGACTATGGTTCATGTGGGAAAGGTATTGACTATAGAAAGAAAGGATTAGTCTGAAACAATTCATAGGAATGTTAATATTAATGATTTTTCATCCTTTTGCATTGATGTTAATCTATAGGGCTCAAATTGGGAAGCAAAGGGTGATGAGCTAGAAATATTGTACACCCTTGCTTCGGTTGTCGTCCTTGTTGTTAACAATGCACGTGTTGGGTATTTCAATGGAATGGTTCTGAACACAATTGTAGGGACTCTTCTATACATAAATCCTAGCATTCCAGAAGCACAACCCTTGACCCAACAAGGACATATTGAGCCACCTACTATTGAGCCCTTCCGGATGGTCCCTCAAAAGGTTTCTTTGGCAAATGGGAGAGTCACTATTCAATATAACTTGGATCACTACCTTGGCTTGCCAGAAAATTTGTAGGCTACTCTCAAGGCAGTCGTAAAATAAATAAAAACAGATGCATTATGTTACATTGCATGTCCCTTATAGGCCAATGGAGAAAATACAATAAAAAGTGTGAAGAGTCTACCCAAAATGCATGGTTCTTCTCTAAATTCTAGACAATAATAGCTAATTGTGACTTTCGGTATTTGTTGTAGCTAAATATAATAGACCACACAGACGAGATTTGGACTACTAATTTTGATGAGGCTGCAACAAGCTTATTGCATATGTCAATAAAAGAGCTTTACATGTTGCAATATGAGTCTTCTACTGCAATGGTTGTTGAGTCTGTTATCAATTGTGTCACCTACACCTCATTTTTTTTCACTATTCTTATTAAAACTCAGACCTATAATTTAGAAACAAGGCTTAAAACAACAATAGTCAAATTTTTAAGAATTAACTTTGAAGTTGAGTGCAAGCTATTGCTATCAGATTTGTTTTCAATTTCCCTTTTCCTTCAAGAGTCTCTAGAGATAGTTGTTGTACTGCCTTGAATTCCAAACAACCATGCCTAATTGTGACTTTGAATATTTGTTATTATTTTTATTGACTGGACATTTGTTTCCTTTTCTTTCTTTGCAGTGCTTGTCACATCAGAAGACCTTTGCTTTCTCCTATTGTTTTTGCGTTGCTTTTTTAACTGATTATATATTAAGAAAATGAAGTTTAACTTATAATGTTTCAAAAAAAAAGATACACTTCTTGTCTTCTGTATTTTTTATGTTTCTTATAGTTTTGTTTTGGTTTAAGTTTAAGCGTATGTTCCTTATTTTATTTTATGTTGTTTGGTAATATAGTTATGTTGTCATATCTAACACATGTATCAAAATTTATAACTATTCTTATATATACTTGTGGAAATGGTTGTATGCATGTATATATTTGCATATGCATATACATAAATATATATGCATGTAATTCAAATTTTTGAGTGCATACAATATTTTGATAGATGTGTGTAGATATATGTGCCTATAATGGATTTGTATGTGTATATGCATGTAGAGTTCAATATTTATAGGTATCTATGACTTGTTTTTAATATCAATATAGTTATTTACTTCTTGTATATTTTAGATGCCATACAGTTTTATCTCTCCATAATCATTCTTAGCTATAATGTTGGCTCACTTGAATGCATGTCTATTAAATGTTGTCCTACCTTTGCATTCATAAAAGAACGTCACATATGGTTATCTTCCATTTTCTTGGAGTTGCACAAAACTTTGTTTTGCTTATAATATTATCTATGTGATGTTTAATGATGACTATTCTTTATGGCTTGTGCAACGCTTTTGTGATTTTTCTTCAGTCCAACTTATTAAAAAAAAATTTTGCACAAGATTAAAATACATGATATAATGGAAATTTTTCCATTTTATTTTTGTCATTCTGATCTTATTTTGAATGTTCTAAGTGCATACAATATCTTGATAGATTTCTATGTAGATATATGTGTCTATGATATATTTGAATGTGTGTGTGTATATCTGTATATTCATCTAATGCTTCTTAAATGTTCTCCCTAATACTCTCCCATGTCTAATCATAATGTCATGTTGCATATGGATATTATATGGTTCTTGGCTATAATGTTTGTTGTGTATGTTGTGCAGCTCAATCTACAACCCATCATTGAACAATGGCTTATCTAAAATAACATAAAGTCCTCAATTACTTTGGTAATATTAAAATGCAAGGTATAATTGCAACTAACACAAATGTATGCAACCCATACATTAAACAATGTTGTCGTGACAAGTTGTACCAAGTTTTTCTTGTTTCTTGTGCCCAACCAACATACACATATATGTGCACTTAAAATTATTTATATTTCTTTCACATGTATTGAAAACTTTGGGTGTGCATATGTATGTATGTTGTTTGCAAAAACACTCATCACTATGGTGGCTCACAATCTTCATAGGAGGTAAAGCTATATAACAACATTCAACAATGCCTTATGGAAAATAACATAAATTGTTCAATTTCTTTGGTAACTTTAGAACTCTAAATGTTATTTTGGCCATTGGAATTATATGGAAATCATATATGAAACAATGTTGTTATTGGTCTATTTAATTGCTTTGCAACCATCGCATGTATATGGAAACCATAAATGAAATGATATTGATTTGTTTGCAATGATTGCCTCTATATGGAAACTTTTAGCCAATAGGCTATATGTGTGAACTTTGGACATAATTTTTGTTAGCTTTCCCGATTTTAAATTTGTTGGGCAGTAATCAACAATGCATATATATTTTCATCTACCTTTTCATACTTATATATTAGTGTACATTTTTTTTTCCACCTACATCTTTATCTATTGGATGTGTTTGATGCATATATATGAATCTATTGCTTTGAAATATATTGCCACAAAAAGGTTTGTGCTTCTTTTGTTGTGTTTCATTTTCCTTCTCCTGTGTGTAGATATGTATGCATGTCAAATTAGATGTAGACAACATATATATTGCTCCCTATGTTTATTTTTTTTGGATGATAGTATTTATTTGTTTCCTCCTCAAAAGAGAATTCTTAAAATAATAGTATTTATATTAGGCCTAATAGGAAACATTGATATCACCATTGTGATGTGTATTTTCCTTGCTCCCATTGTGATTTCTATATTGACAGGTCCATGTATGGTTATATATGTGTGTTGTCTACTTATAAACTTTAGCTCACAGTAAATAATTGATTCAAAAACTTTAGCAAAAAATGCGAACCATAAATGAAACTATATTGGTTTCAAAAGCAAGCCAGATGAAAAAACTCACACAAAGCACATGATATTAACTATTTTGCAACCATACACATAAAAAGTGGTGATCAATGATACAATATAGCCTAAGCTAAAGAATTTCAAACATCACCACAAAATTAAAGCCATAAATGAAACAATATTGGTACCAATAGTCACCCACATGGGAAAACCTACAAAGATAAAAAAATTCCATCTTTTCCACTTCACACCCAAAATTCATCCCTATGTGCAGATATGTGTGTATGTGAGCTCATATGCAGAGAACATTCATATATATTCCTTCCTATCTTTATTCTTTTCATAAGGTAGTTTCATTTTTTTTATATGTCTATAATTAAACTTCTCCACAGATATTAGTTGCTACTTTCCTTCACATAGCATGGTCTCTATATGTTGAGAATTTTCATGAAATTTAACAAAAGAATGGGTACATATGTTTCAATTGGAAGTTGTAGTTTTGTTGGTCAAGACCTACAACGTGAATTTATTGAAATTTCTTTTATCAATTGAAACATGTGATACCTATTGTTGTGTGAAGTAATTGTCTTAGCCTTTGCATTTTCAAGTTATTTTTACAAAAAATGGGGGGCAATGATCCACAACATGTGTCAAATTACATGTAGCCACATATGTTTAAAACCTTGGGAAACATAGTGAATGTTTGTGAATTTTTTTATAAGACATTGTTGGGTCTCGTTCTATTGCTATACCTACTATCAAAGTCATGAGTGATGAGGGTAAGCTTTTGTGAGGGTGCAAGTTCAACCACACATTTTCTAGCTTTTGTGAAGGTGATTGGAGGTTATTCTATGTTTTTTGCATGGGGAAATGGTTGCAAAAGAAAAACAAAAAGTGTTTCCTGTGATATTTTCTTGCCCACTTCTTGCATGAAAGCTAGCGGGAAAAGGTGCATACCTAAAAAAACCTTTATGATTTTGTTTCATTCGTGGTGTGCACAGCCATTTGCTATGTTTTCCAAGGCTTTAAAATTCATTTTTCACTTACAACCATTGCCACTACATGGAAACCATGCAACAATTAATTTTGATGCCATTTCGCTTGCCCTCTCTATTGATACACCAAATGTATTTAATCTAAAAAATAAAAACCACTCACCACCTTCTCCTTGACCACCAGAAGGCTTAAAAATCAAGAAGGTTGATGAAGATCCTACCCAAATTTCAATGTAGACTGCCTTCCATCATCTTGCAGTCTATGTTCTCCAAAAACATCCAACTGCTTTTAAGTAACACCCGTCATTTCAAACATCGGGAAACGTAGCCCTCGACTGTGATGAGGACAAGCTTCTGTTAAGGTTCGAGTCAAGTTAGCCATTGTGGAATTTATTGGAAGGTGGTTGGATGTTATTTTTTGTTCTTTGCATGGCATGATGGTTGAAAAAACACTACAAAAGTGTCGGTTGTGATAATTATTTCCCATTTCTCCTAGTCATGAATCTTGTATATAACACTTAAAAATATAGTTTATCATTCCAAGAATGTTGCATAAATTAAACATAGGTATCAATATGTATGAATGATGTTTGCATCTTCTAGAGCACACATACATATCTATACATAAGGGAAACAAATTGTCTACCATTGTGAACAATGGTAGTATCAATATTCCATAACACACTGAAAATATAGCTTATCATTCAAAAAATGTGCCAGTATGTATCAATGTTGTTTGCATCTTCTATAACATGCATCCACACCTGCACATTACATTGTTCATCACTATGGTCAATGGTTGCATGAATGTTCCATATAACAGTTGAAATATAGCTTATCATTGCAAGAATATCCCAAGAAAATGAACATAAGGATCAGTATGTATCAAAGTTATTTGTATCTATGATGACATACATACATATCTGCACAGATGGGAAATCCATTATACATCACTCCAATCAATGGTGTCATCATGAATCCTTTTCTAATGCTTTACCAACCATCCCCCATGCAAAAAAAACACAAAAAAAGTGATTTGTATTTATGTTTGCTCATTGTCAATAATGTCAAAGTTCAATATTTGTTCCTCACATCCTTGTTTATTGTAATGGTGATTGTCCCTTTTAGTTGTTACATGACCTTTTATTTCCCATTGTCTACTTGTTATTTATATGTAATTCCACATGCATACATTTCCACACATTAAATTTTTGTCTATATATATCCAAGGAACAAACCCCTAGAAATGTATCCAAGGCATATAATGCATGTATACTTGCTTGGAAAATAAAAACTACACCGATATATAGGTATGATTGAGGGCAAGTGTCATTTTTTTGTGTTTGGTTTTGTATTTCCTATATCACATCTATGTGTTTCTAACATTAGATACAAATAATATTCATATCTTTGAAGAATAATTAAGGATATATATGTGTACCAGCCTATGATGGTCCATTACCCAATATGGTAGGGTTGAGAACATACTTTCTTTTGTTGTATTTCATTTTATTTTATTTTCCCTATGTGCAGATATGTATTTGTGTTATTATTTCTTTCAGCCTCAAAAAAGAGTTGCCTGAATGATAGACTATATATTAACTATAATAAGGAACATTGATTTCACCATTCATCAAAGTGGTGTGCGATGTATGTTCTTGGTATGTGTGGATCCGCCATTCCTTTTTTCTAGATATTGCAGGATACATACCAACAATTACAGTTCCCTATGAATCAAAAAAAAGGATTGTCTCCAAAAATTGTGTTCATTTCCATCATCATGAAATGTTGGTATTCTTAATGATAATTGTAATGCTTCTCTTTCCCTCTTCATTTCCCTACATACAAAATCTCCACAATTTCTAAATTCAATTCCTTATCATTTTTTATATGCGAGATGTAATCGTGGTATTGCATATTTTTTCCTTATAGAATATACAACTATTTGAATTTTGTAATTTAGATATTCATTACCAATGAAATATGTTCACCTCACTAAATTTCACATTTTCGTTGTGTTTACCTATATATGAGTTAAACCATTTTAGATTGCAACTACATTCAATTTATATACAAGGTGTAGCAATCTCCAAAATGCTAAATAACTTTACAATCACATGTTTCCATGGTGAATGGCCTTCACCTACATTCTTTATATATACAATGTAGGGATATATATCTTTTATTCCATCTATTATTTCACAACTGCATGTCGATTTATTAAAAATTTATAGAATTGATTTGAACACAACCAATTTTCTTAAGTTCTAAAGCATTGCTTTCACCATTGATCAAAGTGGTGGAAAATTAATGTTTTTGCTTAGGGGCTTGGCGAGAGCCCATGAGGCTCCATGAGCCAATATGATAGGGTGGAGAGTAGGCCCTTTTTTTTTGTTGATACTGAAAACCATTGCATGCACAAGGTATGCCTACATTTTATTTGATTGTTGTGTTCAGTTACAATGGAATTGCATATTATTTTTTATAAATTGTACAAGTCTTTATATTTATTGATTTATTTATTGTCTACCAATGGCACATGTTTATTGCACTAAACTTCACATTATCCTTTGATGTTTGTAGACCATACTCAATCCGAAAAATCCACCTTTGTGGATGTTTTGATGTCATTAGATCTTGTATAAATTCAGCAAGGATTGAAACATTACTTTCACCATTGATTAAAGTGATGGATAATTTTTTTTTTTGCTCGAGGGTTTGGTGAGAGTGCATGATGCTCCATGACCCAATATGGTAGGGTGGAGATCATGCCTTCTCTTCTTGTCTTTATACTAAATTTTTCCACGTGCACAAGGTATGCCTATATCTTCCATCCCTTCTATTATAGGTGTATTGCATATTATCTACTATAAATTATAAAACTCTTTATATCTCTTGATTTAGATATTATCTACCAATTATAGGTGATCACTGCATTAAAATTCACATTTTGTTTTTATTCTTGTAGAGTATACTATAGCCATAATTCAGATTTTGATGAAGTAATGTGTTAGAAACGACCTTTTAGAATAATCATAGTGACTACAAAACTAGTCACAGTGGTCAAATAAACAATTACATCCTCATCGACTCTATATTAAGTATAATAAGGAACATTGATTTCGCCACTAACCAAAGTGGTGGACAATGTATGTTCTTGCTTGGGGGTTTGGTGAGAGCTCATGAGGCTCCATGACCCAATATGGTAGGGTGGAGAGTAGGCCTCATTTTGTTGTGTTTCATTTTTTATTTCTTATGTGCAGATATGTATGTTTCTAACATAAGATTCATACAAGATTCACATGTTTCATAGGCTATATATTAAGTGTAATATTGAAGATTGTTTTGACCATTGATTATATTGAGACAAAAATATCTATTTTAAAATCTTTCACCCAAAAATTTTACATGTAATCTTTTGAGATATATTCCAATTGTATGTAAAGTCGGATTCCCAAACAAAATGAAAAAAATGTAGTTCAAAATTTTTCTTCCAATCTACTTTTCCATTTACATCAACAAAATCCTATGGATGCAATTCTCTTTTTATTGTTATGGTTATCCATCACTTATGCAAAGAAACTTATTTGACAATTGTATGTGCTATTACAAATCAATAATATTATGATATATCAGTTAATTCCATTATGATTTTGGCATAACCTACATGTATTAGTACCTTTATAAGTGCCCTACCATTTTAGTGTACACATATCATAAAAAGGGTTATTAATCATGCCATAAGGATTCTTAAATGTAATCACTATATCTCTCTTTTTATGTGTTAATTTTGTTTCAATGAGCTATAGCATACACACATATATGCACATGATCTCTCTCTCAAATTACATTCCTACCATTTGTGTTTCCCTCCACCTATTGGCTCATCGTTGCATTTCACTACACACAATAGCTAGCTATTACATGTGCTCAACAGTTTTTATATTAGATTTAGATTGTATAGATAGTCAAAACCCTAAATAAATATATTTTTTTACTATTTGTAAAGGGGTAAATATAATGAAGATAAATCTAGTCATGTTTACTAAAGACATAACAAATATTTCATATTTAAGAAATCTATAATATATAATTACAAATATTTATTTTGATTTTAAAATTGAAAATAAAGAGAAAAAAATTAGAAAAATAAAAATATGCAAATATAGATTACAATATAGTAACTCAAATAGTATAGCACATATATACACAATGAATATTTTCAATCTATAAGAAAAAACTAATGAAATAATTTTAAAATTTAAGAGAAAATATATTGCTTGTAATTATCATTTTGACTTTGATTTCATTAATTTAAAATAGAAATACTACTAGCTTGATACTTTTTAGTAAATCCTAAATTTTATGATATTTTTATTACATGTGCTCAGTGATTTTTTAATTAAACTTAGATTGTATAGAAATTTAAAACCCTAACAATTTTTTTTAACTATTTGTAAGAATGCAAATACAGTGCAAATAAATCTAGTATTATGTATTTAATAAAATTGAAAACAATTAATTACTAAGATCTACCAATTATTCTTTAAAAAAATAGATGTTAAAATGACTTCAAATTATTTTACTATTATTTTACTACACTTTTATCTCTTTGCTATCAATTCTCTACACACTTTCTTTGTATTTATTATTTGTTGCTTTGTGTAACACCCCTCCGTTTTGTTCTATTGTGTGAACTATGTTGTTTCCCCTTTTATGCTTTTCTATCCTATTGTACTTTAACAGTGTACTCGATTACAGTTGATCACTATGTTATTGTGATATACCTTGTTTTTATGATACTATATTTTGATGTGATTATTATGGCATGGTTGGAATTAGCATAAGTGGATATTTAAATTTATGATGTTTCATGCTTTCGATTATACTGCTATGTTAAATGCGTCGGTTAATGCTACTGCATTGGTGAAGAGGACGGTATCGCATCACTTGCTTGCGAGTGCCCTATGATTTCATGATTTCCTCTTCACGGTGTGCCTTATTTATGACATACTATTTCACGTGGATATACTCTTTATTCGTAGGTTGACAAGTACAAGACATTGACTCCACCTGGTTTCACAGGTTCGAGCGTGTCCATTGCCCAATGGTATTCGATTGGGAGATAGTAGCTACGAATTATGTGCCGAGTCGTCACCCTAGTCGTAGTGTTTCGTCGGTCATAGTGTGATCCAGTTATTATATTTTGTTCAGTTTGCCTTGTTTCAGTTTAGTTAGGAAGTTAGAATAATGTTAGAAATGTGAATTAAATTATTGAGTAGTTTAATTTAATTAATAAATATTTTAATCTTATGGTAGATTTATTTTATTAATTGATTAAGTTATTTATGTTGAAAGGATTTACATTATCTATTTTGGAAATGCATGCATATTTAAGTTGGAATTGGAAATTAGGAAAATGAATTAAAAGTCAATTTTAAAATTTTAAAATTCAAACATTCAAAAAAAGAGATATTTCCTATTTTTGTTTTCTGGAATTTATGGGGCTAGTTGTAAGATTTTTGGGAAGAATTTTGCATCTCTTTGAATTTCTTAACAAAATTAAAAAATGGAGTTTTTGGAGAAAAAATGAGAAGGAGAAGGATTGCTAAATTTTGTGGGTTTGGAGAAAAGGCTCAAGGAATCTCTAGAGCTTAAGAGGGTTTCATAGCACCATTAGGTTCAGGTTCTCATCTTGTTTTAATTGATTTTTCTTGTTTCAATGGCACATGTGTTGTAGGGAAAATAGTTGTAGCATGTTGATTGTGTGTAAACATTAAACCATTCAAATTCTTGCTTTCAAAACTTGTAGAACACCACTCCTTGGAAGGATTGTTTGCAAAATTTAAATGAAATCTAGTTTTTAAAGTTAGTTTTTTTTCTTCATCTATGTGTTCTTCAATTTGTTGGAAATCTCTTTCTTTTGTAGATTGAAATGCATGTATATATATATATAATTAAATGGGTTTGTGTTTTTATTTTTTATAATTTCATATTATAAGGTTATGTTGGCCAAAGTTTATTAAAGTTTATTAAAATCCAAAATTTTAATAAATGGTGCTTTTGGTTTCTGGTTTCTTGGTTTTAAAAAAAAAAATTCAAAAGGGGAGGGCTGGGGCTCACCCCGTCGCCGCTCCCTTGGGAAGCAATGTGGGGGAGCGCGCCTAGTGTCCTTTCCCATCCTCAACCACCACCATTGGTGGCGACGCTGCCAACACCGCCCGCAACCTGCGTAGACCACGTCACTCGGCTTCTCTCTGCTGTGCTGCGCCCATAATGGTTTCTGCGCCGCGCCGCCTCCACCTATGCCCTGCGTGGGGTTCTTTATGCCCGCACCCCATCTCCACAATGGCACCGCCTCCTGCAGCCACCCACTATCAAACCGTCGCCATCGGCCATGAAATTCGTGATCGATCTAGACCCCAACCACCTTATCCACGTAGCCCGAGGTTGTGCCGCTCAACCCTAGGGTTGGCGTGCGAATCAAGGCTCATGCTTGGACTATTTTAAAAGATTTAAAAATATATATATATAATAAAAATATATGTATGGAATATAAAAATAAAATAAAATAAAATATTAATATTCTGGTTTATTTTAATATTCTAACTTTTGTAATATTTTAATATTATGATCTTTATGATATAATAATATTGCAATTTTATATTATTTTAATATTATAAGGTATATATATTAAAATCCTTTTGGTAGAATAATATTATGTTTTTTGTATAATATTATGAGGAGGAAAATAATAGTAATTTTATCAAGATTTTAATATTAATATATTAAAATGAGAAATTTCATTTATTAGTATTTTGTTTAAGTGAGGATGTTATTTTTTTATGGGTTTTATTCAATATAGTAAAACAATGTTTTATTTAAAAATGGAATTTTGTTTTTATCTGAATTCTTAAAATACGGGTTAATTTTTAATGCATTTAAATTCTAACATAGAAATAAAATGATTTTTAAATGGCGTATTTAATTCAGTTCATTTAATGCATTGATTACTGAATGCAAGTGAGGAAATGGGTTTAGTGAACCCAAAGTAGATTTGATTCTTTCCTTGTTTTTGAGTTATTCGTATGGTCATTCGGGAATTGTGGGTTGAGCATTTAATCAAGTCTTCCAGTTGGATTTTCAAGTTTGTGGGTTGTCGTACTGGGTGGTCAATCTTGAGATTACCTTGCATAGTGCGTTTAACTACTTTGTTCCCCAGTTATCACAAACGGGAGTGTGTTCACTGTATGTCATGGTTAGGGATGTGATATCCTTGTGTAGCACTTGTGTACCCTTGGGTTGTGGATTTGTTCCATGTGTCGTCTTAGAGGAGTGGCTTGTAACAGGGGCTAACACACGAAGTGGTGCTAGGGTAACTCATTGTAAGTTAGTAAATCCAGTGATAACTTAATTAACTGATTAGAGTATCATGTAGTATCAAACACTTAATAATATAATTATGCCTCACTCAGGATCACAAGGGCTTGTAAAGACTTGGGTCGAGACGGGAAGGCCTAGAATGGCAAGATTGTTATCTTGTCTCTATGAAAGATAATTGATTTCACATTGGTTTACATGAGGGGTCGAAAATCGTTAGAGGTTACTGGGGTAACCCGAGATGGGGTTCGGGGCCTAGGAAGACTCACCAGGGTAACCCATGTAACATTGTGATGTCATTGAGGAAAATAAAAGACTTCCCTTAATTGGTTGGAATTTGGTTTGTAGACCTAAAAAGGCTGGTGGACATGGTATAAGAAGAATCAGAACTGTCAATAAAATCCTCTTGGCTAAACAAATATGGAGAATCTCCTCTTCTTCTGGGGAGTGGATTGATATCCTGGCTAGCAAATACCTAGAAAACAATTGTTCCTCCATTATAAAGAAGGATCCCCACCTTCTTCCCAAAGGGTCTATATGCTGGAACAATATAATCAATGGAAAAAAGATTGTGGATGATGGTATTGGATGGCAAGTGAGAAATGGTAATCACACTAGATTCTGAGAGGACAGATGGCTTTTTAAGGAGCCCATTATAAAATTCAATTCCTTCAGTGAATGGGCCGAGAATTGTAAGGCACGGTTTGGAACTTATGTGAAAGATTATAAAGTGAATGGTAATTGGGTGGACTTGTGCAGCGTTAGTTAGGCTTTGGCTCCCATCCAATCTTCTCTGATGTTGTAAGACTTAGTTCTGAGCAGCTGGATGATTGTGCGGTTTGGATCGATGAACCCTCTGGCAACTTTTCAGTGTCATCTGCTTTCACCAGGATCACTTCTTCTCTGGATCATCCTCCCTTCTGGTCTAAAGGTTGGTTCAAATATCTGATACCTAAGGTTGGGGCCTCTAGAAAGAACGCAACAATATAATTTTTAGGGGAAAAGAAGCCTCTATGGATATTGTCTTTGATAAAATTGTCAGATCCCTGAAGGAAAATTTCAATGTTGTGGCCCAGAAGGACAGAATGCCCATGAAAGCAGAGCATTCACTCTATGACTTAATTATTGCTAAGGACTGGAATATTAGTCTAGATTCATCTAGTACTATAATTAAGGCCAAGAAGGACAGAGAGGGTGTTTGCTAGTCTTTTCCACCAAACAGGTGGATCAAAGCTAACTTTGATGGTGTGGCTAAAGGCAATCCAGGGGCGGCGGGTTGTGGAGGAGTTATAAGGGATTTCTATGGAAATTTCATTAGAGCGATTGCCTCACCTCTTGGATCTCAAACAAATCATCTAGCGAAGGTTGTTGGCGCTTTTCACATCATAAATTTAACCCAAAGTCTTAACGTTAAAAATCTCTGGCTTGAAGGAGATTCCAAAAACATAATTGACTGCCTCCGTGGCAAGTCTCCCCCCTCGTGGACCATCAAATTGTGGATTAAGGATGCCATATTGAACTTGGCTAAATTCAAAAAAGTTAAAATATCACATGCTTATAGAGAAGCCAATGCTGTTGCGGATTTTTTTACTAATGAAGGAGTTAGGAGTAAAGATGTGCATACCTGGCTTAATAATAGCGATCTAAAGTCTAATGTTTGTGCCCTATTAAATTATGATAAATCACATGGAAAATTGACGTGTTATCTCTTTAATGAGGATAGGTTGGATCTTTCACATCACAATCATTAGAGTGCATGGGACTGAGCCCAGTGGCTTAATCTGCAAGAAAACTCCGCACTCTTTGTGGGTTCTTAAATTTGCGGGGCCAATTTTAGTAAAGCTTGTGTTTGGGTCTACCCCATTGTGTTGGCTGAAATGGGAGGAGACAGAAAGTGAATTGAGTCAGACAGCTACAATATACACATGAAAAATGCCAAGGTTTAGAATAAGATTAAAAGCGAAGGGTTGCTTCCTTTCCTGGAGAAGCTTCATGGCCCTAACCAGGAGGCTATGGATCTCTTTGTTAAAAATTGGAATAACGGGAACTTGACCCTGTTTGGTAGGAATGTGGAACTCAGCAAAAATCTTATTGCTGATGTTACGAGATTATCTACTGAAGGGAAGAAGTTCTTTAGGGACAGGGCTTTTTTCGATGAAGCTATGATCAAATTTCCTAAAAAGGACAAAGAAAGGCTAAGTATGGTTAAAATTGCTAATAGTTACTTTGATGTTGACACCATAAAGGCTCTTTGGAGGAAGGTTATGTGGGTCATCATGGAGTACATTATGGTGGACGAGCGCTTCACTAAAGTCTATGGCTACCACTTTTCTCTTCTCAACCACTTTCGATACAAGGTAAGGGTCTCCATCCCCTATTATCTTTTTTGTTCCTTGAAGAAAAGCTTGGAGGATAATAAGAAAAACCCTAAAAGATTCCCCATCCTGCACACTAGGTTAATAAGGTTGATTGTTGAATATCTCTTTGTGCCTACTCCTGCTATTTTGGAAACCACCCCTAATTCTGAGAGTGATGACACTGAGCCCAGCGGCTTGAAGTATCTGCCTAACTCTAGTCTGGCTAGAAGATCCCCTAGCTTACACGATGTCCCTTCTAGGAATTCTGGTAAAACCCGCATTGAGCTTGAGCCTGATAGCCCTTCCCTTAAGAACTGCTTTGTTGATAAGAAACCCCAGGCCAAAAGTCTTGTTTCCTACTCCGAAGAGTCCTCTGAGTTGGTGGAGTCTGATGCCAACCAAACTAAGCTTTGCATTGATCCTTTGCCGGATAAACACATTAATGATTAACCCCTTGTTATTCCTAACCCTGAGAATACTTGCACTAATACTAGAAAAGAGCCCTCTCTGGATATTCTAAACCTTGCCAAAACCAATTCTGAGTCCCACTTCAAACTCTTGGAATGGACTTTTACTAAAATTAATGAGTTGAAAATTAAAAATTGGGCTCTGCAAAGCAAGATTGATGAGCAGGGCACAAAGATTGCAGAGATTGAAAGAAAGATGTGGATCATAGTAACAAGAATATAGAATCCAAGGTAGAGATCATATGGAATACCATCAAAACCATTGTTGAGCAAAACAATCACATGGCAAGACACAATGCCATTATCATTAATGCGATGACTGAGAAGCTTGATAAAGCCCAGCAGGGTTCTCTGGTGGTGGATCTGGAGGAAACAAAGGATAAAAGCCAGGATATGGAAGCGGGAATTTCCAGAAGAACTAGAGCCAATCTGAAGCACAAGGCCCCCCTTACTTCGAAGATGAGTCAAACTTTTAAAAAGGGTGTAAAAGATATCCAGAATCTCAAGGCGGAGACGGAGTCATTCCTTATGACTCTGAATTAACGGTTGGGGTTTTCTTGGTGCTTATTTTGTTGTTCCTTTCGTCTTGACCTTTCTAGTCTTTTTTGTTTGGTTGCTGCTGGTCTTTTCTCGGGCAGCTAGTTTTGTTGGTTGGACTTTGGTGTCCTCTTTTTTGTTTTGTAAACGTTGTGGTTTCGAGTCCCTGTAAAAACCGTTTTACCCTTTTATCAAAAACATTGTGATGACACTTCTCCAAGGTCAATAGCATGTTCACATCAGTGATGCAGTTGATTATGTGATTCTGGAAGCATTGTAACCTTGTGTTAGTGATGTCACTGCATTTATTTCAGTATGGTTATGTTAGCCTATGTCTAGAGGTAGACATCTTTGGTTAGAAATTCTGGTTACTATCTCCTAGCACGGGGGGTGGGCCTTTGGGTTCCACTTGGTTGGGTGGCATGCACCTAAATCCATTGGGTTCTTTCTTCATGTTCATGTGGACAAGACTTATAGTTGGAGAGCTCGTGGGTTTCAGTATCAATTCTTGCTTTATTTCATTTCAGTTATTCTTGTAATTATCACCCCTCTGTGTTATCGAGGTGGAATTTTGTAATTGTAATCCTATTTGTTGGACTTGCCTCATTCGGGGAATGAGTGTTGTAACCTTATTATTTAATGAATGCATTAATTCATCTGAAATTTATATATTATGCTTGTTGTAAAATTATCTTACTTGGAATGAATGTGTTTAAATTATTAAGTAAATGAATGGCATGGTTTAAGTTCATGTTTCTTGTTGAGGTTCTATATAACCTCTATCATGTTGTTGGCATAGTTAGTGATTGTCCTTATTAATTGTACTTAAACAAAAAAAAATTAGCCTGTTTAAGTAGTTGTTGCAACTTCCTCTAGGTTTGCGTGGTGGGGCGTTACACATGGTATCACAACCTAGGTTTAAACACTGGGTACTCTGGGATTATGATGGAACCATTAATATTTTAGTTGTTTAGGTTTTGAGTTGTATATCTTGCCTAATACCTTGATCTATCTATGCAGTATTATGCCTCCCAGACATGAAAGAGGTAGAGGGCGTGTTCGTGGCCATATAGGCGATCATGGTGAGAGTCAGCATGACTCTCCTCCTTTAGTTCCTCTTATCCCAGATCAAGAGGAACAAAAAGCATCTCAGAATGCACCTAGGGTTGGTAATCGTCAGCAGGATCTAGTAGGGATTGAGGCAATGCATAGAGCACTATAGGAGGCTTTGGCACTCCTTGGACGAGGCAGGTAGAGGTTCAGGTGAATCCTCTGGTGAGAGAAGCTTCACCCTAGTCTGAGTCACATTTGAGGGACTTGCTCAGGAGGCACCCTCCTTTATACGATGGATCAGGTACTAGGTTAGAGGCCGAGACTTGGCTCATAGACTTGGATAGGTGTTTCGCCATGCATCCATATGGCAGTAACACCAGAGCTCGTTATGCCATCATGCAGTTGAGAGGATTTGCATCGACTTGGTAGAGACTAGAGGAGCAGAAGCTCCATATTGACATTCACACTGCATCTTGGGAGATATTCTTACAGAGATTTGTTGTTCATATTTTGCACGCACGCCCCACCGTAGGCAAGGACCCTCTTTTTTCACTCCCAACGGGCTTCTTTACTTTTGTCTCATTTTGCGTGCCCCTCATTTTTCTATCCTAGTTGGTCAACGTGCCCTTCAAAGTCTCATTTTTTGGTTGACCATATTTTGCCCCATAAATAAAAAATAGCTAAGTCTTGGGTTTTTTTGGGCTTAGCCCTCGCTCGCTCGCTCGATTCGCTTTTTCCTTCATTCTTTGACTTTGGGGAAAGATTTCCTATGGATTTTGGATGTTTTTGTGGTGCCTAAGTGAACTGACAAGGTTTTATTAAGTTTTAGGAAGTTTTGAAAATTTCCTGCAGCAGCTTCCCTGAAACAGCATTCCTGCAATAGCTTCCCTGAAACAGCTTCCCTACGACGGCTTCCCTGCAGCAGCTTCCCTGCAGCGGCTTCCCTGCAACAGCTTCCCTGAAACAACTTCCCTACAACAGCTTCCCTGAAACAGCTTCCTTACAGTAGCTTCCTTGCAACAGCTTCCCTGAAACAGCATTCCTGAAGCAGCTTCCTTGCGACGGCTTCCCTGCAATAGCTTCCATACAACGGCATTCCGGACTCACATTTCCAGAACATACTAGCGTACCTCAAAATTAAAAATTGACTTTGACCCAGATGGTAAAATTGGGTCATTTCTTGCCTTGACCTTTCAAATTTCAATTTTGTAGCCAGGAAGTGCAATCCGGAGTTCCGTGCTCTCGCGGCCGTTTTCAAAACAGAAAATGCAAAATGACATTCCGGACTCATGTTTCCGGATCATAGTAGAACTCCCCAAAATTGAAAATGGACTTCGACCCAGATGGTAAAATTGGGTCGTTTCTTGTCTTGACCTTTCAAATTTCAACTTTGCAGCTGGGAAGTGCAATCAGGAGTTCCGTGCTCTCGCGGTCGTTTTCAAAATAGAAAATGCAAAACGGCATTCCGGACTCATGTTTCTAGATCATAGTAGAACTCCTCAAAATTGAAAATGGACTTCGACCCAGATGGTAAAATTGGGTCGTTTCTTGCCTTGATCTTTCAAATTTCAATTTTGCAACCAGGAAGTGCAATCCAGAGTTCCATGCTCTCGGGGCCGTTTTCAATACAGCAAATGCAAAACGGCATTCCGGACTCATGTTTTCGGATCATAGTAGAACTCCTCAAAATTAAAAATGGACTTTGACCCAGATGGTAAAATTGGGTCCTTTCTTGCCTTCACCTTTCAAATTTCAATTTTGAAGTAGGGAAGTGAAATCCAGAGTTCCGTGCTCTAGCGGCCGTTTTCAAAATAGCAAATGCAAAACGACATTTCGGACTCATATTTCTGGATCATAGTAGGCCTCCTCAAAATTGAAAATGGACTTCGACCCAGATGGTAAAATTGGGTCGTTTCTTGTCTTAACCTTTCAAATTTCAATTTTGCAGTCAGGAAGTGCAATCTGGAGTTCCATGCTCTCGCAGCCGTTTTCAAAATAGCAAATGCAAAACAGCATTCCTGACTCATGTTTTTGGGTCATAGTAGAACTCCTCAAAATCGAAAATGGACTTCGACCCAGATGGTAAAATTGGGTCATTTCTTGCCTTGACCTTTCAAATTTCAATTTTATAGCTATGAAGTGCAATCCTAACTTTCGTGCTCTCGCAGCCGTTTTCAAAATAGAAAATGCAAAACAGCATTCCGGACTCATGTTTTTGGATCATAGTAGAACTCCTCAAAATTGAAAATGGACTTCGACCCAGATGGTAAAATTGGGTTGTTTCTTGCCTTGACTTTCAAATTTCAATTTTTCAGCCTGGAAGTGCAATCCGGAGTTTCGTGCTCTTGCAGCCATTTTCAAAACAGAAAATACAAAACGGCATTCCGGACTCATGTTTCCAGATCATAGTAGAACTCCTCAAAATTGAAAATGGACTTCGACCCAGAAGGTAAAATTGGGTTGTTTCTTGTCTTGACCTTTCAAATTTCAATTTTATAGCTGGGAAGTGCAATCCGGAGTTTCGTGCTCTCGCGGCCATTTTCAAAATAGCAAATGGAAAACGGCATTCCGGACTCATGTTTCCGGATCATAGTAGAACTCCTCAAAATTGAAAATGGACTTTGACCCAGATGGTATAATTGGGTCGTTTCTTGCCTTGACCTTTCAAATTTCAATTTTGCAGCCAGGAAGTGCAATCCAAAGTTTTGTGCTCTCGCAGCCGTTTTCAAAATAGAAAATGCAAAACGGCATTCCGCACTCATGTTTCCGGATCATAGTAGAACTCTTCAAAATTGAAAATGGACTTTGACCCAGATGGTAAAATTGGGTCATTTCTTTCCTTGACCTTTCAAATTTCAATTTTGCAGCTGGGAAGTGCAATCCGAAGTTCTTTGCTCTCGCGGCCGTTTTCAAAACAGCAAATGCAAAACGGAATTCCGGACTCATGTTTCCAGATCATAGTAGAACTCCTCAAAATTGAAAATGGACTTCGACGCAGATGCTAGAATTGGGTCGTTTCTTTCCTTGACCTTTCAAATTTCAATTTTGTAGTATGGAAGTGCAATCCGGAGTTCCGTTCTCTCGCAGCCATTTTCAAAACAGAAAATGCAAAACGGCATTCCGGACTCATATTTCCAGATCATAGTAGAACTCCTCAAAATTAAAAATGGACTTCGACCCAGATGGTAAAATTGGGTCGTTTCTTGTCTTGACCTTTCAAATTTCAATTTTGCAGCCAGGAAGTGCAATCCGGAGTTCCGTGCTCTCGCAGCCGTTTTCAAAATAGAAAATGCAAAACGGCATTCCGGACTCATGTTTCCGGATCATAGTAGAACTCCTTAAAATTGAAAATGGACTTCGACCCAGATGGTAAAATTGGGTCGTTTCTTGTCTTGACCTTTCAAATTTCAATTTTGTAGAAAGGAAGTGCATTCCGAAGTTTCATGCTCTCGCGGCCGTTTTCAAAATAGAAAATGCAAAACGGCATTCCGGACTCATGTTTCTGGATCATAGTAGAACTCCTCAAAATTGAAAATGGACTTCGACCCAGATGGTAAAATTGGGTCATTTCTTGTTTTGGCCTTTCAAATTTCAATTTTGTAGCCAGGAAGTGCAATCCGGAGTTTCGTGCTCTCGCTGTCGTTTTCAAAACAACAAATGCAAAACGGCATTCCGGACTCACATTTCCGGAACATACTAGCGCACCTCAAAATAAAAAATGGACTTCGACCCAGATGCTAAAATGGGGTCTTGTCCTCCCCTAGCTTTTCAAATTCCAAATTTGCATCTGGGAAGTACCATCCGGAGTTCCATGCTCTCGCGGCCGTTTCAAAATAGCATTTCCAAAACAGCATTTCGGCCTCTCATTTCTGGTTTCAAGAAGCCTACCATGGGTCCATTGACATAACCATTTGATCCAATGAGACATGCTGCAAGTCCATCAAGAAGAAGGCAACTTTTAGGCAGTTTCAGCTATAGTAAAAGGGAAATTAGCTAGAAGACAAAACTGCTACAGTGACTGACCACTACAAGACAGAATAGGGAAAAGATAACAGGTTTATTTTAATTTGTTGAATATTATGGGGTTGGTAAAGCCCTAATGTAATTGAATCTGATCCACATGATGTAAATCAATCTTGGCCATTCATTTGGGCTTTAGAAAACTATAAATAGGGGTCTCCCCCTCATTTGCAGGGGTTGGAGAGCTGTTGTAAAAACATCCTGAAGCAATAGAAAGCAACATTGCATGATCTATGGGTGTTACTTTTGAGTTTGCTCATTATGTGTGCATGGTTCTACCTTCCAAGTTAGTTTTAGTTGTATTTTCTTGGATGGAAGTGGTAATGGTGATTGCTGTTACAGTATTTGATGAATTTTCAGCCCATACTTTTGGTACTTGTTGATGGCAAGCTGCTGTGTAAAGTTAGCCTGGGCTTATTTATTTGATTACTGCAACCTAGTTCACTTGCATGTTCATGATGTGTGTATGCAAATTGAAAATCTGCAGTCCTTAGAAGATTGCACTGGTTTTGTGTAACTGTAGGATCCTCTTGGCCAAGCAAAACCCAGTTTAGGGAGTTTGTCTACTGTAGCAGCCTCCATGATCACTGTTCATTCGTAGTTTCAGATCCAAGAACCTTTTCTCTTCCCTGCCCTTTTTCCTTTTTTTTTTAACAAGTAACCTTAGGCAAGGTTCATTGCACATGGTAAAGCTAAATCTGATGTTGAAATGGAGTTCTAGACTGCTGTTTGAACCTACAACAAACACTCAGCAACTTTCCCATCTTAAGAACTCCATTTGCAGATCCAACTTCCTCACTTTGTAACTCATCCGTAAGTCCACCTTGTGATTCCAGTAAATCACATAAACAACTGAAATATTCCAAGCACTGTCAAGACCTGACATCCGAGAGACCTTGGGATAGTGTTCTGCAATTTGATTGTGGAAGATTGTCTTTCAAGAGAGGTAATGCACCTATGCATTACCTGTGTTGTGAAGTGCATAAAAACACCATCAACAAGATTTAGAGCTTGGTTTTTATCTGAGCATTAGCGTTAGCGTTTCCATGCTTTGTGTCAAATGGTATTATCTATTGAGCAATATGAGCATCATTTTTATGAGCTCAAATAGTATGCAGGGATTGGTGATGACAAGAGCATGTTGGTACACAATTTTTTCAGCGGCTTAAATGCCCGTCTCAGCAGTGGTGTGAGGGTTTTCGAACCCAAGACCATGGATTTGGCTATAGAGAAAGCACGCCTTATTGAAGAGAACCTGAGTATGGCACTTGGGGGACACATGAGTATTCTAGTTGGCAGTAGTGCAATGGCAGGATCTAGTGTTAGACGAGGGAAATCTTAGGGAGGTTTACCTCCTAGGTCTCAGCAGGGGCCATCTCAGGCTGGTCAGCAGCAGCAGTAGGAGAGCATGTTTGGGAAGCATAAGGACTCTTAGCCATGTTATGATGATGGAGGTTCTTCACCTAGGAGGAATCAGAACTGGTGGCACAACAAGTGCAATTGCCAGGAGTAGCCAGCCCAGAGTTCACAGTCTGCGACTAGTTGGGGTAGTGTGCAGCAATCTACTGCACCTTTAGGTGGTAGAGGATTTGGTTGTGACATGAGGTGTTACTCTTGTGGCTAACAGGTCCACCTAGCTAGGAACTGTTCACATCATAATACTTCCAGTTTTGTTCAAGGCCCAACAGTTTCAGAGCTAATAGTTGGAGATGCTGGTAGATCTCATCGATCTTATGTTGTGGTTGATAACCGTCAGCCTAGGTATCAGGGAGCTGTTCTTTAGACTTTTGGAGTTGATCGTCCACTATAGGATGCTCGACCTCAAGGGTTGAGGTTTTGATTTATATGTAGTCTATTTGAGGGAGTTATATCCGTATTTGTTTATAGGCTTCCAGGAGTAAGCCTGACCCAAGGGGGGGAGGATGTAACACCCCTTTGTTTTGCTCTATTTTGCGAACTATGTTGTTTCCCCTTTTTTGCTTTTGTATCCTATTGTAATTTGATAGTGTATAGGATTACAGCTGATCACTATGTTATCGTGATGTACCTTACTTTTATGATACTATATTTTGATGGGATTATTAATGCATGGTTGGAATTAGCATAAGTGGATATTTAAATTTATGATGTTTCATGCTTTCGATTATACTGCTATGTTAGATGTGTCGGTTAATACTACTATATTGGTGAAGAGGATGGTATCACATCACTCACTTGCGAGTGCCCTGCAATTTCGTGATTTCCTCTTCATGATGTGTCTTATTTACGACATATTATTGCATGTGGATATATTCTTTGTTCGTGGGTTGATAGGTACAAGACATTGACTCCACCTGGTTTCACAAGTTTGAGCATGTCCATTGCCCAACGGTATTTGATTGGGAGATAGTTGCTACGAATTATGTGTCGAGTCATCACCCTAGTTGTAGTGTGTCGTCGATCATAGTGTGATCCAATTATTATATTTTGTTCAGTTTGCCTTGTTTCAGTTTATTTAGGAAGTTAGGATAATGTTAGAAATGTGAATTAAATTATTGAGTAATTTAATTTAATTAATAAATATTTTAATCTTATGGTAGATTTATTTTATTAATTGATTAAGTTATTTATGTTGAAATTATTTACATTATCTATTTTGGAAATGCATGCATATTTAAGTTGGAATTGGAAATTAGGAAAATGAAATAAAGTCAATTTTGAAATTTGAAAATTCAAAAATTCAAAAAAAGAGATATTTCCTATTTTTGTTTTCTGGAATTTATGAGGGTAGTTGTAATATTTTTGGGAAGAATTTTGCATATCTTTGAATTTCTTCACAAAATAAAAAAATGGAGCTTTCGGAGAAAAATTGAGAAGGAGAAGGATTGCTAAATTTTGTGGGTTTGGAAAAAAAGGCTCAAGGAATCTCTAGAGCTTAAGAGGGTTTCATAGCACCATCAGGTTCTTCATCACTCTTCAAGAAAAATGAGGTTCTCATCTTGTTTTAATTGATTTTTGCTTGTTTCAATGGCACGTGTTGTAGGGAAACTAGTTGTAGCATGTTGATTGTGTGCAAACATTAAACCATTCAAATTCTTGTTTTCAAAACTTGTAGAACACCACTCCTTGGAAGGATTGTTTGCAAAATTAAAATGAAATCTGGTTTATAAATTTAGTTTTCTTTCTTCATCTTTGTGTTCTTCAATTTGTTGGAAATCTCTTTCTTTTGTAGATTGAAATGCATGTATATATATATATATATATAAATAAATGGGTTTGTGTTTTTATTTTTTATAATTTCATATTATAAGGTTATGCTGGCCAAACTTTATTAAAGTTTATTAAAATCCAAAATTTTAATAAATGGGGCTTCTGGTTTTTGGTTTTTTGGTTTAAAATTAAAAAAAATGAGAATTTTTTATAGAACAAAAAAAAAAAAATTAATTAAAAAAAAGAAAAATCAAAAGGGGAGGGTTGGGGCTCACCCCATCGCCGCTCCCTTGGGAAGCAGCATGGGGTACCACACCCAACGGCCTTCCCCGTTTGCAGCCCGCGTGGACTGCGCAGGCAGTGGCCACCACCATTGGTGGCAATGCCACCAGTGTTGCCCGCGGCCTACGTAGACCCCGCCACCTGGCTTCCCTCCGCTGCTTTGCACCCGTAGTGGTTTCCATGATGCATCGTTCGTGCCACCTCCACCTATTTCCTGCATGGGGTTCTTTCCACCCACACCCCATCTCCTCGGTGGCATCGCCTCCTGCGACCGCCCACTGTCAAACCACCGTCATCGGCCATGAAAGTCGCAGTCAATCTTGACACCAGCCACCTTAAGCACACAGCCTGAGGTCATGCGACTCAACCCTAGGGTTTGCACGCAAATCAAGGCTCATGCTTGGACTGTTTTAAAAGATTTTAAAATATATATATATATATATAATAAAAATATATGTATGGAATATAAAAATAAAATAAAATAAAATATTAATATTCTGGTTTATTTTAATATTATAACTTTTGTAATATTTTAATATTATGATCTTTATGATATAATAATATTGCAATTTAATATTATTTTAATATTATAAGGTATATATATTAAAATGCTTTTGGTAGAATAATATTATGTTGTTTTTTATAATATTATGAGGAGGAAAATAATAGTAATTTTATCAAGATTTTAATATTAAAATGAGAAATTTCATTTATTAGTATTTTGTTTAAGTGATGATGTTATTTTTTGATGGGTTTTATTGAATATAGTAAAACAATGTTTTATTTAAAAATGGAATTTTGTTTTTATCTGAATTTTTAAAATACGGGTTAATGTTTTATGCATTTAAATGCTAACGTAGAAATAAAATGATTTCTAAATGGCATATTTAATTCAGTTCATTTAACGCATTGATTACTGAATGCGAGTGAGGAAATGGGTTTAGTGAACCCAAAGTAGATTTGATTCTTTTCTTGTTTTTGAGTTCTTCATATGGTCATTTGGGAATTGTGGGTTGTAGCATTTAATCAAGTCTTCCAGTTGGATTTTCAAGTTTGTGGGTTGTTTTATTGGGTGGTCAACCTTGAGATTACCTTGGGTGGTGCATTTAACTAGTTTGTTCCCCGGTTATGACAAACAAGAGTGTGTTCACTATATGTCATGGTTAGGGATGTGATATCCTTGCGTAGCACTTGTGTAACCTGGGGTTGTGGAGTTGTTCCACGTGTCGTCATAGAGGAGTGGCTTGTAATGGGGGTCAACACACGAAGTGGTGCTAGGGTAACTCATTGTAAGTTAGTAAATCCAGTGATAACTTAATTAACTAATTAGAGTATCATGTAGTACCAAACACTTAATAAGATAATTATGCCTCGCTCAAGATCACAAGGGCATGTAAAGACTTGGGTTGAGACAGGAAGGCTTGGAATGGCAAGATCGTTATCTTTTCTCTATGAAAGATAACTAATTCTGCATTGGTTTACATGAGGGGTCGAAAGTCGTTAGAGGTTACTAGGGTAACCCGAGATGGGGGTCGGGGCCTAGGAAGACTCACCAAGGTAACCCATGTAACATTGTGATGACACTTCTCTTAGGTTGACAGTATGTTCGCATCAGTGATGCAGTTGATTATGTAATTCTGGAAGCATTGTAACCTTGTGTTAGTGATGTCACTGTATTTATTTCAGTATGGTTATGTTAGCCTATGTCTAGAGGTAGACATCTTTGGTTACAAATTTTGGTTACTATCTCCTAGCACGGGGGGTGGGCCTTTGGGTTCCACTTGGTTGGGTGGTGTGCACCTAAATCCATACGGTTCTTTCTTCATGTTCATGTGGATGAGACTTCCAATTGGAGAGCTCATGGATTTCAGTATCAGTTCTTGCTTTATTTCATTTCAGTTATTCTTGTAATTATCACCCCTCTGTGTTATCACAGTTTAATTTTGTAATTGTAATCCTATTTGTTGGACTTGCCCCATTCGAGGAATGAGTGTTGTAACCTTATTGTTTAATGAATGGATTAATGCATTTGAAAGTTATATATTATGCTTGGTGTAAAATTATCTTACTTGGAATGAATGTGTTTAAATTATTAAGTAAATGAATGGCATGGTTTAAGTTCATTTTTCTTGTTGAGGTTCTATATAATCTATGTCTCATAACCTTAGAGGATGTTGGCATAGTTAGTGAACTTACTTATTAATTGTACTTAAGGAAAAATAAAAATTAGCATGTTTAAGTAGTTGTTGCAACTTCCTCTAGGGTTGCGTGGCGGGGCGTTACACTTTGATTCATTTATATATGTCTTTTAATTTTATAAATCTTATTATTATTGTTGTCTATATGTGTCAACATTTTTATAATTATACCTTATTTAATGTGTCAGCAATTTAATTCTTTTAATTAACATTTTTTGTTAACACACATTTCACTCCACCTTGTGTTGTCACTGTAGATTATGCCTCTCGACATAAGTATTATTCATTAGTAATAATATATTAATATTAATAATTATATAAATATTATATTATAAATAAATATATAAATAATTAATATATATTTAATAATATTTTAAATATGATAATTATTATATATATATTATTATATAAATGTGTTATTAATATTAATACATAATAATTCACTACTATGTTAACAATAATAAATTATTAACAAAGTTAAATATAAATAATTTTTTTTAAAAAATAAACACTTGAACAAGGATATATTACACTATAATATTATTTTAATTATAAATTTAATATTTGAAAACTATAAAATAAAGGGGGAAGAATTAAATTTGGTTGAAATGTGAAAGATATTAACACTTTTTAACCCTAGTATTTTGACAATAAATTTAGCAAAAATATTATCCAATAGAGCAAAGAGAAGCTTTGCACTATGCCTATGTGTCTAACTAGCACTTGTTATTTGATATGAATATGTCTGTTGCAATAGAAAGTGTGATTTTGATCCATGTGGATGGTTAACTCATACATATAAATTTTTTAAAATTCAAAATAAAAGAAGTATAGTATAATAAGAATAATAATAATAAAAGTAAATTATATTATTATTTATATAGAATATATTAATATGGAGATTATTATAATATATTCTATATTAATGAAACTATAATGTAATATTTTATTATTAATATATTTAACATATTTTAGATTAAAGGTCATAGGATTGAAATTTTTATACTAATAAAGCATCATAAATACATTTTAAAATGTGCTAATATGCATAATGGAGATGAATGTGTTCTTTCCTCAAGTTAGAAAAAAGCTTAACTTTGAAAAACAAATAGTAGGAAAATAAACACCTAGACCCATCAATGGTTGGTTCATAAATATAATATGAAACCTTCACCCTACCAAGCACATAAATGACACAACTTTACAAGGGTTGAGACTCAAAGAAAAAACACCTAATCTTAAAGTTGGTTTTGGAAATTCAGCCTTACGTAATCAATACACCCAAATCACATGTATGATTTCAAAAATCCTAATGACAAGACAAATTTCCAACTAGGGAAAGGAAAACTAAACACATCATAATTATTCATCACCATATGTTTGCACATAACTTATAAAACTGCCTACCCATTTGAAATCCTAGACTGGTTCGATATGTAGCATTTTCTTGAAGAATATTATTCCCCCCTTGGACTTCTCCCTTTTCCTGTGCAATGTCCCATATTTAATGTCAATAATGAAAGGGTAATATGTTACAACCTCGCATAGGATAGAAAGAAGCTCCATGTCACAAGGCTTAAGAATTCCAAGAACCAAAGTGGAAGCTTCCAACACCTCCTCTAACCCACCTAGTATTTTAGGGATGAATATATTTTAGAGAAATTGTTTCCACCTCCCCATTTGGGACCTATAAGTCAAGGAGAGTGGCCAAAAAAAATGAGGAGATATCAAAATCCACTCTATATCTCTCACTTGACATCATAAAATCGTGACCCAAGATGATTTTGACCATGTCAATCAACGTGAAATTTGGTTCTAACATAATCCACTTCAAGAAAATCATTGATATTGCACCAAGGAAAGCCATTTGTTTGTAGGTATTCACCAGCTTGATTGGAGTATCCATACCTTCCCACAATGCACTTCGAGTAGGCATGATCATAATAATTTAAAAACCCTATGAGACTATATTATCCTTGCTTAAAAAATAACTTGAAAAGTGCACTAAAAGTAATTTATGGACACTTATCCATCCACTCATATGATGGATGATGAAGGCCTTCAGACCTCTCACGTGTATAGATCCATCTTGGTAATTATTCCTATAATAAATGTTAACATGAGTTTATAGTATTATTAAATATAGTTTTGTTACCTTTGTCTATCAATAGTACCTCCAAGACAAGATAGTTAATCATTAGATCCCACCTGTTGGTGTAATTAAATGAGTTGTACCTTGTCCTAGATCATGATTACACCTTAGTTAAGTTTACTTAGGGACAACATAGGAGGTAGTTGGAAAATTTCCACTTTTTTTGGACTTATCATGTTATTAATTTATCACTTCCACCTTTCCTAGACATATCATGTGATTATCTCTCCACCTTTTGTGGGTGATCCACCATTTGTGGTGATTATCACATTATCACTTTTCTACTTTAGGTGGAGTGATAGCTTTTCACAATTTTCTCATGTCATAAGATTATGACATTTGTCATAATTTGATGCCCTTATATGTGCTTACCTTGGATATATAACCAAGGGGTCTCTCTCATTTGTATAATCAACTTCATATCATTGAATCAAATTGATGAGAATACAGTTTATTCTTTTCACATTCATATTCTCTCTTCTTGTTTTTTCCATTTGATCTCAAGATCTTGGAAGCCATAGCCAATTCTAAAATGGTATCAGAGCAAGTTGGGTGTCATTAGAGAGTCTTTTTTTGAAGAGAGATACTAGATTTGAGGAGGTTCCATTTTTGGCTTTATATTGCATGTTCATATCGAAGCTTGCTGGTGCAAATCTAAGCTCACCATTGCATCCAAGAGGCTTGAGAAAGTCATATTTGGATTTTGTTTCACTCAATTTGATCACCATTTTCATTTTTGGTAAACAAGGGTTTGTTGCAAGCCATTTTTTATTAGAGCTATCATCATTTTTGCTTCAAAAAATCAACTTTCACTCATTTGTAGGAAAAACAATTTATGGGTTTTGTAGCCAGAGTCAAAATTTGAACTAGATATCTTTTAGACTTTGCATATCTTGCATAGATCTAGAGAAAATCACTATCCAAAAAGTGGCGCACATTATTTTTCTCCTAGTTGAAGGTTAAAAAAATCATTTTTCTTATCTTCTGCTTGTTGAATCAAAAAACAATTTTTGGGTTTTATTTCTAGCATCAAAATATTTCTGGGTTTTTGTTTTTATCTACAAACAGTCACTAGATTTTTTAGAATCAAATCAGAAGTAAAAAAAAATTGCTAGAAAACCTGTTTACTGTAGGCTAAATTTAGTTTTTTTTCAAAAATTTATAACTTTTGGCCATAGTGTTCATTTTTGGCAAATGAGATATTGACGGAAAGCTAGTTTCGAGTACTTCATAGTGGTGTAGGCCACTTTTTCAGATTTTTTCATCTAAACAAATTTGAGGTTTTTTTCATCATGGAGGAAGATGTGAACATTTATCCATGCATGCACTATTCCTTTTTTGTGTGCATTAGGTTTGCATTTTCTCTTCACTTCATTTCAGTTTTAGATAATTTCTCAATCGAGTGTTGCTTCATAGATTCTAGAGTTGTACCACTTTGTGAGTTTTCCAATGTTCCTTGGCATCGAGTTTGATGTTTCTTTATCATGATTTTGACTTGAGTCCTTGAGTGACTCTAATATGGTGTCTAGCAAATAGAAGTATCTTTCCTTGCTTGTCGAATTGAAGATTCAAGTATTACTCCACAGTGTACTTCTAATGCTTCTCTTGCAACAAGTTATCTCATTATGGGGGGCCGAATGGTCACTCTTTTCATCCTTTGTGTGGATGGAGATTGATTGGATTTATGATGGATATCATTATTTAAGTTCATCTCTCTTTTGGGGGGAATTTTGTCCCATTGAGTTTTCTCCTTTTCTCTCTTTGTGAGAGATTTATTTGCATTTGTACATGGGTACCTAACATGGCCTAGTTGCTAGGACCCATCTTGCATTGGTGTTTATGTGTACATTCTCCCTAAGTTGCACTTAAGGGGAGTGTTGGTGTAATGAAATGTGTTGTACCTTGTCCTAGGCCATGATTACACCTTAGTTAAGTTTACATAGGGACCACATAGGAAGTAGTTGGAGAATTTCCACTTTTTTTGGACTTATCATTGTTATTACACTATCACTTCCACCTTTCATGGACATATCATGTGATTACCTCTCCACCTTTTGTGGGTGATCCACCATTTGTGGTGATTATCACATTATCACTTTTCCACTTTAGGTGGAGTGATAGATTTTCACAATTGTCTCATGTCATAAGATTATGAAACTTGTCATAATTTTATACCCTTCTATGTTCTCACCTTGGCTATATAACCAAGGGGTCTCTCTCATTTTTATATAGTCAGATTCATATCACTGAATCATATTGATGAGAATACAATTTATTCTTGTCACATTCATATTATATCTTCTTGTGCTTTCCATTTGGTCTCAAGATCTTGGCAGCCATAGCCAATTCTAACACCACCAAAACAAGAAATTTAAATGTAAGTGTGGTATAAAATAGGATTGTCAATAGATTTGGTTGATAATTTAAGTAGTCTCCAAAGTAGAATTAACTAAATTTTAGAGAACTTTCCTAATTCTTGTAAAAAAGAATCCAAGATGTGGTTCAAAATTAGCTATGATAACCATTCAAAAACTATAAGCAAAAACCTATAGAAAAAATGAATTGATCCTGCACTTGCTATGACCTACAATCACAAAGCATTCCTAAACTTGCATGCTTAATACACAAGGCACTAGCAAAGGTAGATCTCACAACCTATCGAAACATGAGTGAGCCAATGGTGCACTACCCATATCCTTGTTAGAGTAAAAGGTTTATTACTTAATTATTTTAATTAAGTTACCGTTTATATTTCTCTTAAGATTAACTTAGTTTGTATTTTGTAGGAATTTAATAATTATTATAACTATTAAATGCTCTCCTTTAGGTTACACTTTAGGGTTTCTTGATCTCCTTCATAAGGATTGATCTCATTGTATTATTCCATTCTCTCTGATTAATGCATTCTCAGCTTTCAAAGCACATCTTAGAACTTAAAATTTCCATATAAAACCCTAAGGTTTTCCCACAAATTTCCATAAAAACCTAAGGTTTTATTCTCATTTGAACCCATCATTTTCCTATCTTTTCATTTGAAATTCATTTTCCCCCTTTCCAGAAAATGCTCATATACTTTATATCACTACCACTCCCTTGAAAAATTACTTTATATATTATTCACCGCCTAACCATGGCCTCACACAAGGGGGTCCGCGGTATAGCGGTATCGGCTTGGGGAGTCACATTAACCCTTACCACTATACCGTAGGGGGACATCAACCTATTTGAGGTAGTGTGGTGACAGGGTTAGCGAGAGGTCGGTGGAAGCAACCAACACTTAGGAGATGGCTATCACGGTACCACTGGTAGTCGGGCAAGTGACCATGGTAGCGCGGTAAACCGTTAGCAACCGGCGAAGCAACAGTTAGGAAAGTATACCGTGTTACCGTTGTCCATCATTTCATACACCGCGGTAGCATGGTAAACCATAAGCGATTAGCAGGCTGACAGTGGTGAATGGGTAACGATTACCTTACGGTACCGTGAGCAAGCATTGATCAAATCGCGGTAATGTGGTAACATAAGGAAGACAGTTAAGAAGCGGTGAAGATAACAGCTAGTGGCTACCTTGGTACCGCTAGCAGTTAGGCCAATGACTGCGGTAGCGTGGTAGACATGGAGATAACCGTCGCAGTGGGTAGAGATTGTGGTGGGACTAGTCAAAGTCAAGGTGGTAAAATGATAAGGGCCATGAGGAATAAATTATAAAGAATCGTAAGGTTTAAAATGAAATATTAAAGGCCGATAAAGTATTAAAACAAGATCGAATGCAGAACTATGTAAAAAATATTTAATTTTCCGATAAGGCAACACAATTAAATATTTTAACTACTGTCAAGGAATGTAAATGGATATAATAGAAAACTGAAGAATTGTGACTCTTCGAATGTTATTGTATAAATTTGTTGTAAAAATCAGAGAAGTGGAAGGAGGCAGTAGTTAGACTGTAGGAGTTAGATTTTTCCCGAGAAGGGACTAGAATGTAAATAATGACAAAGCCGTTTTTTTTGAAGTGGATCAATGGACATATCATTTTGAATTGGTGAAACTTTTTCTATTTTCAGTTGTTGTGATATAATAATTTATATTTCTTATGTGGGTTGTCTCCAACTCGAAGTCTTAAATCATTTAAATCAATGTATCAATCACATGTTTGATTTATCATAGTGCAAATTTCACTCTGTGTGATTTGGTTGATTGGTGCCTACAAGTCAGAGTTAAATTATTTTAAACAAGTCATAGTGATTTAGTATTTCTTTTGGATTGTTGAAGTAGAACCCGATAAGAAAATATTTCAGCACTATTTATGCAAGCCATAAATTAATGAAGTCATGTGCCAGTCATTAGGTTTCATTTTTCAAAGTGCCAAGCAACTAGAATTATGACAAAGAGGGAAAATCATACAATTCTTGATAATTTGACTCCGTTGCCCATGTGGATAGAAGGAATTGATCTTCCTCAACCCAGAGATAAGATATTATACAAATAACATTTTCAAAAACCTTTCATTTTGTGCAGTAGGAGTAGAAGTACTTGTAGTAATTTTATCTATCCACTTCCCTTTGTCATTGTGGATAGATTGTTGCATTAGGAAATACATTTAAATCTACATCATTCATTTGGTTCACCCACCTAGATCTAGCAGAACCTGAAGAGAAGAAGGTACAATTGCATCAATTGGCCTTGTACGTTGGCCAAAAGCGTTGTGAGATCTTGGCAACCTCTCGTGGTTCAAACCTGCATTTTTAAGACTCAACAATTTGGTGACTCTGCTGGTGACAAACATCAAAAAATTTTGTTCCAACCTTTCTATATACATAGTCAACACAATTGCAAAATCGGTCTCCAACCAAAGAATCATAATTGTGTAGTTTGCAGCTCCCAATCCAAGTCACACACATAATAGTTTGCCGACTCTACTGGGGACAAACATCAGACAATTTTCCAGCCTTTCCATTTATTGAGTCAGCAAAGTTTCATTTTTTTTTTTTGGAGATTCCGGTGGGGACAAACCAAAACAATTATAATATTTTTCATTTTCCTACTTTTGGGAAAAGTAGGTGGTGACTCTGTTTCAGATTTGATAAATAATGCATTGGTATTATTGAATAGTAACATTTTGTCAAGATGGCAAAAGCATAAAGAAGACAACAGTCAATGAGAGAGTTGAATGAATTGAAACAACACAGGCTACAATTAGAACAACAAATGCTACAAGAAAACCAACGGCTATTGCAGTTGGCAGTCAAGTGTGTTCCAAATACATCACCACTGAACCGGCCATCATATAGTGAGGATGAAGACACAAGTGCCAGGAAATCTTGGACACCACAAGTGCCCCATGATGCAACTGAGGAGAACTCTAGAAACAAAGGTAATGTAATCTATTCATAGCAAAACATTTTTTATGAGTATATTCAAATTGAAGAGAGAGGAAAAAATCGTGTGGATGACTTTTTTGATATAAGGAGATTTAATGGAGAAGATGTAAACTCTCTTTACAATAGGATGATAGACATTTGTATGCAATTACCTCCTCATTTTAGGCCAACAAGACCCACATTTTTTGCACAACTCTTAAGAGCATCAAAGCTTGAATCAGTTTATTGGCCAGAATTATCAAAATAGTGTGCCTTTGGTGTAGCAAATAAGTTTATTGATTCCATGCTTGGGACAAAGTATGGGGATACTACCGATAGTGCTTTAGAAGTTGAAACAAAAGAACATATCATGTTGTCCAACAATGAAGATATGGAGAGTATCTCTAGCATAACATATTGTGTTTCAAATTGTGAAGATGAAATTGTGGATGTTGATCTTCAACAGAGTAATTGTTACAGTTCTTATGAAGTTCAGGAGGAAGTTGGAGACATGGTAGAAGATACAGAAGTAGAAACATGTTCACTCAGCAGTGAGCAAGTTTTAGATTTGTTAACTCTTGAATACCAGAAGTATGCACATAAAGATGATTCCAAAGTTTTGGCTCCAACTTATATCTGATTTGACAGTGAAGATATTATGTGTAACAATTCATATGACCCCTATGCATCTCTCACAGTGATGAGGAGTTCTCTGAAGCTAATAAAAGATCTATTTGTGTCCAAGAAGAGGTATGTGACTTGAATGAATTTTGCCTGCAATATAGAGATATCGGTTTGCATGTTATTGATGATGGATGTCCAGCATTGGTTGATTCAAGTATGTATGAGGATGATTGTATGGATCAGAGGTGTGTGTTAATTCCAACTGGTGATAAAGAGGAAATGGAAATTGGTTTTGATTTGATTGTTTCAGAAAATATTGATGAGGTAGAATTTTTTGGTTTCCATAAGGAGTATTCAGATTTTCAGGTCCCAATGTAGTTGCAGGCACATTCAGCAACATATGATAATGATCATGCCTATGAATGTTTTGTTGAATGTGGATACACTTTGTATGTTGAGGTTGATAAATATTTTTTGTGTGATAATAAGAATGATGAAATGCAAAGTGATGAAGTAAAAATGAATCCACTTGAATACAATGATTTCCTAAAGGTTTTCAATGGCAGTGCAAGTTGCAGGACAGGTGGAATGGATAGTTTTAGGAAAAACCTGATGAGCCCTATTCAAAACAAAGTCTATGACAGAGGAAAGTGCAGGTTTTTCTCTTTTGGGTGGCCTGGGGTCATCCTTTGTGGTTTGATTTTTAAACCATAGTAGGTACAGAGGATTAAGGATTGCCAGTACATGGAAAATTCTTAGCAATGCCTCTTTAAATATTATTTTCCATGCAAAGTAGTTTTAGGAATCTTTGAAAGTTCTGAGTTTTCTAGTACATGGAAATTCTTAGGAGTTCCCTTTCTGAAAGCATTGCTTTCCTTTCCATGTACAGTAGCTTAGGATCATTTTTCCATTTTTCTCCCTTTTCCATCTCTGCTCTGTTCATTCCTTCCATTGTCCATTTCCTTCATTTTTTCATTTACTCAGTCTGCTCTACCAAGGATACTCTGGATTATTGTAGTGATTTGGAAAATCACTCATTCCCAATTGGAGCCACTGTTAGAACTTAAAATTTCCATCTAAAACCCTAAGGTTTTCCCACAAATTTCCATAAAAATCCATAAAAACCTAAGGTTTTATTCTCATTTGAACCTATCCTTTTCCTATCTTTTCATTTGAATTTCATTTTTCCCCTTTCCAAAAAATGCTCATATACTTTATATCACTATCGCTCCCTTAAAAAATCACTTTATATAATATTCACCGCCTACCTATGGCCTCACACAAGGGGGTCCATAGTACAACAATATCAGCTTGGGGAGTCACATTAACCCTTACCACTATACTATAGGGGGACATCACCCTATCTATGGTAGCACGGTGACAGGGTTAGTGAGCGGTCGGTGGAAGCAGCCAGTGGTTAGGAGATGGCTACTGCGGTACCACTGGCAATCAGGCTAGTGACCATGGTAGTGTAGTAAACTGTTAGCAACCGGAAAAGAAACAGTCAGGAAACTATATCGCGTTACCACCGGCCATCATTTCATACACCGCGGTAGCATGGTAAACCATAAGCAGTTAGCGGGCTGAAAGTGGAGAACGGGTAATGGTTACCCCACAGTACCGTGAGCAAGCATCGATCAGATCATAGTAATGTAGTAACATAAGGCAAACAGTTAAGAAGCGGCGAAGATAACAACTAGTGGCTACCGCAATACCGCTGGCAATCAGGATGGTGACCTCGGTAGCATGGTAGACATGGAGATAACCGTCGCAATGGGCAGAGATTGAGGTGAGACCAATCAAAGTCAAGGTGGTAAAATGATAAGGGCCACAAGGAATAAAGTATAAAGAACCGTAAGGTTTAAAATGAAATATTAAAGGCCGGTAAAGTATTAAAACAAGATTGAATGCATAACTATGTGTAGACATGGAAAATGTACATTCTCGATCTGGCACATCTGACCCTGATTACTAATGACATTTCCTCCTAAATCATACTCTCAGCATTTCATCATATTCTATCTCTTAATTTAATAAATCATTGTTTATTTGATTAAGTCTTCCTCTTTCGATAATTAAATTAATCAATTTAATTTAATTGACCTTACATCTCTGTTTAATTAAATAAATCTTTTTATTTGATTAAATTCTCTAAAGTCCTCTTATTAAATTAAATAAATTAAAACCTTATTTTGATTTAATCTAACATATTCCTCCTTAGTTAAATAAATCAAATCATTTATTTAATTAAATCATTTCCCCTCAATTCTGATTTAAATTAATTCACCTATTTGAGTCAAAATGGTCAAATCATCTAATTCTTCATTAAATTAATCAAAACCTTGATTAAGTTAATCCCTCTCACTAAAATCCTCTAGATTTTGCAAGTTGCACAATAAATCAATTACTTTGATTTATTAATTCATCTATTTTCCCTCACAAAGCATCAAAAGGGAATATTCCCTTAATTTGAATTCAAATTCAATGGGTACTTGCAACAAGGCATTTAATGCCTCTTGCATGTCCTTAGCCTTGGGCCAAGTGACATTAACTCCATTTCCCTTCCCTCTAAACTTGCCAACTTTCAAATTCAAATTTGAATCTTATGGCATTTATCATGCACATTGATCAAAATGTGCACAACCATCAACCATTCACATCTTGACAAGTGGCACTTGGCCATTGGATGTTGAATGATCCCACATTGCTCAAACTCACTCTTCTTCCAATCTTTGAAATCTATAAATTGGAGACTCTTCTACTCAATCTTCATCCACAACTCATATGCAAAGTTACTCTCTACAATTGAGACCTAATTTTGCCAATTTCATCCAATCATCTACCATATTTTAGATTTTGTAATGAGGTTATGCTCAAATCTCTTTGGAGATTTGACCATTTCTATCATTCAATCAAGCATTTAGGAATTGGAAAAGGGTCAATTGCAACAATCCATTGGCACCAATTCCCCCATTGAATCATCATGTTATTAGCTTAATTAAGATTTAGTTTCTTTTGAAATTTACTTGTGTTCTTCATTTCTTAGTTAAGTTTGAATAAATGAATTTTTATGGGGAATCCCTCATTGTTTGCATGCATTCTTGAACTAACACTAACAATGTTTGGCTTCTTTGTGCAATTGTAGGTTTAGGGGTTCACACTATGTAAAAAATATTTAATTTGCCGATAAGGCAACACAATTAAATATTTTAACTACTGTTAAGGAATGTGAACGGATATAATAGAAAACTGAAGGGTTGTGACTCTTCGAATGTTATTGTATAAATCTATTGTAAAAATTAGAGAAGTGGAAGGAGGCAGTAGTTAGACTGTAGGAGTTAGATTTTTCCCGAGAAGGGACTAGAATGTAAATAATGACAGAGCCTTTTTTTTTAAGCGGATCAATGGATAGATCATTTTGAATTGGTGAAACTTTTTCTGTTTTCAGTTGTTGTGATATAATAATTTATATTTCTTATGTGGGTTGTCTCCAACTTGAAGTCTTAAATCATTTAAATCAATGTATCAAGCATATGTTTGATTTATCATAGTGAAAATTTCACTTTGTGTGATTTGGTTGATTGGTGCCTGCAAGTCAGAGTTAAATTATTTTAAACAAGTCACAGTGATTTAGTATTTCTTTTGGATTGTTAAAGTAGAACCCGATAAGAAAATATTCCAGCACTATTTATGCAAGCCATAAATTAATGAAGTCATGTGCCAGTCATTAGGTATCATTTTTCAAAGTGCCAAACAACTAGAATTACGACAGAGAGGGAAAAATATACAATTCTTGATAATTTGACTCCATTGCCCATGTGGATAGAAGGCATTGATTTGCCTCAACCCAGAGATAAGATATTATACAAATAACATTTTCAAAAACCTTTCATTTGTGCAGTAGGAGTAGAAGTAGTTGTATTAATTCTATCTATCCACTTCCCTTTGCCATTGTGGATAGATTGTTGCATCAGGAAATTCATTTAAATTTGCATCATTCATTAGGTTCACCTGCCTAGGTCTAGTAGAACCTGAAGAGAATGAGGTACAATTGCATCAATTGGCCTTGTACATTGGCCAAAAGTGTTGTGAGAGCTTGGCAACCTCTCGTGGTTCAAACCTGTGTTTTCGAGACTCAATAGTACCCTTGCTTTTTTTTCTCCATCCCTTCTTTTTGTGACAGGTTATTTGCATGTATGTAATCTTCAAGTTCTATGAAGTTGGCTTTCACCACTTATGCATGGTATTAGAGCTCCAGACTTGTTGATCTCCTATTCATGTTATGAAGGACTTTTGGAGCTTCAAGGGTTTTCCATTTACCTTTTTTGATCTAGGGCATACTTTTTATTTTGGTGCAGTTTGAGCCCAAACTAACCTCACAATTGTGTTTAGGAGGCTGTTTCCAAGTTTTTGATATATAACTCACCTAGTTTTGGTGCATTTGGCTCAGAAGGACAAAATTTTTTTCCTCGGGACCATATAGACCCCAGGGCACGAGTTACGATGTAAAATTTAATAAATAAAATAAAAAACAAAAAAGGTCATTTTAAAAAACTATTGCCCATTCAAATACTGAGCACCACCCACAGGCCACTCGTCAGCCATCATCCAGCCACCACCACCAACAGCTTCAACCAATTATGGTCGAGCAACAACCATACCACCATCAACCCATCACTTTGTTAGCGTGCTGCCCACCATCCACAGCCCACACACCACCCTTCCTCCACCTGAGTGTCACTCGCCTTGAGCCCTTGGTCACTCACTAGACCAAGGGCTTAGATTTTTTAGCCCTTGAGGGCTCCTAGAGACTTGTTGGGCCTTTTTGAATAACTTTTTCAAAATCAAGCATAAAATGGTGATAGGAGCTTAGATTTTCAAAAATGAGATATCGCTAGAAATCTAATTCAAAGCCGAATCTAGTGGTACAGGCCTTTTTTTTCTAATTTTTCCATTTTTCTATTTTTTTTGCCAGTCAAAATTAGAACTTACGCTTTGCACTCTAGGGGCATAACTTTTGCATCTAAACTTCGTTTTTCGAAAGTGAATAGGCATTGGAAAGGTGTTTGAACACTCTTTCCAGATTTGTAGTTTATTTCCTTATAAAATTCACCAAGTACACAAAATATTGTTTGAAGAATTTTTTTCTTTTTCTAGCTTTTCAGCTTTATAAATTGTACTAGGGTTTGTGTTCTTATGTTGTGGAGGGTCTTTTTTTCTTGCTTTCTCATTTACATAAAAAAACAAGAAACCTCTTCCATACAACATTTTAAAACTCATTTGTCATGGCAAAATATTCTTATATTGAGCATATTTCCCTACACAATTATCATACCTAGAGGGCACAAATGACTAGAGGTCTTATGTCAAAAGGGTTATGGTCATGTTTGGATGATGTTCAACCGTAGTTGAGATGACCATTTGAGGTTTTTCACACAAGAAGAGAATGGATGATGCCATGGGTTCGCTATCCCTGCATGTTTCAGATAGTCTTTTATTTCATCTAGAGGGTTGTACAACTCCTCGAGCTATGTGGTTGAAGTTTCAAACTTTATTTGACACCATTAATCAGTTTTGTGCACTTAGATTGAGGCTGATTTGACTTCCTTAGTACTTGATTCATATCCTACCATTGAGGAATTTTTTATGAAGTTCAAATCACTGTGATCATTGTTATAGGGTTGTGGTAAGAACAAAACAGATGAAGAGTGTGTTTACTTGATTTTCTCTAAGCTTCATGGTCCATTTCATATTTTTTCCTCTACATTCTATTCTACTATGGATGCCTTGGGTGCAAGCTTTACCATGCCCACTTTTGAGGTGTTATGTGATCGGTTGAAATGAGAGTAGGCCAAGATATCACAGTTGGATGCTCTCACCGGATCTAAGAACCAAGCACTGGTAGCTCAGTCATATAAGGGGAAGTAGAAATAGAAAGAGAAGTCAAAGATAGATTTAGCTGGCAGTGAGAATTCCTCCAAGCATTCTCCAAATTCTAATTCAAAACCAAAATCCCATCCCAAACAAGAAAAATCCTCTAAGTCTGGTGAGTCTTCCTCCAAGACTAAGAAGAAATCAGGTGATCCTTGCAGTTTTTGTGGAAAGAAAGGACGTCCAATTTCCAGGTGTTGGAAATGATTAGAGGCTTTAGAGGAATCCATGTAACAGCATCATATCGCCTCACCTCAGGCTCCTTCTCCACTCACAGGGAAAGGTCATGCTCTTTCTGCATGAGCATTATCTTTAGGGTCCACTTGGATTCTAGATTTTGGTGCCTCTCACCATATGACACACACATAGGATTTTGTCTTTGCACTGGCCCCTATTGGTACTACACACATTGCATTGAGTGACAACACAACTTTCAATTAAGGGTTCAGGTACTATTTCATTAGATGGTGTTTTTCTTCAGGATGTACTTGTTGTTTCTGAAATTTCAATGAACCTTCTTTCTATTTATCATATTTCCCACTCTAGATCTAGTAAGGCAATTAAGTTCTCACCACATGATGTGGTTATTCAAGACCTTCATGATCTTGACTTGGTTTTGGATATTGGGAGTGTTGATTTTACATCTCACTTATATAGATTTGATGGCTTTGAGAGTTCAAACAGTTCAATTTCCTCTGTTATAGTACATGCAGACTTAATGAGTAGGCTTTGGCATGAGCGTTTGGGCCCTATCAATTATAGATATCTATAGTAGATGAGTACATAGGCACTTGTGATTGGGATCGCTATGATTTCTTGTACTAATGGTGTTTTGTGTGGTTGTGCACTTGGAAAACATCATCGAGATTCTTTTCCTCTGAGTAGAGATACATGTGCTAAGGCACCCTTGGAGTTGGTCCATAGTGACCTTATGTCTTTTTCCACTCCTTTTTCTATGGCCCGATATGTGCTCACTTTTATTGATGACTTCTCCAAATGCACATGGGTGTACTTTCTTAAGTACAAGTTTGATCTCTTTGATTCATTCAAGATCTTTAAGACATTTGTGGAGAAGCACTCTGGACTTTCTATTAGGTGGATACACACAGATAATGGGGGGAGTATGTTAATCAAACTTTCAAGTATTTTTGTACTAAGCATGTGGTTTACAACATCATTTTATAGTACCTTACACCCCTCAATAGAATGGTGTTGTTGAGAGAAAGAATAGAACCTTACGGGAGATGGCCAGTTATATGATACAGTCTCGAGCTATGAGCTCTTCATTTTGGGCTGAGGCAGTCAATTGTGCCAATTATATTCAGAATCAAATGCCTCATAAGAAATTGCAACATTTGACTCCTAAGGAGGCTTCGACTCATGTCAAGCCTGATGTTTCTACATTCTGAGTTTTTGGTAGTGAGGCTTGGGCATCTATTCCCAATGCTCAATGGAAAGCCATGGAGAGGAAGAGCTGACCACTCATATTTTTTGGCTACTATGAGGATGTTAAGGCATACATGTTGTTTGATCCTGATTCCAGAGAGCTCTTGTTTCAGTGGGATGTCCAGTTTGATGAGCACTTTCCTTTGATGGATTCTCCATCACCAGCTTCTCCCTCATTGCCTACTCCTCCCTCTTCATCTCTTGAGAATTAATTATCTCTTGAGGATGATGGAAATGATGATCCACCATCTCCTCCACCACCAGGAACTCAACATTTACCCAAGTGGTCTCGTGTTACTATTGAGGCAGTTAGATCTTTGGCAGGTGATCCTTCAGATAATCATCGCACTCATGCTCAGACAGCTGGCACTAGCCTTTTGAGTCATGCCATTTTGGATGATCCTCAAAAAATTTCAGAGGTAACAGGTCACCTTGAGTGGGATAGGGCCATGGATGAGGAGTATTCTTCTTTGATGAAGAATCATACTTGGGATCTTTGTCCTCTTCCTAAGGGAAGAAAACTGGTTTGGTGCAAGTGGGAGTACTGTAACAAGTATTCTACAAATGGTTCCATTGATAAGTATAAGGCACATCTTGTTGTGAAGGGATTTTCTTAAGTGGAGGGTATTGACTACTCTAATATCTTTGCCCCTATTTCCAAGATGAATTCTATTCACTTTATACTTTCACTTGTAGCTTCACAAGGATGGACAGTTTTTCAGATGGATGTGAAGAGTTCCTTCTTGCATGGAGATCTTCATGAGGATATCTATATGGAGCAGCCTCAGGGATTTGTGCAAGACACTTCTTTGGTTTGGACTTCGAAATTTATTGTATAGTCTCAAACAAGCCCCTCGAGCTTGGTTTGAGAAGGTGGACTCTTTCTTGTTTTCCTCTCACTTCATACATTATCATTATGATCATATAGTTTACATTCAATATCAAGAGGGTGATATTTTGATTCTTGTGCTATATGTTGATGATCTCATTATTATAGGTAGCTCATCCTCCATGATTCAGAGTGTTCAAAGAGCTTTTATGGAGCAGTTTGAGATGATAGATCTCGATCTTCTACATTTTTTTCTAGGCCTGTAGGTTATTTAGTCTTCGGATGAGATTTCCATATTTTAGCAAATGTATTCTCTTGATATGCTCCAACAATTTGGCATGCTTTATTGCAAGCCTGCCCCCACACCATTTCATTCAAGTGTAGTTTTTTCTTCAACTTTCTCTACTCCTCCAATAGATCCTACTTTATACAAGCAGTTGGTTGGTAGTTTTTTGTACTTGACACATTCTTGTCCTGATCTTTCCTTTGTAGTTGCCCTTGTCTCTCGATTCTCACATGATTCACATGAGAGCCATTGGAAAGCTACCAAACGTATCTTGAGGTACATTCGAGGAATTACTCATTATGGCATTCACTATAATTCAGGATCCCGTCACACTATTGGATTCACTAACTCAGATTCGGCTGGTGATGTCAATGTTCAAAAGTCTACTTTTGGCTTTGATGTTTTTCTGGGTTCTGGTCCTATTATATGGTCTTGCAAGAAGCAGTCTACTATTACATTTTCATCTATAGACGATGAGTATCAAGCAACAATGTTAGCTAGTCAGGAGATTTTATGGCTTCGATAGTTGATGACAGAGTTTGGGTTTCCTCCTGATAGTCCCACTATTCTTTGGTGTGACAATCAGAGTGCCATACACATTCTCACAACCCAATGGATCATGAGTGGACTAAGCACATTGAGATCCACATGCACTTCATCAGGTAGTTGATTCAAGATGGTTCTCTCATCTTATATTACATTCCTACAGAGGAGCAAGTTGCTGACATCTTCACTAAACCTTTGGCATCGTCATGCTATCTTCAGTAATGCTCCATGCTTAGGGTGAAGGAAGTTGTCCTTGGGGTGTCTCTATGAGGCCTTCCTTCCTTCATGTTTTTTTTTAGCATGTTTTTTCATCTCTTTTTGGAGAGGATTTTTTTCCCATTGGGTTTTCTCCTTTACTCCACCTTACAGAGATTTGGTTGTAATCAGGTACCTAATCAAGCCTAGTTTTCAAGACCCTTGTTTTCTTTCTAGCTTGTAGTTGCATTGATTTCATGAATTTAGTTTGTAGCTACTCCCTAAGTTCATCTTAAAGGGGGGTGTTAGAGTAAAATTTTTATTACTTAATTATTTGAATTAAGTTACCTTTTATATTTCCCTTAAGATCAACTTAGTTTGCATTTTGTAGGCATTTAATAATTATTCTAATTAATTCTCTCCTTTTAGGTTACACTTTAGGGTTTCTTGATCTCCTTCATAAGGATTGATCTCATTGTATTATTTCATTCTCTCTGATTAATGCATTCTTAGCTTTCAGAGCACCCTTGCTTTTTTGTCTTCATATCTTCTTTTTGTGATAGGTTATTTGCATGCAGGTGATCTTTAGGTTCTATGAATTTGGCTTTCACAACTTCTACAATCCTTCCTTCTCAATTTTTTCTAGAGCTTGCACACATAAAAAATGTGACACTAGTGATTATTAGGCACAAGATATATATTTTTCAAAAAAATTGCACGGTGATCAAGACAATAATATGTAAGCTTAAAGAAACAAAAAAAACCATTCTAGGAACCTAACTAGATAGATTTTGTATAACACAATAAAAAATCTCTCATGTAGGCATTGAAACGGACAACAATTCCCCAATAGTCTGAGGAGCAATGAGAACCCTTCTCTATTGTCAAAAAAATCCCCTAGGCTATATATCTGGATCTAAAATGAACCAATGGTGCTCCTATTTCTACCTTTGGGATTGAAATAAAACCTACACTTATGCCCATATGTCATGTGTCATTCTTGGACATCCAACTAGGTGATCCCACAATGTTGGTTTGCAATATCTGGGAGATTCTGATTTTTGATGAAATCACATATTTTTAGAAAACATAATGATTTAAGCCTTAAAAAGTTCCATTTTAAGGATTCCAATTGAAGAGCTTTTTATCAAACCACCTTATATCAAACCCCCTTGGATATAACCCCGCTAGTATTAAACCATACCTATAATGAAGTCTCCTTTACACCTATCAAAATGTTGATAAAAAACCACTTTTGATTTACCTTTGGGTGGATCAAATGAATTCATTTAATGTTTATTTTTTGTATGTATTCCTTATTATAAGCTTCCCAAAAAGGATAATTTTAAATAAATTTAATTTAATTATTATATTTATTTTTATTTCTTGTTAATGTAGGTTTTTCACTGAAAATCAAACTCTTTGTTCTACATATGTGGAAAAATAGGAGATTATCATTTTTTTTGGAAAATATCAATGCACTAGATATTGAAATCCTTGATCCAGTAAAAAAAAGAATTGAATTTTGATACATACAAAAAAACGTTATGTTGTATACAGTCTACCTATGCCTGAATTGTAATTGGTTTGAATTAAAAACATGATTAAGGAAAAAATATTCAATCAAACATTATGAAACCAAATGAAAGCACTAGACACCATAGTTACAAATCCAAATTCGAAAAAATATAATTTTATCCTTCACGGAAAAAGTTTATATTGTATATGGTGAGCATCACTCCTTAAAAATGGTGTTTACTAAAAAAACTAGTTTTGGAATGAGATGGAAAAAGAAGTACAATTTGATTCCAAATTTTTTGAAAAATACATATTTTTAATCTATAGAAAAAATGTCAGAAATCACTAGTTTTCATCATCTTCAAATTCCTCATGGTTTATCCACTTTAGGTTCTCGAAAGTGAAAATTTAGTTAGAAAAAAATTAGTTTAGTGTCCAATTTGGCCAAAAATTAGAAACCAGTATTATGGGATCACCCAACTAAAGATATAGAATTTTTATACCTCTAATAGGAGATTGGAATTCTAGGGTAATGCTATTGTCACAGTAGCCTAAAATATTAGCATAATTAACCTTGAATCCAAACAAGACAACTTATTCATGGCCCTATCAAACATCAAAAAATAGAAAGGTCTCTAAGGTTTTTTAGAGTGAGTTCCATGGATAAGAACATAAGAAAGGGCACAAGGCACCAGTGGAGATAAATCTCACACCTAGTCGGAACTTGGGTAGACCAATGGTGCACTACCCATATCCTACCTTCTCAAAACATTATTGATTTGGCATGTGTGAGACACATGGCACTAACATATGTTGAGCATAAGATATAAACTTTCAAAAAAAGCGGCACAGAAATATGTAGATTTCTACAGATCAAAAAGAACATTAACCAAGCACACATTATGAATCTGCATCAAACTAGTTTCTTCATTATTTATTGAATGCATTGATTTACAATTATATAGCCACCATAGGAGAATCCTAGGAAAAAAATTAGGGGAAACGTCTATTAGTTAGCTTGTAAAAAAGTAATTAGATCATTGGAAAAAATAACCTATAAGAGAAGTTGGAAACAATAGTTCACAACAATTGATTATGCTAACAAAAAATTAATAATATTGGATTGCGCTAACACCCCCCCTTAATTCTAACTAAGGAGATAGAAACCTAAAGAGAGGAAAGATGAGAGAGGAAAAGAAGATATGAATACCCTTCATAATGAAATAGCTCCCATGGAAATGATGAACACTTGAAGACAGACTATGATCCACTTCCAACAGAAAAAAATTATCCTTTAAGGAAGAAAGGGATCCAATGGTGATTGCAAAAGACAATACAAAAAGCATAAGATGGGTGATTCTAGAATCTAAATCTAGATGATGTGTGCCTCTAAAAATTGCTCGCATGTCCACATGTTGGAAAGCGATGATGGTAATCCAAGGTCCTATGAAGATTGATATAGAGTAAGTTGCAAAGGTGATGGAGATGGTGGGCCAAGAATGTTGATGTGGCTATCAACAAAAACGAGAGATAACCCATCAAATGTGACCTCAAAATCTGGAATGTGACTCTCTATAAACAAGTTTGAAATTCATGTCAAGAGATCATCTCAGAAAGTTGAATCAAAAGGACTATGGATGACCTACTGCAAGAACCCATTGGAAGCTTTCAAAGAAGCAACACAAAACATAGAAGTAGAAATAAGTGAAACTACAAAAGAGTGGTCCTAAGAAGACATATGTCCTCAATAGTGTCATCTAGATCCAAAATAAAGGATTCTACAAACAAAAAGAAATGTCTAGTAGAAATTGGTCCCAATGAACTAAATCCAAAAGACATAAATGATCCCGTTGCAATGAATCACTGGAGGCTATCGCACCATGTAGATTTTTATAGATCACAAAGAAAATTAACCAAGCACACAAAACAAATTTGCATCAAATCAATTTCTTCTTTATTTATTGAATTCGTAGGTTTATAATTATATAGCCATTGTAGGAGAATCCTAGGAGAAAAACTAGGGGAAATATCTATTAGTTAGCTTATAAAAAAGCAATTAGGTCAACAATTAATAGAATATGTAAGAGTAGTTGGAAACAATAGCTCACAAAAATTGATTGCACTAACACACATGTAACATTATTTGATTGTGCTAACATGATTAAGGTCTGAAATAAAGAAATGGAACTCTTCTCTTAGCCTTTAAGATCAAAATAAAACCTACACTTGTGCACATATGAAACATGACGATCTTAGAAAACCAGCCTAAGATATAAAATTTTTAAACCTTTGGTAGGAGAGTGTAGTGTAGCGTCCATAACATTATCATACAAGATCAAAATACCAACATAAATATCCTAGGATCCAAACAAGATAAGATAACTTCCTCATGGCCCTAATAAATATCAAACACTATAAATGGGATAGGGGATTTCACCATGCCAACACCTATCTATTGTTTCTACAATGGGATAGGGGATTCCGCCTTATGTTGGCACCTCTTTCATTTTACAATAGGTGCACAGAGATGGGAATGGCACTATGGGACAACTCAATGCTTTTTCTAACACTTGGGCTTTTGATCATGAAGAGAATAGCATTTTTGTGCATGGATCTAGTGACGAGGATGGTATCTATTGGTTATATTACTATATTAGAAAAATTAGAAGTCCCCAATGATAATAAAAATCAATAGAACTCATATTATTGATGTGAGGAATCCTAACCTAGATGAAGCCTTGCACACTAAGATAAATGTTAATTAATTAAATCATATCATCTTATATGGGGTGATATTAATTTTTAGCCAAACGCTTGAGAGTAGGATATTTAACAAGAATTGATAGGTGCAATTGTAATGTTCCCATAGCTATATTACATGCCATATTGGCTATCATATCTTCTACCTTGTCACTCTCTCTATAACAATGCATGATTTGTTAAGAGTCAAAATGTTGTAGTAGTTTAAGTTCCTATTTGGTAATGGTGTTCAACAACCAACTAAGTGTATTCACTTGCTTGCATGCATCGATTATGATAATTGAATCCCCTTAATCCAAATTCATTTTATTCCTAATGATGTTGCTAATTTTAGGCCTACAAGTAGTGCTTGTGCTTCAACCTTATTATTTATATGACCTAAAATTTTTATTGCTAGAGTGCTAATCATTCTATCTATATGGTTCCTAAGGAAAGACCTAGCTCTAAAAGCTACTAAATTCCCTCGTGAAGCCTTATCAAAATTAAGTTTTACCATTCCTATTGGACGGGGGACCATACCGCAATGTTGTAGTTAGGCTTTAGTTTTGGTACCCATGTTCCTAGTTTGGGGTGAATTAATTCCCATTGGGAAGATAGCTTTGCATCCTAGTTGGAGAATTTTTTAGATGTGCTATTTGATTTAAGTATATTGGACATTACTATTTTAGAGGTTATCCTTTCAATTTTACATATTACTTCTTCCATTGAGTGGTGATTCTTTCTAAATATCCTATTGTTTATTTCCAACCATATGCACCATATTATGATTAAGGAGCTTACTACCCAAATTGAGGAGACTAAAGAGTATTTGTATAGTAGCAGCTAGTGGAAAACACTGATTGTAATTATTCTTGGAGGGGTGAGGCCCAATCTATATTCTTTTAGAGCCATGACTAACACTGGTTTAAGAATTCACCTGTTACTAGAAGATGGTCCATGTTTTCATACTATTGAACATATAATACACAATTGAAATGGGGTAGAGATACTTAGTTTCACCAACCACTCATAGGTGTGTATGTGTTTATTCTTTTTGGAAGGATTATAGAGTTCCAACATAATTTGTGGGGTCATTTTGTTAGTTCAAAATTTCATTTTTGTATGATTTATGCATATCCTAGGTTGACTTTGTAATCACTTGACATGGAAAGGGCCTAAATGAGACTATTTGAAATCGTGGAAAGGAATATTTGACATTGTTGCAAGAGGTATTGTTAGAACACAATGAGCTACTAGGAGGGGGTGAATCAGTAGATAACTGAAATTTACCTCTTATAGCTTTCAATAAATTTATTTCCTTTTAGTTTAGTTTTAGTAAATTAGCATTGTTATAAGTAGAGACATAAACTTACACATAACACAAGATATATGTGGAAAATAGAAAGGAAAAACCACATTGAGGAGTGTTGCTAGGAGATATTATCCTTATCCATCCTCACAATCAAAAGGTTTGTTACAATGTTTAAGGGAACCAACTCTAAGAAGACGAAAATCCCTTGTATTAGGAGCACCTACTCCAAGGAAGAACCCACTCCTTACTCAAAGAACCTACCCAAATATTTAATGGCACCCACCAATCAGAATTAAAACAAGGGTTATTACAATTTGTTCAATATAGCACAATTCAATAGTACAACTCAACTTGAAACTACTCAACTTCTAGATATTATTTGTCTACTTAATCTTATGATTCACACCTCCTCTTGTTATGTTCTTGTAGGTGAACCCTAATTAAGTCTCCCAACTTTTTATTTGGGTTTCAATCACTTATATTGTTGTTGCACTCCCCCTTTTTCTTTTATTATATTATCCATCCATCTCAAAATACTTTCAAAGGCACTACACAATATTGTTGCACCTTCTATATGGGTGCATGATCTTTCCAACTTAAGGGATCAATAATACACTATTTTATTCTCCCTACTTTTCTCTAGGGTATTATTTTCTATCTCAAAAGACATTGATTACTCAAATGTAATGCCCATGTAATACTCTCTTCTGTAGCTTCTTCTCATACTTTAATTCTTGAGTTTTTCTTTTTGTGCTCATCACCGACCTTTAGCACCAGCCTCAATATTTTCACACTACACTAATTCTCTAATAGGGTTTGATATTTATCCTCTTCTACACACCATCAAATCATCGAGCGACATACATCTACTTATTAAAACTTGAGATTTTTCTATGTTTGGCATGTCGACATGCTAGGATTTTAGTTTCATTTAATTCACATTCTTTGTAATTAATCTTGATCATAATTTCCATCACCTACATGGTCATGTCAACAATCAAATCATTTAATCATTAAATATGGTAGCTAGAGTAGTTTGGCCAGTTGAATTCACTCCCTAAGTTGGTTTGCAATCAAAACCCTAGTTCTCACTATCTTACCCATTAAGGATTCTCAGTTTAAACTTAATTCATTGATTTATTACTTTTCAAACCATTATCCATTGATTTGCATTCACTATTCATACTTTTAAAGCATGTCTATAAAATTAATGATATTCTCTAATGGTCACCATCAATATTTACCATACACAATTGTTGAGAGTGAGTCCCTGAAGAAACACATCACATGTTCACAGTTTTGCAAGGTTAGATGTGGTCCCACAAAATCTTTAGTGAACTAGTGGATTATCACCATTTTTCACCTTGTCATCACCATTCAATTCACAACAAATATGCAAATTTCCATATCGATCAATCAATCATTGTCACTTGCCTTCATTTCAGCAATCATACTTGACACCTATTTGTCTATTTAGTCCCATCATGTACTCAATAGGCATCTTCCAATCTCCTATGTTTGATCTCCACCATTATGTGGCACTTTGAAGAACATAGATGAGAATTCATAATACTTTTGGCTGACTCCCAAAAAAGCCATTAGACCTTCAAGCCTCAACCACAACCATTGATCTAACTAAGCACAATTATTTACCTCATGACTAAGGAAGTATTATTATTTTCAATTATTTATTGAGGTAGTAAGAGGGTTGGTTTCCCCAAAAAACTTAATGACTTAATTTTTCGGGAAGGAGGGAGATGTAGGTAGAAAGAGAGATAGGATGGGATGGATTAATGGAAAGGTAGGTAGAGAGGGATAGGGTATATTCAAGTGAGAAAAGTTTCAAGTGAGCATATATTCATCTTTGAATCTCACTAAAGTGGGGATAAAATTGATGATGACTAATCTAGATGTGCAAGCAATGGTTTCATAGGGATCCAAAATGAATTGTGGGACATAGGGACCCAAAAAAACTTTAAAATAAGCTTACCAAAGTGAATGAGATAGATACTATATTGACTAAATAGATTCTTCCCACTCTTGATTCACTTTCGTTTGTAACTTCTTATCAATTGTTTTTAGAGAAGATTATTTTTTCATTTCATACATTCTTGTACCTATTGCTCTAGTTTTGCATTTCCATTTTCCCATTGCACATACTACACATGCACCTTCCTCAACTTCTCAAGAGCATGAAGAATATCTTCACTCAATACATCATCTATCTTATTCACTTTCTTCTACTTGTTTTCAAGTGTTTTTAGAGTATAAGTATATAGAGATAGGGGGGGGGGGAGAGTCTAGTGAGGTAGCATGGGAGGGATAAAGAGAGAGAGAGAGAGAGAGAGATTAGAGAGACATGGAGAGGTAGGTAGAGATGTAAGGTTGAAGGAATAGAGGGAGAGATAGGTATATAAAGTGATGGGAGATAGGGAAAGTAGAGAGGGAAGGGGAGAGAGTAGATAGAGGGGGGAAGTTTGGAAGGAGGGAGAGGTAGGTAGAAAGAGAGGTGGGGTGGGATAGAGGTAAATATAGAGAGAGGGTGGGATATTTATGTATAGAGAGAGTGAAAAAGAGAGAAGAATGGAGGTAGGGAGGAAGGGATAATGAGAGGGGTAGGTGGAGAGATGTTTTTGTGAGGGAGAGAGAGAGTGAACTTGAGTTAGGGAGAGAGAGGTAGAAAGAGAGGGATAAATAAGGTGGGACATGTAGGTATAGAGAGAGTGAGAGAGAGTAAATAATGGAGGGATGGAGGGAGGGAGACGTAGGTGGAGAGAGTTTGTGTAGGAAGGAGGGAGATAGGGAGAGGTAGGTAGAGAGGGGAAAGGTGAACATAATAGAGAGAGCTAGGTAAATATAGGGATCTAGGTAGGGTGGGGGAGGAAGAGAGAGGTGGTGTGTGTGAGAGAGAGGATGGGATTGAGTGGTAGATGGGGAGGGTTAGGTAGATTGAGTGATAAAGGGAGGGGTAGGTGGAAAGAGAGAGAGGGGGGAAAGAGGGAAACATTCTCTTATTTAGAGAGTACCAATGTAATTAGACAATTTAAAAATTTACCACAACTATTACTGAGAGTAAAAATTACATTTCAATTTCCTCATATGATGGAAAAATAAATGCACAAAATAATTTTAGGTTAGAAAACACAGTGGGCTGAGGTTGGGGCCCTAGCTTGGTTGGCTAAATATTTCCTGTTGTAGGAAATTGGTCATGAGGTCTAATCTCCCCCACCCTCGTGGTATCGGAGGGCATGTCATGCTAGCGTCGTTGGTCACGTTAAAAATTTTACCATGCGCACTGCAATTTATAGGGGGTCGTGCTACCCGATTCTTGCAGTCTAATAAAAAAAAATTAAAAAAAAAAACACAGTGGGTTATGAGTGATTGCATTATGTTTATTTTAAGCTCAAGGGTGGAGAGCTCGTGGAGGAGTTGCAGGTGGGGGATACATGAAACTAACCAAATTGACCTGAGGGGTGACTAACTAACTGGGTTATTATTTGAAGAGGGTTTTACAAGTGTATGTAGGTTGAAGGTTTCATAACACCTAGTGTTTTTCAACCTATAATTATTGTAATGAAAACCTTTTCTTATTTTGCATTGTGCTTGTTCTAAGCTCAAGGGAGGAGAGATTGGGGATGAGTTCTAGGTGAGGGATAAATAAAACTAATAAAATTGAATTGAGGGGTGACTAACCAATTGGGTTGTTATGTATAAAGGGTTTTAAATAGTATGTGTGTTGCAGGTTCCATAACTCCCAATGTTTTCCAACCTCCAATTTTAGAAAACAATATTAATTTAATTAAGACCTTTTTTATTTATACAACACGAGTGTAATGAAAGGAACCTTCAAAATTTTCCATTAATTTAGTTTAAACTTTTATAGATTGTGCAACAACACCTTTCACTTTTGATATATCAAAATTCTTTACAAGATCATTATAGGTAAATTGAAAATTTCCTAATTGAGCCTTGAGGTGACTAATATCAACCTTCAACTTCTATACTACCTTAGACTCTTGCAAACACTCTTTTTCTAATATCTCTATGCACCCTTATTTATAAGAAACACCTTCCACTATTGTCCTTCTTTTCTCAACTTCATGTCTTTTAGATTGCAGCTCTCTCTCAACATCATCAACCTCCTTTTCTTTTGATGATAAAATATTATTCTCATATTTTACTTCATTTTCTAAGTTTTTTAAATATATGTTGCCTTATAATTTTTATTTCATTTTCTAAGTTTTCTAAGCTCAAGGATGGAGACCTTGGGGAGGAGTTTCAGGTGGGGGATACATAAAACTAATCAAATTGACCTGGGGGGTGACTAACCAATTGGATTGCTACATGTAGAGGATTTTATAGTAGTATGTGGGTTTCAAGTTTCATAACACCTAGTATTTTCCAATAATAACTTCTATTTCTTGCAAGCCCCTATTAAGTAAACAACCTTCTTTGATTTCATCCAAAAATAATCAATGATCCTATACACATCATGGTGACCTCCCTAAGCATTTCCTATCCATTCTGTAAGAATCTCAACTGATCATCCTAGTTCCTCATGTGAATAAGAAATGTCCTAAGCATTGTCATTCAAAACCTCTCTCTTGTGCATATCATTAAGTGATAGTTCATTTTGATAATCAATGCAAAGAACTAAAACATAAATATACCTAATTGATATAAGTGCCATCACTATCTTCTAATAATGTACCCCTCCCTTTTTCATATGATGATGACATTAATTTGGTAAATGAACCCAAAAAATTTGTGGCACATCTTTTGTCAATAATAAAAATGTTATTGCCTACCTATTACATAGACTTTGTGTTAGTATACACGTGTCTGTATTATTATAATCAAAACCTTTTGTAAGTGGTTAATTGGAGCATTATACCTTATTTTTATTTGAGTTACAAAATTATGATAAATTTGGTAATAGAGAGATGGGGGAAAGAAGGACAATTATATCACTCAAATTTGGTAAGGGACAGAGGGAAGGAGGGAGTGAACAATAAAGGGAGGGGTAGATGGAAAGAGAGAGATGGGGGAAAGAGGTAAAAATGGAGGGAGAGGAAGGTTAGGATGGATAGTGAGAGATGAGAGATAGATAGAATTATTTTCAATTGTATTTATTCCATAGAATTCTTAAGTTCAAGAATCTTTGACTTCATTTGTTCAAATCCACTTATAACATCATCTCACTTTATTTTCTTGCACAAAATCATATGTAATACAGAACCTCTTGACTTTATTCACTTTTAAATTTCCATTTTCCCATTGCACATACTGCACACACAAACACGCACATTCTTGGTGTGTACAAAACAAAAAAAATCGTAAAGAAATAAATGATAGGGGACAATGTGTTTTCCAACACTACAAATAATGTAAGCCATTTTTTGTTCCAATCATATGAAGAAAGTGAAATGTCATTTTTACTATTCCAAAGAGTTGTTCTAAAATTTTTAGGTGGACTTCATTGCATTGTTGGTGTGTACAAAACAAAAACTTTTCATAAGGAAATAATTGACAGGGGACAGTGTGTATTCCAACACTACAAATAATGCATGAGCATGTTTTTGTTCCAATCAAATGAAGAAAGTGAAATGTCATTTTTACCGTACCAAAGATTTGTTCTAAAAATTGAAGGTGGAATTCATTACATTTTTGGTGTGTATGAAACAAAAACTTTTCATAAGGAAATAATTGACAACCTAGACAGTGTGTTTTCCAAGACTACAAATAATGTGAGCATTTTTTTTGTTCCAATCAAATGAAGAAAGTGAAATGTCATTTTTACTATACCAAATAGTTGTTCTAAAATTTTAAGGTGGACTTTATTACATTGTTGGTGTGTGTGGACATGAAAATCTGCATATGGTTAGCACAATGACAAAACAACATAAACAGAAATTCCTATCCCTATGAGATAATACTTCATGATTCAAATGCAACCAAACAACAAAATTAAACAAAGCATGTAAACCATGAAATAAACCTATCCCATATTGGATTGGTGCAACTTAGTTGTGTAGGAAGCTGCCCTTTCCCAGTCCCTTGATAAGCAAAATGCCAAATGATGAGCAAGATTAATTCTCACAGGTGGAGAGTAACCTTGCCATGAGAATGTGTTGTTGCTAAGCAAATGGTGTTGTGATGAGCAAGATTGATTCTTAAGTAAAGAGAATAACCTTGCAATGATAATGAGTTGTTGTTGTGTTGTAGATGAGCAAGATTGATTCTCAAATGAAGAGAGTAACCTTGCAATGAGTAAGTGTTGTGTTGTTTGAAGGAGAGAAGCCTTCAACTTATAGTTGAACTTGAAGAGAGGAGAGGCCAAATTGATGAATGTGGGATCATTCATGGGCCAATGACAAGATGCCACTTGTCAAGGTGTGAGAGGGTGAGGAATGTGCAAGTCTTGGCCAATGTGCCAATTTGAAATTCAAATTTGGATGAAATGACATGTTTAGGGGGGATGAAAGGTGCAATAAATGCCATGTTTGACTTGTGCAAATAGCATTTAAAACCTTGTTGGAAGGGACAAGTCCCTTTTGGGGGGAAGATTCAAATTGGAAGAATATTCCATTTTGATGCCATTTTGAATGTAATTAGAAGAAATAATAAATCAAATAAATGATTTATTGGTGCAAGTGGGTGGGTTAGTTAAGAGTTTGGATTTGACTCTAGTTGAGTCAAAAGCTAGAGAATGGTAATTATGATTAGAAGTTAATTAATTTAGATTAATTAACTTAGGAAATTTTAGGGATTTGACATTTGATTAAAAATCAATTTGATTTATTAAACCAAATGAGAAGAACAGAAGGATTAAATAATTTGATTTATTTAATGAACCTTAGGAAATTAATCAATAAATATTTTAATTGATTAATAGAAGAAATGAATGTTAATTTGTATGATGCATGATTGTTATTTTTGCATGTCTACATTTTGCCCCTCTTTGAAGCAATGTACTCATTGCATTGGTTCAAAGAATGATGCCGCTGACATTAAAATTAAAAAAATTCAGATTTTTAGGATGCCCCAGCGAAAATAAGTATGTTAGTACATTGCCCCCTCAAGAGATCGAGCGAAAAGATTCAATTTGAGGTGGATGTCGCGACAAAGAGGTTCAAAATGAATGTATGGATGGTGATGACTATATGATAATTATGATGAAAATGAGATGTTGAAAGATGCTTAGAATAACAAATCTATATTATTTTAAACATGTTAAATGATTATGCAATGCATGTGAGATGGATGAGATGGATGATGCGTACTTATAATGATATGATGTGATTATGCAAGATGAGAGGATGAATGCAGCATAGATGCAGGATGGATGCATTGTTAGCGTGAAAGAGGATAGAAGAATGAGAGGGATCAACCCTTGAATTCAAGAAGATGTAGAAGTCCAACAAACCAACTTTATTAGAGATGATGATGTATTGCTTATCCAGGAATGGGAGATAAAGAGCATAACTGTCTTTATGTTTGATAATACACGTAGGTGTGATGCATCAAGGTATTAAGAACCAGGATGGCGTTGTGCCTAGTGTGATGGACTTTGACTCGACAATCAGATAGGAGTGCTCTTTTTCACACTTGACATACGGAAACCTTGCTAGGACGGACCCAACAAAGCAAGTATTCGCCAAGTTATTTTACAAGACCATCCAACAAGCACAATAGATAAAAAGATAATGATCATTGCCCCATTCCTTTCTCTCTAAACCTATTTTGTTTAGGCATCATCGAGAGGTCTTTGGAATGAGCGCAAAATAAGATAAGTCAACAAGACCAAGATAAAGTAAACAAACAAGCTGATGTTCTTTGTACCGCTAGCCAAGGCTAAACTAATGTGGGGTACCTGATGCTTATGTCCATCGCAGGAAAGCTTCATCCTAGGACATGTAGTGATCAGGGTTTTAGTGAGACTGATTGTGTGATAAGCTATTGATACTCTGAGTTGACCAAATTGCTGACTTACTAACTTAGACTTGAGACTTTGACGATTAGGGAGTTCACTTTGGAACCTGCTAAACTTGCTTCTGACTGACTCACCAAAGGGTGAAAATGACAATGATTTATTATGAGTGATGACAATCATGGGTGAAAGCGAGATGAAATGGGTGCACCATTTTGGGTTTTTCAAATGTTTTGAGGCTGTTTTTAGAATTTTGAGATGTTTTACAAATGTTTTTGGTATTTTCAAGATTTTTCAATGTTTTTGGTATTTTCAAGATTTATGAATGTTTTTGGTATTTTGTGTCTCGGGGGCCGATCAAGGATGGCCTTGCCTACGTTTAAGCTCAGAGACGGCGTAGTTCGGACTCCAATTGACTTGACTGCTAATGAGATAGATGGGCAAACGGATTGCCATTGCGATGGACGCCTAAAAGACTGACCTAAATGTAACAAAGATAAGCAAACGAATGCCATTGCAACGGACACCTAAAGGATGGGCAAACAGATGCCAATGCGACAGACGCATAAAGAATGACCTAAATGTAAAAAAGATAAGCAAACGAATGCCATTGCGACGGACGCCTAAAGGATGGGCAAACGGATGCCAATGCAACGGACGCATAAATAATGACCTAAATGTAAAAAAGATAAGCAAACGAATGCCATTGTGATGAATGCCTAAAGGATGGGCAAACAAATGCCAATGCGACGGATGCCTAAAGGATTGACCTAACCGTCTCGGGGGATGATCAATGATCAACCTTGCCTACGTTCAAGCTCAGAGACGACGTAGTTCGACAAGGTGAAAAACTGACAAGACTTGATGATGAAATTTTTTGAAGATTTTCCAATATTTTGATATGTTTTTGATGATTTTTTCTGATGAGATTTTGAATGTTTTTGGATTTTTTGAATGATTTTGGATGTTTTTGGATTTTTGAATGAGTTTTTTGAATGTTTTTGGATTTTATGATGAATTTTTGAATGTTTTTGGATTTTTTGAATGATTTGGATGTTTTTGGATTTTTGAATGAGTTTTTTGAATGTTTTTGGATTTTTTGAATGTTTTTGGATTTTCGCATGATTTTGACAAATTGGATATGGATACGTGATGATATCAGTGCTTTGTTTTGGATTTCGTTGAAAACCAAGCTTAATGTTGATCAATCGGATTGATGGATTGATAGTTTGACTAAGTGTGTTAAGTCAAACAAAAGTGATAATGCACTTGTAAGTTCTAGGAAGTTGTGTTATCCCAGAGTAAACTCATACAAAAAGGATAATTTGGCTAGGTGTGTTAAGCCAAACAAGGTGATTATGGATTTGATAATTTGGCTAAGTGTGTTAAGCCAAACAAGATGATAATGAACTTGTAAACCCAAGGAAATTGTGTTATCCTGGAGTAAAATCGTGCACAAGATGATAGTTTGACTAAGTGTGTTAAGTCAAACAAGGTGATGATTGATTGGATTCGATTGATCAAGATTGATGAAACTTGATTTGGAACAAAATTGCTTTGATGATTTGATGTGACACAGATGTGCGCATTAGATGCGACTGATATGAATTGTTTAGATTGATGTTCAATGAAAGATAGAGCATGATAAGGAATGTCTTCTTGTCAAAATATGCCATGGGCTAGTGATTTGGATTTTGGTTCACAAATTTTTTGATCAATTTGATTTCACATTTTCCAATGCTCGGGTCACCACATAAGTGGGAAGATATAGATCAAGATTTATTCTCAAAGCAAGATGTAAATATCTGCCCCCAGTGTCTAGCAATGTTTGAATGACCATGGGTGGATTCTTGGATACAAATGGATATGGATTATCTTGCAATAAGATAAGGGTGTTCGAACAGAGGAATGCTCACTCAGATAATGCTTCAAGGCTTAGATAGCGTTGGGTAGGATAGGATCAATGAAAATGACCCATGTCAAGATGTTTACCACAAGCAAGTGTAAAGTGTGCACCAAAATTTTCCAAGATCAAGATAACTTGGAGTATGGATGTAGATGGAAAATGGATTGGATAAATGGTTCATGGATGAACGGATGATATGGATAGAATGTTGGCTTCATTATGGATGTGATAAGATGCTTTCAATTGAACTGGCGCATGTAGATGCTCGATTCTACACATGACGCCTGTTTGCCAGGTTTTCATCATGGTACCTATCCAAAGCGCCACCGAAATGGTTTTCGCTAGAGGACGATTTTTTTCTTTACTATTTTTCAATCCTTTTTCTGATTTTTTTGGATTTTTGAATTTTTTATTTTTTTGTTGTTGCCAAGATGCCTGTTTGCCAGGTTTTCATCAAGGCAACCATTTTTTCAGGACTTTTTCTGATTGTTTTTGTATTTTTTGGGAGATTTTAAGCTGATGTTGAACCACCTAGTGGTGCTGATGTTGATGCTTCTGTCATAACGTGCCATCGGTATCCTGCTTGAAGAAGTTGCTTTGCCAAGATACGTGCACTTGAATGTAACTTTTGAGAAATCTATTCTGCTTTGTTGATAATGGACTTAACTCTGTCTGTGTGCACACATCGCGATAGAGTGCCTTCTAAATCCTTATGATGAAGGGTCAATGCCAATACATGGTCAATGTGAGAATTGGATATCATGCGTGGAGGCGTGGATGGAGTGTGTTTAGGGATAAAAGATGGATTGGTTGATAGTTTGGAACCTTTGACTCTCCAAACTTGGGAAGATGAGCAATTATGGATGGATACGGAAGTGTGTATGGAATTAGGACCAACTGCTTGATACACCTTGTATGTCGCTTGAGAATCATGTTTTCTCTTTTGTGGACATCTTTGATGGATACTTTTCCTTTTTTAATTTTGCCCCATAGTTTCTTTGACTAATGGAGTTTGATAGGGATAGTCATTCTTTGTATTCTTTGGTATCCACTTGTATTTTATTTGTCCTTCGTGCTTCATCATTTGATTCGAAACATAAACATAAACATAAATTCATGCTAAACATGTTGTTTTGTCATTGTGCTAAACATAAATAGAAATTCCTATCCCTATGAAATAATACTTCATGATTCAAATGCAACCAAACAACAAAATTAAACAAAGCATGTAAACCATGAAATAAACCTATCCCATATTGGATTGGTGCAACTTAGTTGTGTAGGAAGCTGCCCTTTCCCAATCCCTTGATAAGCAAAATGCCAAATGATGAGCAAGATTAATTCTCATAGGTGGAGAGTAACCTTGCCATGAGAATGTGTTGTTGCTAAGCAAATGGTGTTGTGATGAGTGAGATTGATTCTCAAGTAAAGAGAATAACCTTGCAATGAGAATGAGTTTTTGTTCTGTTGTAGATGAGCAAGATTGATTCTCAAATGAAGAGAGTAACCTTGCAATGAGTAAGTGTTGTGTTGTTTGAAGGAGAGAAGCCTTCAACTTATAGTTGAACTTGAAGAGAGGAGAGGCCAAATTGATGAATGTGGGATCATTCATGGGCCAATGACAAGATGCCACTTGTCAAGGTGTGAGAGGGTGAGGAATGTGCAAGTCTTGGCCAATGTGCCAATTTGAAATTCAAATTTGGATGAAATGACATGTTTAGGGGGGATGAAAGGTGCAATAAATGCCATGTTTGACTTGTGCAAATAACATTTAAAACCTTGTTGGAAGGGACAAGTCCCTTTTGGGGGGAAGATTCAAATTGGAAGAATATTCCATTTTGATGCCATTTTGAATTTAATTAGAAGAAATAATAAATCAAATAAATGATTTATTGGTGCAAGTGGGTGGGTTAGTTAAGAGTTTGGATTTGACTCTAGTTGAGTCAAAAGCTAGAGAATGTTAATTATGATTAGAAGTTAATTAATTTAGATTAATTAACCTAGGGAATTTTAGGGATTTGACATTTGATTAAAAATCAATTTGATTTATTAAACCAAATGAGAAGAACAAAAGGATTAAATAATTTGATTTATTTAATGAACCTTAGGAAATTAATCAATAAATATTTTAATTGATTAATAGAAGAAATGAATGTTAATTTGTATGATGCATGATTTTTATTTTTGCATGTCTACAGTGTGTACAAAACCAAAAAAAATCATAAGGAAATATATGACAAGGGACAGTGTGTTTTCCAACACTACAAATAATGTGAGCATTTTTTTTGTTCCAATCAGATGAAGAAAGTGGAATTATGCTATTTTTACTATACCAAAGAGTTATTCTAAAATTTTAAGGTGGACTTCATTACATTCTTGAGGCATACGAAACAAAAACCTTTTCATAAGGAAATAATTGACAAGGGACAATGTGTTTTCCAACACTACAAATAATTTGAGCATTTTGTGTTTCAATCAGATGAACAAAGTGAAATGTAATATTTACTATAGCAAAGAGTTTCTCTAAAATTTGAAGGTGGACTTCATTACATTCTTGATGCGTACAAACAAAAACTTTTCATAAGGAAATAATTGGTAGGGGATAGTGTGTTTCTAACACTGCAAATAATGTGAGCATATTTTTGTTCCAATCATATGAAGAAAGTGAAATGTCATCTTTACTGTAACCAAAGATTTGTTCTAAAATTTGAAGGTGGAATTCATTACATGCTTGGTGTGTATGAAACAAAAAAAATTCATAAGGAAATAATTGACAAGGGACATTGTGTTTTCCAACACTGTAAATAATGTGACCATTTTTTTCCGAATAGATGAAGAAAATGAAATGCCATTTTTATTGTACCAAAGAATTGTTCTAAAATTTGAAGGTGGAATTCATTACATTGTGGGTTTCTATGAAACAAAATCTAAGTTTCATAAAGAAATAACTGACAAGGGATAATGTTTTTTCCAACATTGCACAAATAACATGAGCATTTTTTTGTTCCAATTAGATGAAGAAAGTGAAATGTCATTTTTATTGTACCAAAAAGTTCCAAAATTTTAAGGTGGACTCCATTATATTATTGGTGTGTACAAAACAAAAACTTTTCATAAGGAAATAATTGATGTGGAATAGTGTGTTTTGCAACACTACAAATAATGTGAACATTTTTTTGTTCTAATCAGATGAAGAAAGTGAAATCTGGGCATTTTTATTGTACCAAAAAATTTCTCTAAAATTTGAAGGTAGACTTCATTACATTGTTGGTGCATACGAAACAAAAAAAAATTATAAGGAAATAATTGATAGGGGACACTATGTTTTCCAACAATGCAAATAATGTGAACATTTTTTTGTTCCAATCAGATGAAGAAAGTGAAATTCCATTTTCATTGTATAAAAAAAAATTAAAAAATTTGAAGGTGGACTCCATTACATTGTTAATGCATATGAAACAAAAAAAAATCATAAGAAAATAACTAACATAGGATAGTGTGTTTTCTAACATGGCAAATAATGTGAGCATTTTTTTGTTCCAAACAGATGAAGAAAGTGAAATGTCATTTTTACTATACCAAAGAGTTGTTCTAAAATTTGTAGGTAGACTTCATTACATTGTTGGTGCATTCGAAACAAAAACCTTTCATAAAGAAATTCTTGATAGGGGACAATGTGTATTCCAACATTGCAAATAATGTGAGCATTTTTGTGTTCCAATCAGATAAAAAAAATGAAATATCATTGTTAATGTAAAAAAGAGTTGTTCTAAAATTTGAAGGTGGACTTCATTACATTGTTAGTGCGTATGAAACAAAAACTTTTCATAAGAAACATTGCAAATAATGTGAGCATTTTTGTGTTCCAATCAGATAAAAAAAATGAAATGTCATTTTTAATGTACAAAAGAGTTGTTCTAAAATTTGAAGGTGGACTTCATTACATTGTTGGTGTGTATGAAACAAAAAAAATTCATAAGGATATAACTAACTAAGGACAATGTGTTTTCCGACACTACAAATAATGAGAATTTTTTTGTTCCAATCAAATGAAGAAAGTGAAATGCCATTTTTTATTGTACCAAAGAGTTGTTCTAAAGCTTGAAGGTGTACTTCATTACATTTTAGTGCATACAAAACAAAATATTTTCATAAGGAAATAACTGATAGGGTAAAATGTGTTTTCTAACAATAGAAATAATGTGAGCATTTTTTCTTCCAATCAAATGAAGAAAATGAAATGTCATATTTATTTTACCAAAGAGTTGTTCTAAAATTTGATGGTATATTTAAATAATTCGTTTTCAAACTATCTTAGATTCAACAATCTATTTACAAGCATAACTCTTTTAACACCTACCCAATTATAAATATTAGAAGATATAACTTAAAATATAGTTCCAATGGATGTCCTTCCTTGGGATTTAAAACCTTTTTCAATAGAATTATGACTAGAGGAACTAGTTAAGGATTATCCAACCATACAGTAAATTACGCAAACACTCACAATAGAATTTGATGACATAATAAATTACTAAAAATAGGAAAATTATTAATTTATATAATTACATTTGCTATCTTGTCTCAAGGGCTTACAACATGAGACCTCAAACTTTAATGAATCACATACACAACCATTGTATAGATTATAATTTTTTGAATTGATAAATGTGATTCAATGTTCTTCACAATGTGCTACTAAGGTTTTCCCTTCCATCTGTTGGAAAAGGGCATGTTTGGAAGCCCATCTTCTAAAAACATCACATTCCTAAAAAAGATAAGAATGAAGATCAAATTTAGACTATAATGAATCTTGCGAGTTGTACCAATTCAAATCTAAATAATAAGATAAGAACAAAGTGGGCTTTTGATTAGGTTCATTTCTTTACCTTTAGCTAAGAGGACACATTAATTCTATATACAATCACAGTATCAAACTTCTCCTCTTGCCCATCTATGAATTTGGCTCCAAACAATGTGAAATTTTCTATTGCTAATAGTACTTGTAAAAATACAGATACGTAAACCATTCCACTACCCCTTATGCCACAACCATAAAAATTAGATAACCAAAAAGAGAAATAGACATTTTTTGTACCTTCATTTTCCCACTTTCCCACACTTTTTTTGATCTCAAGAGGGTCCATAGCAAGCCTAAACATTCCCATGAAAATTTGGTACATCTCCAACATATCAAACATGTCCATATCTTGAGAGTGTCCATAGAGATTAACTATTTTATTTCACTCAGTTCATGTGAGTATCAATCAAAATCATCTAATTGCTTTAGATAATGTTGCTCTATTGGGAGAATATCATAGATCTATTATCTATGGAATGAATCTTTACCTGATATGTTTGATAACCTAAATTTATTTACTAAACACCCAACACAAAATAACAGATAATTTTTTTTTACAAACATTAACAATTTTATATTTTAGTCAATATGTGGTTTGAAATCCTAGGCCTAGTCATAGGTAGCTTATTCCAATAGATATACAGAAAGAAAAAGTATATAGAAACCCATAGAAAAGAAAATATTGAATAAAGATCATACTTATATTTACCCACAATTAAGCAAAGAAGAATCTAGAGTTGGTAGTTTGATAAGTAAAACTGGTCATAGAGAAACCAAAAACAAAAATCTTGCTTACTGAACTTAATAAAATAGAATTCTAAATGTTGAACTAATATCCTTACTAATTACACCCATGTGAGGGGAAATAGTTTGCATGTGATGAGTAAGATCTAATAAGTGAAACTATTTTTTTTCTTATTTGACTACAATACCTATTTTTGTTTTGCCACTTCAAACAATAATATCCCAAGTATTTCTCACAATGGAGACAAATATATAAAAAGAAAAGGAAAATATTTCTATATAGGCATAGGTGATAGGAATCAAGAACCAAATAGATCCAACTAAATAGGAAACAAGACCAATTTTGAGGACTGAATTCCTCTATTCGCCTCATTCCATAACACACCACACATGATTTTATTACATAACACACCACATACATATCAAAACTTAGCTGATAAATCCATATAAATTAAAAACATCTTTAGAACAGGGTAAATCTCAATTAGAAAATCTTATCTCTGGCATTACCAATCAATTACAAAGAAATGAAAAATTGCTATACTAGATTTTCCAATGTTCTACCATTTTATTTTGTTCAAGCCACAAAGTAGACTAGCCTTTAAATCACAAACATCTCCATTCGATAAAAAAAATACACTAATCTGCATTCAAAAGTTGAAGACATACCTTGAGGTTTGAATATATTCAAGATCAAACATCAAAGCAGCAAGTCATCTAGGAAAATGAATCATTTATTTCACTTCCGCTCTTCACTACACAAAAATTCCATGTAAAGTAAGCCTTAGGCAAAATGTTTTGATGTTAAAGATTATTCACCAAACATATAATCACCTTACCAACCAGTTAGCTACATAGAATTATCTTGACCATAGGAGGAGGCCTGAGATAAAAGTGATGGAAATGGGAAGAAAAATTTGAGAGAACCATCTAAGATTAGGATATGACTTGATAGATCAAAAAAAAATTCCTCCCAAATCAAGTTTTCTAAATTTGATCTAAAGAATTTAGGTTAAAAATGATTGAAAAAAATAAACTTTCATGAAGATGCAAAAAATTGGCATTTGTTTCGTCTACCATTTGGCATTATAATTACAATTTAATGACACTATACTTGCCAGTGGTTTCCCCTGTTGCTATAGGCGTCCTGTTGTTCGGTGATTCACCATTTATTAATTCCTTAAGAGTACACATCCCTGCTGAACATTTCTCTTTCACTGCCTTAATTCAATAGCGGAGCCTACATAGTGAAATTACAGGGCATTAAGGTTGGAGACAAGCAATTTTTTATTAACGAATTTGTTTTTTCTCCCAATGACACAGGCGCTAGGTAGACCATGATCGATTCGGGAGCCTAGTTCACGCTACTTCTCGGAGATGCCTACACATCGCTCAGGAATGAATTTGTGCAATAGAACCAAGCCTAAATTAATCTGATGAGCAACAATGTGGTGTTCCAAGGAGCTCTCAAAATCTGCTACAACTTCCTGTTGGAATTTCACCCAATTCTTGTGCATCATCCTGGCTCTTACTGCACAACCGCGCCATCATCAACTTCAACTCGCGATACCTCGATTTCCACCGCCATACCACCACCTAGCCTTTCACTGCTCACGGTACTACGATGCTCACCGTGACACCACGACCCTTCATCTTGCTCTCTGTGGTGGCACGGTTTACCACCACACCACGGCCCCTTGTTTCCTCCTTCACGGTCTCGCGGTTTCCTCTCTCTGCTCATTGCTACACCGCGACTATTCGTTTAGCCGACCGCGGTAGCACGGCCAAACCACGACCCCACAATCTTTCCTCTCAGCTCTTTGGTTTGGTGGCCTCATTGCCACCCCACGATCTCTCTCATGACCTCCCACAGTTGAGTTTTTCCCCCGTAGCACCGCTAGGTCTTTCTCTCTCCTCAACAGTAAAGCGGTTTGGTTTCATTTTGGCGGTGTTCATTGTGGTGTCTTTGCTGGCAGATATTCAAATCAAAAGGATGGTTATTTAAATGGATAGGACAATATTTTAATATGACTTGGACATGATTTTGATGGCATAATTTATTTGCCTTTAATATTGTGTTTAATTGGTCTTGCCATGATTTTTGTTATAGTGTGTGTTGTGGTTGTAAATTTTTGTGTGGTGAAGAAGAAAATTATATTGCTCTGAAGAAGCAAAATTTGCAGTTGTAGCCGGTGTGAGAATTTTTTTTGAATATAATATAATTATTTTTTGTGTAAAATTCGTCTTTGCCTCTACTCCTTCACATGGTATCAAAGTGAGGTTCTCCAAATCTAGATTGTCTTAGAGTGTCTTAGATTATCCAAAAACAAATGGTTGCAAGCACAAGCTTGTCTAATCCCCAAATCCCACAGTTAAATGGGAAAATTTATGATTACTGGGCTATCACAATGAGAGATTTATTTTGTTCACAAGACTTATGGGAGTTTGTTGAAAATGGTTTTCCAGAGCCGACAGATGCAACAGTATTCAATGCCTTAACACAAGCAGAGAAAGACTTACTGAAAGATAACAAAAAGAAGGAATAAAAGGCTCTCTTTTTTATTCTACAAGGAGTACATGAGAGTATCTTTCCAAGAATTTCAACTTCAACCAAGTCCAAACAAGCATGGGAAATTTTACAAATTGCTTATCAAGGAATGGAGAAAGTTAAGATAGCTAAGTTACAAATACTGAGAAGAGAGTTTGAGACTCTATTTATGAAGGATAATGACTCTATAGATTCATATTTCACACAGATAATGGGACTGGTGAATCAGATTAGAACACATGGTGAGACACTAGAAGATGTCAAAGTGGTAGAGAAGATTTTGAGGTGTTTACCCAAAAAAATTGAATCAATTGCAGTAACTATAGAGGAGACGAAGGACCTCACCTAGTATTCAGTTGATGAGCTTTATGCTTCACTCATTTCTCATGAGCATAGGCTGAGAAGAACAAAAAATATGTCATTGGAGCATGCATTCAAGTCACAAGCTTCAATTAACCAAGGAAGACGCAGAGGTAGAACAAATTTCATAGCAAGAGGAAGAAATTTTAACAAAGGTGGAAGAAACAGCCTGTCAAGTTCAAGTGGAAGAGGCAACAGCCAAAACTCATCTCAAAATTATCCTCAAAGTCAAAGGTATGAAAAGTCTCAAGTCCAATGTCACTACTGTAAAAAAATTGGACATTGTATGACTGAGTGTAGGAAAAAACAGTATGATTTTGGTAGACAGAATGCAAATTTTACAAAAGAGAGTCAAGAACAAAGATCAGATAAGAGTACAATGTTTATGCCTTGTAATGTAGCACAAGCTAGTGAAAAGATGTTTGGTTTTTAGACTCAGGCTGTAGTAATCACATGACATGAAACTTAGAGTTATTCACAAGTTTAGATGAAAATATTAAGTCTGATGTTACATTGGGTAATGACAACAAAGTGTCAGTTAAAGGAAAGGGAAATTTTAATATTCTAACCAAGTAGGGGGAGCAAAATTATATCTCAGATGTGTATTTTGTGCCATGTCTGAAACACAATTTGATGAGTGTAGGACAGTTAGTTCAAAAGGGTTATAGAGTAACCTTCAAAAATGGATTGTGCATAATTTTAGACAAATACCTAAGCAGACAGCTTATAGCTAGGATCAAAATGACAAATAACAAAATGTTTCCTTTGAGAATTCAACCTGATTTGAGCACAAATTATGCACAAGAACAAGAGGTAACAACTGGTATTCAGATTGTCTTTCAGGCAGAAGTAAAAGATGAAAATTGGTTGTGGCATTTAAGGTTTGGTCATTTGAATTTTGGTGGTTTGTATTTGCTTGATAGGAAGAGTATGGTCAAGGGAATACCTTTAATTGAAAAACTTGAGAGAATTTGTGAAGGGTGTATTCTAGGAAAGCAACATAGAAAGTCTTTCCCAGTAAGGAAGTCAACAAGAGCAAAAACCCTATTAGAAATTGTTCACTCAGATCTTTGTGGTCCAATGCAGACACCTTCAATAGGTGGAAGTTTTTATTTTCTGACTTTTATAGATGATTATTCAAGGAAGGCATGGGTTTATTTCTTAAAGCATAAAAGTGAAGTGTTTGATTTCTTTCATCAGTTCAAATCTCTTGCTGAAAAACAAAGTGGTCATTTTATTAAAGTGTTGAGAACGGATAGAGGAGGAGAATATATTTCAAAAGAGTTTCTAAATTTCTATAGAGATCATGGCATTCACAAGAAGTTCACTACTAGATATACACCTCAATAAAATGGGGTAGCTGAAAGAAAGAATAGAATAATGATGGAAATTTCTAGGAGTATGCTGAAAGCCAAGCATTTGACAAATGAATTTTGGGCTGAAGTTGTATCATGTGTAGCATACATAATGAACAAATGTCCAACAAAAAGTGTCATGAATATCATTCCTGAAGAAGCATGGACTAACAAAAAGCACAATGTTTCTCATATGAGAGTTTTTGGATGTGTTTCATACGCACATGTACCCGATGAATTGAGAAGAAAGCTTGATAATAAAGGAGGGAAATGCATATTTGTTGGTTATAGTGATGAATCCAAAGCATATAAGCTTTATAATCCAACAACTAAAAAGGTTATAATAAGTAGAGATGTTCAATTTGTTGAAAATGAAGAATGGGATGGAAGTAGAGAGAGCACAATTAATGTTTCAATCAGTATCCCTCAAGAGGAAAGTGAGATTCTTGTTCCAGCAAGCATTTCTACTGTTGTAAACCCTTCAATACCAACTCAAGCTCAGACAAGTGTTCAACAAGTGACACCATTAAGCAATGTGAGAGCAACAACAAGAGGACTGCATACACCATCTACATCAAGAACCTCTGGCACAGGACCTTCAAGTCCATATTCGGTAAATTCAAGTGATTTATCAAACCCAACGCTAGCAAGCATGAGAGGATAGAAAATCAAAAACATAAGTGACATCTATAATCAGAATGAAGGTGAGAATAACTCACCACAATTTACACTTTTTGCATTTTATTCTCAAGCTGAAGATCCAATACACTTTGAAGATGCAATTAAAGAAGATAAGTGGATAACAACAATGAATGAAGAGATTGATTCAATTGAAAACAATCGGACATGGGAATTAAAGAGTCTTCCAAAATACAAAGATGTTATAGGAGTCAAATGGATTTACAAGACGAAATTGAATGCAAATGGTGAAGTGCAGAAGCACAAAGCAAGATTAGTTGTAAAAGGTTTTGCATAACAACCTGGAATTGATTATACAAATTTTTTTGCACCTCTAGCACATCTTGATACAGTCAAAATGATATTGGCCATAGCAACACATAATAAATTGTTAGTTCATCAAATGGATGTTAAATCAACATTTCTTAATGGCTATCTTGAAGAGGGTGTATATGTTGAACAATCACCTGGATATGAGATATTGGGAGAAGAAGATAGAGTTTACAAGTTAAAGAAAGAATTGTATGGTCTGAAACAAGCCCCAAGAGCTTGGTATAGTAGAATAGACAGTTATTTTACTCATAATGGATTTATCAGATGCAGTAGTGAACCAACACTATGCACCAAAATGAATGAAGATGGTAAAATTTTGATTATATGGCTGTATGTAGATGACTTAATCTTTACTAGAGATATGTCAGTTGATTTGTTTAAAGGAGCAATGATGAATGAGTTTGAAATGACAGACTTGGGTCTGATGAAATATTTTTTTGGTATTGAAGTAAATCAAGATGTAAATGGCATTTTTATTTCCCAGGCTAAGTATGCTAATGATGTTTTGAAAGATTTCATATGTTGAACTGTAAATCTGCACCCACTCCTATGGTGACTGGTATGAAGTTGAGCAAGGAAGATAAAGGTTCAGAAATCAATTCAACCTTGTATAAACATCTTGTTGGGAGTTTAATGTATTTGACAGCCACAAGGCCAGACATAATGTTTTCAGTTAGTTTAATATCTAGATTCATGGAAACACTAAAGGATACACATTGGAAGGCTGGAAAAAGCATTATGAAATATGTCAGAGGAACAAGGAACTATGGGATTCAATATTCAAGAACAAATTAATTTAAATTGACTAGTTATATAGATAGTGACTGTGTTGGGAGCATAGATGATAGGAAAAACACATTTGGTTACATTTTTCACTTTGGCACTGGAGTTGTCTCATGGGCTTCTTAAAATAAACTGATTATTACTTTGTCATCAGCTGAAGTTGAATATGTTCCAGCTATGAGTGTGTCATGCCAAGCAGTGTGGATGAGAAGAATATTAAAAGAGCTCCAGAATGAGTAGTTAGAAGCAATAAAAATTTACTATGACAATAATTTAAGTATTGCACTCTCAAAAAATCTAGTTTTTCATAAGAGGAGCAAGCACATAGACACCCGTTGTCACTTCATCTAGGAGCTGATCAACAGTGGAGAGATTACTTTGGAATTTTGTAGGTCGGATGACCAATAAGCGAACATTTTCACAAAGGCACTATCAAAAGAGTCATTTATTTTTCAAAGGGAGCGACTGGGCGTTCAAGTCAATGAAAGTTGTGCTCAAGGGGGAGTGTTGGAATTTCACCCAACTCTCGCATCATCTTGGCTCTTACCATGCAACCGTGTTGTCATTGACTTCAGCTTGTGGTAGCTTTGTTTCCACTGCCATAGCGCCACCTAGCCTTTCACTACTCGCAGTACTACGATGCTCATTGTGACCCTTCATCTTGCTCTCCGTGATGTCACGGTTTACCGCCACATTGCGGCCCCTTGTTTCCTCCTTCGCGGTCTCACGGTTTCCTCTCTTTGCTCACCGTTGCACATTGACTATCTATTTGGTCGATCGTGGTAGCGCAGCCAAACCGCGACCTCGCGACCTTTCCTCTCAACTCTCTAGTTTGACGACCTCACCGCCACCTCGTGATCTCCCTCATGACCTCCCATGGTTGAGCGATTCCCCGCGGCACCGCTAGGCCTTTCTCTCTCCTCAATGGTAAAGCAGGTTGGTTTCATTTTGGCAGCGTTTGTTGTGGTGTCGTTGCTGGCAGATATTTAAATCAAAAGGATGGTTATTTAAATCGATAGGACAATATTTTAATATGACTTGAACATGATTTTGATGGCATAATTTATTTGCCTTTAATATTGTATTTAATTGGAATGTCTTGATTTTTGTTATAGTGTGTGTTGTGGTTGTAATTTTTTGTGTGGTGAAGAAGAAAATTATATTGCTCCGAAGAAGCAAAATTTGCAGCTGTAGCTAGTGTGAGAATTTTATTTGAATATAATGTAATTATTTTCTGTGTAAAATTTATCTCAGCCTCTACTCCTTCACTTCCGACGAGTGCCTCACAGCTTTCACAAGTCAAGCCCATTACTCTACTTTTCAACATGGCCCAACTCACGTTGGAAAGCCAACAATTGCTTTACCGAGTCCCCAACAGCAGTAGTGCCTCCATTCCCAAGGGTCGCAGAATTTACTGATTCACATTTGGGAATTCTGATTTGGTTACCGTGTAGCGAACATCATCAGGAATCATCACCAGCAGAATTTGTGGATCGCAGATGTCCTCTGCCATATTCCTCCTTGCTGAAAAATGTGTTTTTGCAATGTGGTCACAAGATATACGACCATTTCAAATTTCAAATATCCCACCTTGAAAATTGTCATTCTTTTTAAAACTTTTGGAATGTCGTTCGTTCGTTTGAAACTGTCGTTCGTTCATCCATTGTTGTCCTTCTCCATCAACTATGTTCGTCAATCTTTTCATCAGTATGTTTTGTCCAGGTGTGATGGGGGATGGGTGTTATGTTATAATGTTACATACATAGGTGTTTTTTGTCTACACTTTAGCTTCTCCCTGAATGAATTTAGTTTTATATGTGATTTAATACATGTATTTTTGTTTATTGGGGAGCCTTACACAATTTAATATATGTCCAAGTACCAATAGTATATGGAGTTAATGCATGAAGATATGAAAGGAAGCGTGGGAGAAAGTGCAATTGATAGCCTATAAAGTTGATAGTTGTTTTATATTATGACATATTAGGCACCATCAACTCTGCGCATGTATATGTAAATACAATACATTTTAAGTTTTGGATCACTTGTATAGAGTGATAATTGTAAACATTAAAGTTTATTTATAAATGTAAAAGTGGTTCTCATTATTTTGTACAATTTGCTTTCTATTGAAAATAGATATGTACCACTAGTTTTTTACTTTTTTAGTCAACTACACATTCACTAGTGAACATGTATCTAATAGTATGCAAATATTTATTAATCCAATTAAAATTATGTAATGACTAAAATACAAAAATTTATGAAAGATTAAGTGCTATTACTCTGTGCTTTTCCCCTAGGTATACATATAAAATTACTCTGTACTACGTGCCCATTGAAGTGAGTCATAATAAACGCCCCGTGACAACTATTCAAATAAATGACGAAGGGCGATTGGTGTAGTGCTCTGCCATCTTGTAAGCACCGAGGTCAAATCCCTCAGTACATAAAAAATAATAAGTTAAAATAAAATAACTATACAAATAGATTCTTCCGTACATATACCATCGTCTGGGCTCTGAATTCTGCTACTGTCACCGTAACAGTTTTGGTGAGCTATCTTGCTAACTTTGGGAGATTATTTGCTAGTCTCTCCATCTGCCATTTCTCTTGGATGAATTGTCGCGAGCAAACCATACTTCATAAAAAGCGCGAGTCCGTACTTAGGAATCACGGGATGCTCATCAACAATCTTTATCCGATAACGAATAAGAATGGAAGCCACAACCCACTTCATCTGCCAGTATGCAAACTCTCTGCCCGTGCATCGCCGAGGTCCTCCGTTAAACGCTGCAAACTTGAATTCCGATTCCCTCACAAACCTACCGTTCTTCATCCACCTTTCCGGCTTGAATTCCAGGCAGTCCTTGCCCCAAACGTACTCCAGCCTGCCGGACGAGTAAATCGAGTACAAAACCTGCGCGCCCTTCTCCACAGGCGTGCCATCAGGCAGAACCTCATCTTCTTCAGAAGCCGTGAGCTCAATGGGAACAGGTGGGTAGAGGCGCAGAGACTCCGTCACTGCTGCGTGCAGGTAATCCATCCGCTTCACTTCTTCGAAGCTAAAACAAAACGGCTCCTGATTGTCCTGACTCTTCCTCTCCTTCACAATTTCTCGGAGCTCTGCTAAAATCTGGGCTTCAACAAGGGGATGCGTCGCTACCAGCCAGAAGAACCATGCGAGCCCCGCCGTAATCGTATCCTTGCCCGCAAAAATAAGGTTCACAAATAGCTCTTGCACTCTTCTGTCGGAATAAAACCGCCCGCTTTCCCCCTCGTACTGAAGAAACGCCGACGCAATGTCGGCCTTTGCAGAGCCGTCCTGGTTAGCGCGCCAGCGAGAATGTAATTCGTGAACAACAAAGTCGTAGACAAAGTCTCTAGCCCTGATAAGCCTACGCTCAAACAAAACATTGAAGAACCTCAAAACTTTCCAACAAAACGGGGGCATGAGCAGGCGAAACATGATCGACTGTAAGGCCTCTTCAAAGGCCTCTATGAAGGGAACCCTGGTCACCCCGGGGCTCAGACAGCCGATTTCCACGCCTCCGCCGAAAAGACACAAGCTATAACAAGCCAGCCGGTGGAACACGTTTTGCAGGTCGATAACGACGGCTTTCTCACAGGCGTCGGTGAAGACGGGAAGAAGTTTTTGCTGGATCACGGCGGGCAGGGCGGCGGCCGCAAAGTCGCGGAAGGCGGGCGACGAGAGCGCCTTGCCGACCGACACACTGCGCTGCTTGAAAGACTCTCCGTCGTCCACCACAACTGACTCGCCGAACATGTCGCGAAACGTGTCCTTGTATTTCTCCCCTTTGCCGAAATTGTGGTACCTGGTTTTCAGCAGGTATTCAATGTTTGCAGGGTCGGCCGTGAAAAGGCGGCATTTCCAAGGCCCCAGAAGCCTGACCGTTCCACCATTGACGATAACAAGATCTGTAAGCCAGTCGTAAAGGTGGTCCAAGTGAAAAAGCAAAGAGGGAAGCACACCCACAACCGGCCACACCGTAGCCCCTCTAAATCTCGGTCGTTTCCGAGACCGCAAAGCCCAAATGAGTATGACGATTATTATTCCTACGCACCAGAAAGGAAGAAACGTCCTCTCATTCCCTACAATTTCGACCACGACGGCCATTTCTTTATCGTACCTCAGAGCTCTCCAATCTCTAAGCACTTAATAAAATACAGTGTTCAGTTCCTTAAATCTCCGTGGTCGGTGACTGAAGTTCGAACTATTAATAATATAACAACTGCCCGAAGGTGTTTTTCAAAATTTAATAAAAGCTACTAAATGGTTCGAACTTCGGGCAGTTGTTATATTATTAATTACTAATGCTACTCTCTTTCAACGAAGTAGTAATTACTAATTAAAAATCTAAATGTTTCGTATGTTTCAAACAGCTTAGCATATCTTAAAATGTGGAGTATGATGGTTATTCTTAGAGCTGTTATTGCTGATGTTAATTGTTCTATGCAGTCTCGTTAGGTTTTGCATTAGTTCTATTTATTTTGGGTTGTTGGTCTGGTGTTATGTAATTTCTTTTTCAGAACAATCTTTTGATTGCCATTCTTTATGTATTATGTTTTCTTTGATTCAATACAAAAAAATGATTCTCCAACTAATTTTCTATATAAAGAATTTGGATGGGAATGCTTACCAATCATTCTCATAATTATACTTCCCAAATAGGTAGAGTAAGCTTTCTAGAAAGGTTCACACAATTTGCAGGTTGTGTTTCCAACCTTGATGGCACTAGTACTACCATTTATTAAGAATTTTAAACATAGTTTTTAAAAGTTTGACTCGCATCTTTAGATTCACTTGTTTAAATTTACTTTATTCTTACATTTATTATAATAATTATTTCAATTATCTAATATTAGCTTAAGTTTTTATTATATGTAATTCTTTGTCATATATGATTGCAGTGAAAGCATTAATATTTATTAAATCTATTAATGAATCTGATCTTATACCCTTTGGATTTAGTCTTAGGTTTTAATCCTTTTACATTAGGATTTCATACGTAATCTTTTATATTATCATTTCTTTCCTTCGTAGTTGATTAAGTTTTGGAACAACCTTTATTTGACAATAACTCATTTAGTTGGAGTTTGGATAGTTATTGTATGATCTCTCATTTATCCCTACCCACCCAACCTTTTTTATTATTTATTTGTGTATCTTTTATCATGGAATCTCATCATCCCTTGCCTTTGGCATCTATTCATGCCTTAATCATAATTTTTTATATGTTATATGACACGTGCGCCTATATTTAACTTGTACTGTACCTCATTTATTATAATTTTGATGCTTTGATGTGTTTTCAAGACTAATTAACATCTAATTATTCTAACTCTTTCAATGAAATTGTCCCATCATCTTTGAGTAAGTTGTCAAAGTTCGTATGGCTTGTCCTCCTTTTAAACTCTCTGAATGGTACTATCCCAACATCTTTTGATAATTTTTGAAACCTTGCACATCTTCAATTGAGTGATAACTCTTAGAGTAATACTATTTCAACATCTTAGGGTAAACTATCAAAGATCATATGGCTTTAATTGGATAATAACTCTTTGATGGCACCATCCCAACATTTTTTAGTAATCTATCAAAACTCATAGATCTTCAGCTTGATAATAACCAAGTGGCACTTACACGCTTTCTTTCTTGTAGAGGATCCCCAATATTCAATGGTTGTATCTCTCAATGAATATGTTGACTGTAAAAATCAATGCCACTTATATTCCCAAATTTTAACTTGAATGCTTAGGTTTGGGATCTTGTAATATAGAAGGGGATTTTCCATCCTTCATTTCAACTCAATACTTTTTAACCCACCTAGACTTGTCTCAAAACTCTCTTAGAGGAGATATTCCAAATTGGCTATGGGATTTTACACACTTTTTTTATCTTGACCTATCTTCTAACTAGTTTGTAGGTAATTTACCCTTTACCCTACTTGGATTTAAACACAATTATCATGAAAGATCATTGATTGATTTGCATAACAATAAGTTACATGGAAATAGTCCCCTTCCTCCACAAAATGCTAAGTTGCTTATACATTTAACTTCTATTCTAAGATGAGGAATTCCTATAGAAATTGCAAAAAGGACAAAAAGGAAAAGAAAATTGATATGATGAATTTGAATTTTTTTCTCATGATGATATAGATGCATTTGTCACAACCTTGGCAACTCATACACTTGAAGCGCATGGTTGATAGAACTTGGAGCTTCCTTCTATATGACCTCCCATTGAGAGTGGTTTTTGAAGTATGAAGAATATGATGGCAAAAAGGAGTACCTTGGTGATGACTCTCATTTGAGCATAGTTAGGAATGGTAGGGTGTATTTGATTCTTAGATGGCCAAGTAAAGGGGATCAATAGTGTGTTGCATAACCTAAGTTGGCATGAATCTATTATTACTTAGCAAACTCAATGATGTGGGCACACGCAAGTTGATTTCTCTAGTGGAGGGTGTAAGATATTGTGAGGAGCTATGGTGCTTGTTAAAAGTATTTGTGTGGGTACTTAATTTTAATTAGATACATCGTTCAATGCAATAGTATTTGTGTTTTTGTAGTGAAGATATGTGTAGAATTTGGAACCAACAAGGAGGAGTATTCTTTTTATTTTTGATGGTTATGCTTTTTAGGTACCTTTAAGAAAGCTCTTACTTTAGATAGGAAACTACCTGTAGAGAAGATAATGCTATGGTACCAAAGAATGGGCCATATAGGTGAGAAGGGTCTAAGGACCTTAAATAAAATATTATTGAGGGGATGTATAATTGTACTCTTAAATTTATTTTTTGTAAATAAACTAAAATTAGTTTCAATTTTATTCTAATTTTCACAAAGCTTTGGGGGTCTTGGATTTAATTCACTTAGATGTATTTGGTCGTTTTAATGTTCCTTTGATTTTTATCTTTGTGATATGTAAATTTTATATATAATTATTCTAGAATGAAAAGTAAATATAAAGTTTTTGGTCAAATTAAGAAGTTAAAGATAAAGGTTTTAAAGAATGGCAATAATAGTGATTTTTATTGTATAGATTTTGATAGATTTTGTGTAAAGCACAAGATTGAGAAACATACGGCAAATCCATATACTTCCCAACAAAATAGCTTTGTAGATATAATGAGCAAGGAGAGAAATAAGAGTATGCTTACTGAAGCCAACTTCGAATAGAAGTTATAGGTAGAAGCAATTGCTATAATTTGCAGGGTCGGCCATATAAACGAAGTATTTCCAAAAGTCAGGAAGTCGTAAAAATGTCCCAAATGAGGAAAACATTCCCACAACCAACCACACCGTAGCCCCTCTAAAACTCGGTCGCCTCTGAAACCGAAACCCCAAATGAGTATGACGACTATTATTCCTACGCACCAGAATGGGCAAAACGGCCTCCCATTCTCTACAATTTCGACCAGAACGGCCATTTCTTTATAGTATCTCAGAACTCTCCTTTATCTGAGCACTTGATAAAATACAATGTTCCTTTCCTTAAATTCCCTGTGGTAAGTGACCGAAGTTCAAACTATTAATAATATAACAACTGCCAGAAGGCGATTTTCAAAATTTAATAAAAGCTAATGCTACTCTCTTTCATGGAAGTAGTAATTACTAATTAAAAATTTAAATGGTTGTCCAATTAATTTCCTATATACGGAATTTTGATAGAAATGCTTACCAATCATTCTCGGAATTATTGCTTCCATTGATGGCACTAGTGGTACCATTCATTAAGAATATTATCACTATTTTAAGCATGGTAGGTGTAAGTTTGACTCATATCTTTAGATTCATCCGTTTAAATTTATTTTCATTTATTATATATTTATTTCAATTATCTAATATTAGCACTTGCATTTAAAGGAAGTTCAAGGATTACATCCATAGAAAATTATATGTACAAATTCTAGTTGCATGTGGGTAAATTAAACAATTAATAATAAGTGTTAAAGTCTCATGTTTATATTTATTTTAGCATCCATATTTATTATACTAATTATTTCAATTATTGTTGGTTTTGGCAAAATGTGAGTTCAAATATGGTGTCATTGTTCTTCTCACCAATGGCCAAATCCCATTGGAGTGTTGCTATTGAGTGTTTATGTAGGGGATGAGGTCCTCCTTCTTGCCTTTCTTATACAAAGAGCCTCATTGTACATTTTTTATTGTCTTTTATAATAGTTATAAATAGCTATTGTGCTCATAATTTATTTGTGAAAGTTATCATTAGATTTTGCATTCAGATTTTGGTTGCTCCATCATGATATCAAAAGCCATGAATTACAATTGCCTTTCTAAATTTTGATAAATATAACATTCATTCCTATCATCATAGCATGGTAGAGACAAATGAACATACTTGTTGAGCTTGAAAGCCTAAAAATAAAAGTTAGCCTTTAGTTTCTTCAAATAAATGGTAACACTAATTGTTTACAAAAAAAAATCATCGTATACCTAGTATATCATATGAAATTCATATGGATCCATATATGTATAGAATTTTTGTAACATAAGGAAAAAAATTAGTAAAGGGGGCCTTTGGCTCTATTGTCCTCTACTATTTTTTGGTAAAAATTATTAGTTTACAAGACTTGGTTTTGGTTCCAAATTTGGGCATCTACCCATACCCTCCATCTATTTTGTGACTTGTAAATCATGCTTGAGCCAACATTGAGGAACCTACAATGACTACCACTACCATATTTTTCCAGAATATAACTCATGTTTAAGGTATTTTGTGAGGTGACCTCAAATTTTTAGCCTTGTGCTCTCTCCACAATGGCCACTTTTCTTTCTCATAGACAACGCTTATAACATTCATTGTACCCAACCTACTCCTTCATGAAAAATTAAACCCTTAGCTTCCAATATATCTTCTCAATCCTATTGATATTTCCATAGCCTCAAGTTTAGTTTTTTATTATTACAAGGTTTCAATAGTCATCGCCACCATTTTTAACTTAATTTCCCATATTTGACGACACTACTAGCACTAGAACCCTATGTCACAACCATCTATTGTTGATTATTAGTAGTCACACTAAATGGTGAACCTCATGGTTATAGTTCTAGTAGCCCTAAGGTCATTATTATTTTAACCATTACCACTGTTATGCCCTTAATATTAGTGTACATAAGGTCATGAATAGTTGGCTTGTGGATATCTTAACTCTTAATAAGTCACATTATCATTACTATATTGTTATTTAGTTATTTAGATCAGCCTAAGGCTTATATCTAGGTCTATCTAAGTCGGCCTACATGATATCTTGGGCATAAATAAGGTATATATAAGAGGTAGTGGGTCTTATTTAATCATCATATTGTGAATTATGTTCTCATTGGAGATATTTGGAGGTTTTTCCCCTTGAAGTGGCTTGTTATTCTTAGTTATTATGAACTATTTGAAGCATATTTCCTATAATATTCCTCTATTGTGCAAGTTATATCATTGCAAGTGATATCATAGCATGATCATGGTAGGTACTAGTGGAGCTTTTAATTTTTTCCCTTGTAGGTTTATTTTGTCCTCGGTTTTATTAGATGGGTCATGGGTTTTCTTTTTGAGTGTTTCAGACTTGTTATTAACGGTGGTCGGTCGCTTAAGTGGTATTTTATCCTTTTTTGGTCATGACTTTACTAACCCCTTTTACCTATCCTTTCGGTCTTTTGCGTCATAGTAGTATTATATTTCCATAGTATTGGGTCTATGAATTGTTTAGATTAACCATTAAATAATCTTTTTGACCTCGAGGGTCATTTCCCCATCCACCTAGTTGGTCCCCTTCTTTAAGAATAATTTTTTTGCGTGTGCAGATTGTGTGACCGTTGGATGAAGTGATTTTAATCTTAACCGTTCCTCACAAACCTCGCAAGGTTTCTGCTTACGTCATAAATATTGTGCGAGGCATGTGAGATGCTACCACCTGCCGCGTTTGATGGTGGGGACCAGTTTTTCTCGCTGAACGATGATGGATACTGATGTTGACAATTGTTTCTTTACCGATGCATTATGATCGTCCCTTGCTAACCTCGCGCAATTAAAACTTTAGTTTCAATAATGCTACAAGGTGTGTGATTTTTTGATGCATGGATGTCGATGTTGTACTCTGGACGACCAAGGTGGGGCCCATTCCATGCTAATGTCGTGCCTGGTAGGTGATTTTTTTGTCCGTTTGATGACTGGAGAGTGGACATGACATTTTTAAACTGTTTTAACTTAATCTGAGTCGTTCTCCTGGCCAACATTGCTTTTGATCAATAACTCATATTTAAAATAAACTGGTGTTGTACTATAGCCGTTTTATCTTGCACGAGTGAATAGTAATGGTCGAGTTCGACTCTGCCTGCATAATTAAATGCTAAAATTCATGAATTGTTATTTATGTGATGTATCTCTACATTGAGGAAGAATTTATTGGTATTGAGTGAAGCAAGTTGTTGTTGTGATTTCTCAATTTCATTGCCCTCGATGTTCTGTGAATGAACTGTAAGTAGCATGTATGCCATTTCTTTTAATTTCAGAAGATTTTATGGTTGTTTGCTAAACAATTAGTGATTGTTTCCTGCTCTGTTCTTGGAGAATTGTTTGAATAGATTTTCTTTTAGAGCTTGTCTAGGTAATTGCTTGGGATTCTAGAATCATGAGGTATTTTTTTGTCTAAGACTAAAGGGAGAAAATTATAATTATTTTCCATTTGAAAATAAGAAAACCCTAGTTTGAGTTATCATCTGTTTGATATAAATGACACCCAAGGCCCGAAGTTTTGGTTCTAAAACCACTACCAAGTATTTCTCCCAAGATGTTATTGATTTTTTAAAGCCCTCTACTAACAAGAAGCAAGAGGGAAAGGTTTTTTTCTATGGACCCCTACTTTTGGAAGGGCTAACAGACAAGCAGAGTACAATTTGAGATGTCGAGTTACCATATATCGGGTGGCAATTGTTCTCTAATTGGTTTGGGAATAGGAGTTTATCGGTCCCTTTGTGTAACCCATGGAGGTTAGACTTGGGTAAGTTGGTGGTGCCTAATGTCTACATGGATGTAGACCTTTTAAAGGATATTGCTGCGAGATATGGCCCTATAACCCAAGTTGTTAGAACTCATGCTGGTGTGCAGATGGTTAAGGTAACCAGAGAAGAAATCACAGAGATTTTCAAGTTGCATTAATGGAGTCAAGATATGGTTCCTTTCAACCTTGAGGTTTTCAGACAAGAGTATAGAAATACTAAGGGTTTGTTAAGAACATCCCTTTCGATACCTCATCTAGCTATCTCAGGAAGAGGAAAAAATCAGAAGAAGGTAGTGATTGGTAGGAATGAGCCTGAACCTTTTTATGTGGACTATTTCTCCAATTATTTCAAGAAGACTGTTTGTGCTTTATGTCAAGTTCTTGGAGTCAGTTTAAAGACAACCTTGCCTACTGATATTATGTACATGGTCATAAATCTCCAACACCCAAGTTTCAACATGGTGTATGATTTTTCCTCTTACCTAGTAGAGAAAATGCACACAGGTCTAGTGGCTTTAAAGGGGGGGAGAAATTGGGTTGGATTCAAGTGGTTTTCCTTGTTAATCCACATGTTTCTGTATAGGGGTCAGGCTATGTTTGAAAGAGATATGGAGTTAAAGAAGAAGGAAGGTAATATTGAAATGCCTGCCCAATATTGGACTAGGATTCTTGACATGTATGATCATAAGTTTGATTATGTAACTTTCCATAATGTCTTTGGATCTAAATTAAGGAAGGCTTTGGTTCATGACTCCCCAAGGATTCCAAAAGAAATTCATGACTTCTTGAGGCCGATGGAGAGGAGACCTAAATTGAACATAATGTACAATTGGGGAGACATTATCCCCTATCATAACACAACAGTTTTTAGGGTTTTTGGCACCAATGTTAATACAAGGGTTCTTCCAAGGGAGGTGCCTCTTAGAATTGGATTCTTGGAGATCATGAGGCAGTTGGGAGGTGCTCAAGAGCTATATTTGCCATTTGAACAGAAGAACGGTTCTTTCTTCCCTGGATATACATCATTTTTCAATTTTGTTATGGAAAAGGGAGGACAGAAGGAGTTACATACATTACTTGGGCCTTATAGGCTAAGGACTGTGTGCCCCAAGAATCATGAGAGGGTTTTATCTCTCAAATGAAGGCAAAACATCAGACAAGTATATTTGTCCACAACTTCTACTTTCCTGAGGACATCATCAGGAATATTTTTTATTTGGAATTACAAGAGGAGAGAAAGGCAATGTATATTGCATACTCTGAAATGGTAAAAATTAAGTGGGAGAGAATATTTGGTTTCTATTGGGAAAGTCTACCTCAACTTTTTGGTATTTTCCATTGAAGACTTGGGCGATTTCTTCATGTTTATGGCCTTTAGTGCCATACTGATGCTTGTTCTTTCCTTGGTGGCATGGTTGTGTGGTTTACTGCTTTACCGAAGGCCGCCTTACTATGTCTAGTGGTTGGGCAGTGCTACCACTATACCACAAAGGTCTCTTGGAGGTGGCGCAATTGCACGGTGAGTGGTTGAGTGGCGGAGGTTTAGCTTACCACCATACCATGGGGTGCTCATGTTGGTGGCAAGGTAACGTGGTGGATGGAGCAATGGTGGCAAGCTGGCAAAGGAAGCGGTTACCGCCCTACCATGGAGGCTTATTCTTAAGCCTCAGTGGGCGCGATAAACCGTTGACGGTTGGTGGCAACAGTCTGGTGACGGTTACTGCCCTACTACGATCGATGCTCGAAGTGACCGTGATGGGCACACTAAGACCACTTGTAGTTTGCCAAAGCGGTTACTGCTCTACCGTGGTGAGACCTGGTAGTCTTCACGGTAGCGTGGTATGATCATTGATGGTCTATTGGGCAGTTACCGCCACACCACAATGAGGCTTGGGAAGGTTAGCAATAGCATAGTGGGGTTGGCGGTCAGTTCAAGTAGTTACCGCCATACCGCGAGGCAAGCCAAATGGGTCGGGGCTAGCGCGGTGGTGGTCTATGGGCTAGAGCTCGAAGGAGCTCAGATGGCTTACTGCCATACTGCGAGGCGTGTTGGTCTGGGTAGCGGTAGCGCAGTAGAAGGAAAATGGACTCGAAGCTCGATTGACCAAGCTTGACCAAGCTTGACCAACAATCAAAGTGCAACAGAAAATGAGATGGTGACATGTGGAATTTTTTTGTGATCCCATTGGTCGATGTTTCATTTCCTGAGTATGATTAGGCTGCATTATTGACTAGAGGTTGACAGACATGTCTGAGACTGGATTTAATGTTGTGTGGCTCGATGCTTGCAGATCAAGCAATGCACATTATCAGAAATGGAAGGCATGCAGGTGGATAATTTATTATCCTGATGATCATTGTTGGTAGGGATGGGTTGAACAGGTTGGCACACAGTATATGCATTCCGGTATGCAGATCGATATAGATGATGAGTGATAATAGAGAGAGGCTGAGAGTGTTCGATTAGTTCAACCATGAACACTTAGACTCTCAGATCTGGTAAGATGTGAACCTATGAGGCCAAGAGGCTAGGCTGGCCGTGAGGTTGGCTATGACAGTCATTTTTGAGGAGTTGAAGGGAATCTATAAAGTATGTCATGAGGACATTGTAACTATGTGAAGATTCTATTATGTGTTGCCTGTATTCTTTCTCCAGATCAACAAGATGTAATCTCCTGAAGAGCATAGCTCTGGTTTTGTATTGTAACCATTTTTGTTACTGAATAATACATGTGACCTGAGTGTTTTGGAGGGTGAGGTTTTTTACCCGAAAGGGTTTTCCCCACGTAAATATGTGTGTTTATAGTTTTGTCTTTCATGGTTTTTTGATTCATGTTCTTAAATCTTTTCTTGTGTTGAATCTATTATTTTTCAAGCATTTACTTTCCTTAGTAGGATCAATGGGGGATCAATTGTGCATGTTTCCACTTTATGGCATAGTTGGTTGTGTCTTTGTTGTGAATTTGAATTGAAATCACTAAGACATTATTGTCTTAGATGTTTATCTTGATGACAAAACTAAACTCCTTATCCCCAACAAGTTGTATCAGAGCATGTTTGAAGGAGGTCGAGGCTTGATGATACCAACCAGTGGTATCAAAGTCTTCTCCTGGTTACTGGAGTTCTAGGTATTTCTCCTGTGAATATTTCTTAGTCTGGCAAGCTTGAGGAAGTCTGGAGAAATTGGTTGGTGATTGATCCTTCAATGAATGGAAGTGTGTGCTTCATTGATTCAACACGCAATTTTGAAAGACATTGGAGAAGTATGGAGTTGATCATGTTGTGGCAGTGTGATCTGAAGCTCTTGGCTGGTAAAAAATTTCCTGATGCAAAGGGTGTGAGATGTGATTCTGGTTGTGTTACAGCGAAGCGTGGTCTCATTCTGGGTGTTTGTATGAGAGGCTCCTTGGCGGTATGGACTTGCTTGTGTTGTTGATCAGCTATGGAGAGTTGTGCTTGTGCTTGGTGTTTTTGACTTAGCATTGAAGGAAGTTTCTTTGGTGCCCTGATTGCATGGAGGCTATGAAGTGATATTGGTGTTCTGCAACTTCTAGATAGCCTGGATCTCTCATTTTCTTGTGCATGACTATGGTGTTGGAATTGGTCTAAAATGGACCTGTTGTTCCTGTGTGCCTATTTCTTTCACTTGCATGGTTTAGATTCATGTCTTTGGCTCTGAAGGTTTTCTGTAGACTTTCCTAAAAATTCTATGTTGCATTTTCATGTTCTTTCATTGTTTTGGTTAATCGTGATGGTTGTGTGTAGACTCTTGAATTGTCCTAATGAGCAGTGAATATGGAGATGCATGGGTGTTTTATAAACACTGTGGTTTTGTAGGTTTTACATAGTCAAGATAAAACGTGCGTTGTGTGGAGATATTGCCTACTATTTTCTAGATCGTGGCTTTTGGGGTGTGAATGGATGAGATAGCTGCAGTTCAACTTGTTTGGAGGAGAATTATCTTCTTTACATGAGACTGTTGGTATGTGTTTACTTTCAGCATTCTTGTGGTGTTTTTTTTTGGTTACCTAGAATTTGGTGCTTGAGTTGTGGATGTGATTGGCCAATTGGATCTGTTGTTGATCTGGTGTTTGAGTCATGCTTGTCTGCTTTGGTTATTCTCTTTGATGATCTCAGTTTTGCAGTTTCTAGTGTAATGATATATTTGCAAGTTTCATTTGGTTGCATCCACGAGCTATGCAATGTTGTGGGTTGTCCTTACCTACATGTTTTTTATGAGATAACTCGGAAGTGGACTGTCAATATCCATGAGGTTGTAACTATGTGGTGCAGATCTGTTAGTTGATCTTGTCTGTGGTCACTTGTGCATTGGTATGGTTGTTTTGAGATAAGAGGAAGAATGGTGTTTGAGTACTTGAATATTCAGTGATGGGGACCTGAAGCATATGAATCATGGTGTCATGGAGAGCTTGTTACACTTGCTAGTGTAGGATTTTGATAGTGATGGTGTGGTCTATGTGATTTGGTAATCTTGGTGTTGTTCGGCGTTATTGTCTGATGGACATGTTGTCATTTTATACTTGGATTTTTTTAGATCAGCAGATGGTTGGTCATTATGCTTGGAGAGCTTAGTGTCACAGTTTAGTGGGAGCTTTAGCAATGGTTGTGGACTCATCACTTGGTGATGAATGATATTCTTTGGTGTTGTAGATGTTTCTTGAGGACTCTTAGATCCTATTATTGCAGAAGAGTTCTTTCACATCTACATGGTCACTATTTGAAGATGTGCAACATCTTGGAGCCATGAAGGACCTTGGTAGTCTTTGGCTGTGATGCTGGTGGTGCTTGACAGGTGATGTTGTTTTAGAATTTGTTTGCTTTATGTCATGGTATACTCTTGTATTAGAGCTTTGGAATGCTATATTGGCTCTTGAGACCATTGCTTATTCACTTGAAGCATGGTATCTCCTAATGGGGATGTGTAGATCATGGTGTCATGATAATTTCCTATTCAACTTGGTTGGAACTTTGACAATGATCTGGTGTTTCTCTTTTATTTGAGTACATTGGTCATATGTTGGAGGACTTCATGTTTATTGCAATGATGCAGTTTGGAGTTAGCATGAGATGATAGGTGTTGGTGCTAATGGATGCATGGAGAATAAGGTGAGGCTGGAATTATTTTGAGAATGTTGTTGTTATAGCTGAAATTTTGAGTAGCCTGCACCTTGGTTGAATGCGAGTTCAACAAAGACCATGAAGGAGAATTCTCTTGGGTAATTCATGGTGGCTTGTATATCTTGGAGGAGCATCTCTTCTTTTCTTCTTGGTCTACTCGATAGTGGTTTCACTTTGAAAGGTATTTTCCCATTATATCTTTCAGATGTGTGTTATGCTTTATCTTTCATGATATGAATCTTGAGTTTTTTTGAGATTCTAGAGGATTCATAATGGAAGGTTGATAGCATAGTGGATCTCCTTGTGCTTTTGAGGACTGATAGGAGATGTTTATATGGGTTAATCTAATCTTCTTTGAGGTGCTTACATCCATGGATTTTTTGTATTTTGTTAATGCTTTTCCTTTGGGATGTGAAGAAGATCATTCTTGACATAGCTAGCATATAGAAGTGTTTGTAGAAGGGCATATTTTTGATTTGTTGTTTCTCTCTAATTTGCTCTTATTCTCCCTGATTGTTCTTTTGACTCTAGATGTGAGTTGCCTTTGTGGTATCAAGTTGGTCACAGTTTTTGGTCATGTGTTGTCACTTGGGTGATGACATGAAGGCGCATTTACTTCTTTCTTCAGTCAGGTTTGGAGGAGTTTGGAAGAACTATGGAAGACAGTTGAGAGAAATGTTTCTTGTAGCAGGTGGTTGCAGGTGTTGCAGATCAGTGTGGATGTTCCTTGGAACTACATGGTTCCTCATTTCTATATGTAGGGTTTGGTGGACTTGGTATGCCTGGATCACCTGTCATGGTGCTTTTCTTTGCACTCATCTGGGCAGTACCCTTGTAGTGGGAGTACCTGGACATGTTGGGTCATTTGACTAGTTGACACATGGTGCTTTTTTTTGTTGTTGATGGGTTGGTTATGTGATGGGATGAGTTTACCGATGTTCATACTTTTGAGGTATGGGTGATTGGATTAGCATGAGTTGTGGGTGTTTTTTTTCAATCACACATGGGTTTGTTCAGTTGGATGAGAGCAGTCATTTTTATGGTTGTTATTCTAGCTGATGGTTTTATCTTGTTCTGGAGATTGGTTATCTTTTTGTGTTCACATTGTGCCTTCTGGCTACTTTTGTGGTGCCTTTGTCACCTAAAGGATCATATGTTTGTGTTCCTAAGACTGGTGTTTTTCTGCCTTGGCATGTTCCTGTGTTTGGAGATGTTGCCTGAGATGGTAGAAATTTTTGGATGTCATTGCAGGTGTCTTGATTGGAGCGTGGAAGCATGGTTTTGGTTCTTGTTCGGATATTTGGAGGAAGCTTGAAATTCTTCGACAAGTGGGAGATTTTTTGGAAAGTTTGCCTCAACTTTTTGGTCTTTCCATTGAAGACTTAGGCGATTTCTTCATGTTTATGGCCTTTACCACCATACCGCTGCCTATTCTTTCCTTGGTGGCATGGTTGTGCGGTTTACCGCTTTACCATAGGCCACCTTATTCTATCTGGAAGTTGGGCGGTGCTACCGCTATACCACAGAGGTCTCTTGGAGGTGGCGTGGTTGCACAGTAAGCTACTAAGTGGTGGAGGTTTGGCTTACCGCCATACCGCGATGTACTCCTATTGGTGGTGAGGTAACGCGATGGATGGAGCAGTGGTGGTGAGCTGGAAAAGGAAGCGGTTACCGCCCTACCATGGAGGCTTATTCTTAAGCTACAGTGGGCACGGTAAACCGTTGATGGTTGGTGGTAGCGGTTTGGTGATGGTTACCACCCTACTATGGTCAGTGCTTGAAGTGACCACAGTCTCCATGGTAAGACCACTGGCGCTCTGCCAAAGTGGTTACCTCTCTACCGTAGTGAGACTTGGTGGTCTTTGTGGTAGTGCGGTATGACCAGTGACGGTCTGTTGGGCGGTTATTGCCACACCACAAGGAGGCTCGGGAAGGTTAGTGGTAGTGCGATGGGGTTGGTGGTCAGTGTAGGAAGTTATCACCATACCATGAGGTGAGTCGGATGGGTTGGCGATAGCGTGGTGGCGGTATGTGGGCTAGAGCTTGAAGGAGCTCAAATGGCTTACCACCATACCATGAGGCATGTTGGTCCAGGCAGTGGTAGCACGGTAGAAGGAAAATGGGCTCAGAGCTTGGTTGACCAAGCTTGATTGAGCTGGACTGACAATCAAAGTGCGATAGCAAATGAGATGGTGACACATGGAAGTTTTTTGTGATCCCGTTGGCCAATGTTCATTTCCTGAGTGCAATTAGGCTACATTATTGAATGGAGATTGACGGACATGTCTAAGACTAGATTTAATGTTGTGTGGCTTGATGCTTGTGGATCAAGCAGTGCACGTTATTAGAAATGGAAGGCATTTAGGTAGATAATTTATTATCCCGATGACCCTTGATAGCAATGATGGGCTAAATAGGTTGGCACACAATATATGTTTTCTAGTGTGCAGATCGATATAGATGATGAGTGATAACAGAGAGAGGCTAAGAGTGTTCAAACGGTTCAACCATGAACACTTAGACTCTTGGATCTAGTAAGATGTGAACTTGTGAGGCCAAGAGGTTGCACTGGTCATGAGGCTAGCTGTGATAGTCATTTGTGAGGAGCTGAAGGGAATCTATAAAGTATGTCATGAGGACATTGTAACTATGTGAAGATTCTATTTTGTGTTGCCTGTATTCTTTCTCCAGATCAACAAGATGTAATCTCTTGAAGAGCATAGCTCTGGTTTTGTATTGTAACCATTTTTGTTACTAAATAATACATGCGAGTTGAGTGTTTTGGAGGGTGGGGTTTTTTACCTGAAAGGTTTTTCCCCATGTAAATCTGTGTGTTCATAGTTTTTTCTTTCATGGTTGTTTGATTCATGTTCTGAAATCTTTTCTTGTGTTGAATCTGTTATTTATCAAGCATTTACTTTCCTTAGTAGGATCAATGGGGGATCAATTGTGCATGTTTCTGCTTTATGGCATAGTTGATTGTGTATTTTTTGTGATTTTGAATTGAAATCACTAAGGCACTATTATCTTAGATGTCAATCTTGATGAAAGAACTGAACTCCTTACCCCCAATAGTTTCAATCCCATACCTAATGTTGAATACAAGTTACACAGGGCAATGTAAGCCATTCATAATTTTGAGAGTTTGGTTGGGGTTTTGAAAGATGAAAGGGTTGTGGAGGAAAGGGGAAAATCACAAAAAATCGAGGAATACCCTGAAGTAAGGTTAGAGGAGAGGCCTACTTATCAGCCCCAAAAGAAGAAAAAAAAATTCTAGAAGAAGGGAAAGTAGGGCTAAAGATGCTTCTAAAAATATTGCACCATCTTCTTTAGGGCAGTCAGTGCCAAATATTGTTGATTTGGATTCTCCTCCTAGTTTCTTAGAGCAGGTCTGCCCACCATCACCAAAGAGGCAGAAGGTTGAAAGAGTAAAGATGGTTGATTGTGAGGTGATGAGGATGATGACATTATTGTGACTCCAGATGAAATGCATCATGAGATTCCATTAGACCTAGTTGACACTACAACAAGTTTAGGGGCAGTTACTTTGAGGTTAGGAAAAGATGAAATCAAAGGAATAACAAGTAATGATGACTTGGGAATAGAAGCCAGCAAAGAGTTCATGATGGATGATTCTTTTATTCAAACTAGTTCTTTTAAAGATTTTGTGTTGAGAGCACATACTGCATTATATTCTAAGAAGGTGGCCCATGAGAGAAGTCTTCATCTAGAGCTCCTTGAGAAGGTCATTCAATCTAAGGTCAGAGAATAGATGAGAGACACTAGACATATATTTTGAAACCTAAGCAAGCGTCTTGGATAAAAAATAATTTCATTAAACCAAGATAAAGAGACAAATTGAACTTCATGTGTGTTGTTTCCAATGATTTCCTGCAAGATCAAAATCCCAAAGCCAAAGTTCAAGAAAATTAGTCTAAAAGTCCATGAGCAACATCTTGAGATTCTCCTTGAAGTAAGCGAAATACTTGTATAAAAATTTTACAAAAAAGCCTCAAGGAATAATCTAGCATTGTATGCATTTTATTGTCAACAAAATCCCAAAATGTTTGAAAGGTTTGCTTTTCTCCCATAGGAAGTCTAGCATGTTCTTCAATACTGAGGTTTTGTAGAGAGAGTCGTGTCTAGGATAAGGTTCAAGATCAAAATCGTCATTCTCATTCATTCAACCAAATCTCATTTCATCATCAAACCTTTTGTGAACTCTAGAAAAAATAACCATGCTAAACTTAGAGGGCTAAATCAACATCACCCTATCTTGGCTTAACACACCTAGCCAAAATAGTCAAACCATTGGAAAAAATTTCTTTAGGATAATGCAACTTCTTAAAGTCTATTAGTTCACAATTACATTGGCTTAACACACTTAGCCACTTCATCCATTTGTGCAAGTTCCCCTAGGATAACGCAACTTCCTAGGGAATACAACTTCACAGCAATCTTGTTTGACTTAAAGCATCTAGTCAAATTATCACAATCAATCTAGAAGCCCTTACAAGTTTAACATATACCTTAAAAATTTCTTCAAAAGGTTTCACTCACTCATCCCATCCATTTATCCCATCACCATTACCACCATCTTTTGATCATTTAGCTTCCCTAGTTCCTCACTTTTGAGCCTAAAAGGTTAGGATCGAACAAATCCCTATTTTTTATGGTCCAAACAAGATCTCAATATAAGAAGAAAATGGAGAATATCAGAGAAATATCAACTTCTATGGACATGAGTTAGTTAAACTCCCAAGTGAACCTAGTGGGATCAAGGAATCCCCCAAGTAACTCTCCCTTATCATCACAAAATCCTCAAGAGGAGAGTCATCAAGAGGACATCACAAACGAAGACATGGGGATGACACAATCTGAAATCATGAAGATGGTTCAAAATCTAGAGAACCACAAAATTGTCAGTGCTATGTTCAAATACTTAAATACGCTAGCAGGAGGAGGGGTCTAGTTCCCTCCCAACCTTGACGCAAGCACTAGTATAGATATGCCTCTTAAAAATACATCCCCGATGTCAAATTTCAATCAAGAAGTACCTTGCACCACATCGGCCATCACACCAACCTCACCGAATGTGAACAAGGGGAGTGCCATGTTTGAAGAATTGCAAAAGCATCGCCTGGTGGCTAATAAAGAGGCAGTCATCACCACCACACCAGTTACGTCTGTCCTAGAAAATCCATCCCACCCATACGTCTCACTCACTTTCCATAACCACGTGGGCTCATCTTTGTTTTGTGCAACACCAGCTTGTCAATCAAACATACAAGCCTCTCTACCACTTGGAGAAGGAGGCTTGTTTGAAAAAATTGACATTGCAAATTATTTTCTCCAATGTAACATTCCATCCCTTCTCCCATTTTCTTTCACAAACACATCACCTCTGGGATTGGGTTTTCCTCCTCTCAACATAGATGGTTCCTTGGAACCTAGCAATCTAAACATCACGCCCAATTCCCTCTTCTTACCCATATCATCACAACAACAAGTGGCAACCATACAAGCCACCACCGCAATTGGTCCTCAAGTATCCCAAAGTATACCATCTCAAGGACCAATCATCTCAACCACCCCTCCAACAACCCAAATTCCAATCACCACCGCAATCCGTCCACCCATCAGAACAGTTGGCATGATTCCTATTCCACCACCAATCCCACAAAAAGCCAATATGATGAACTCATTTACCACGCTGATCCAAACCCTTCAAAAGGCCAACCAATAGAGAGTACTCCAAAACAAGCAGCAAGCGCAAGATTAATCCCAAGCCCAAAGCACAAGCCCAAGCCCAAGCCCAAGCACAAGCTCAAGCTCAAGCCCAAGTGCAAGCTCAAGCCCAAGCCCAAGCACAATCCCAAGCCCAAGCCCAAGCACAAGCTCAAGCCCAAGTGCAAGCTCAAGCCCAATCCCAAGCACAAGCTCAAGCCCAATCCCAAGCACAAGCTCAAGCCCAAGCTTAGGCCCAACAACAAGCACAAGCATAATACCAAGCGCAATTGCAAGCGATCCATCTCCAAGCCTACCAACAAGCCCTGCAATACTTTCAGGCACAACAACAGCTTGACCAACAACAAGCTTTGTTGGTGCAACAACAACTAGACCAGCAACAAGCTTTACTAGCACAATAGCAGATTGATCAACATCAGGCTTCATGGGAACAACAACAAATGGACCAACCACAACAAGATCAACAACAAGCATTGTTGACACAAATGCAAGCATACCATCAGGCTTAGAATGCACAACCGAGCTTGCAAAAAACACCTACTATTACTCTCCCCACCCATCAAACACCTTGAACACCTCACAACTCATTCATTCCACCTACCGATCCGAGCAAAGATGTCGCAACACAAATCAAACTGCTTTCACAACAAGTGTTGGACTTACAAGCAGGAAAAACCATGAGAACACTGAGTAACTTGTGCCCTTACCCTTTTGACAGAAGTCTCACCATGATACCATTCCCAAAGGGATTCGAGATCCCCAAATTTGACAAGTACAATGGAATGGGTAACCCTGAAAACCATGTTAGGGAGTTTTAGGTGCATTGCATGGAAGTCGCATACGATGACACATACCTGATGCTGCTCTTCCCTCATAGCTTGATTGGTCTAGCCATTGAATGGTTTTCTCACCTAGCCATGGGCATTAAACATTCAAGGAAATCATAGAAGCCTTCCTTAAGAATTACGCTTTCAATATGGGTGTGGATGTTAGTTTGGAAGAACTATTTGCACTCAAACAAAGAAAAGGAGAGGATTTCACATCCTTCTTGCAAAGATGGCGATTCAAGGCCAATCAGAGCAAGTGGACCATGCCAGAAGAACAACAAGTTTGCACCATCATAGCCAATCTAGATGAAAACTTGGCATTTTACTTAAAAATGTAGTGCATCACATCTTATGATCAACTGATCCCAAAGGCACTCAACATTGAAAGAGCCCTTACTGCGCGAGGAGGCACACCAACATTCACTCCACCGTAGGATAACTGCCTGTCTAACAACTACAATAATAAACCTCAAACATGGTCAAGGAATAAAAATATCATGAACGATGGCGTGGTCGATGCTAAAGTGGTCATCAGTGCCCCTAAGTAGAATACCCAAACCCATCATCAACCGCAAAATCATAATCGCAACAATATGCAGACTAATGCGGTAGTAGCACAACAACAAGAATACGCCCACCAATCAAATCAACAACTTGGGTAATCAAGGAGGACCACCTCCCCGTAACAAGTATCCTCCCAAGTGGAAATTCATAGATCTTGGTGAATCAATTGAGTCCATAATGAAAAAGCTGGTCAAAGAGAACCCAATCAAAATCTCTAACTTTAAGCAGTACATGGAACCCATGACCAAGCTGCCATGGTATAATGAGAACCTCCTTTGTGACTTTCACAAAGTCAAAGGACATACCACCACCAATTGAATGAGACTCAAAAACATCATCCAAGACCTCATTGAGGATTAGGTCATCAACATCGAGCAACCAGTCGGAAACCAAGACTTGAAAATATACACGAATCTGATGCCAAACCATAACCAATGGAAGAATCAAGGAAATAATCAAGGGAACAATAAAGGCAAGCAAAAGTATGCTAGTGTTAATCTAGTGTGTGAGGAGATAGTTGGGTGTGTTGATGAAATGGTCATAGTCATAAATGTCAAGGGAGCCAACAATGACTGTGGAGTCACTACACGAGGTGAAAAGGTTACGATTGTCGGGGCACAAGCTAAGACCCCCATTTCTAATACAAAGGCCATCCCCTATGACTACAATGTCATTGACGAGCTCAAAAGAACACCCACCCAAATCTCCATCATGGAACTATTGAAAATATATGCTGCCCATAGGAAGATCCTTGATGAAGCACTTATTGCATCCACCATCTCAGCCACCCTTGACATAGAACAATTCTAGGCTATTGTGGGTAACATCGTTACCCCAAATCTCATTACATTTTCAGGCCAAGATTTCCCCTCGTAGCCATCTCATAACTATGCACTCCACCTCCAAGTACTAGTACATAAAAAGAAAGTCAAATGAGTCCTGGTGGATGGAGGTGCAGGCCTTAATATTTGTTCTCTAAAGCTCATCAAGAAATTGGGATTCACCGAGGATTCCATCAATAAGAACAAAAGCATCACAATAAGGGCGTATGATGACCAATAAAGAGTGTCTCAAGGCACTATCAAAATCCCCATCTAAGTGGGGCCGACAACTATGGAAACCACCTGTTAGGTCCTCAACCTTGACGTGCCATACAACATCCTCCTAGGACGCCCATGGATACATGGAATGAAGGCAGTGGCCTCGACTTACCACCAATGCACCAAGTTCTCACATCAGAATAAGGAGGTCACTATATATGGAGATCCCAAACCCTTTGCCTACTGCAAAAACATGGAAGCCAAGTTTTATAAGATCCCCCAAGTACCCAAAAATGATGAAGGACCATCTACTTCATACATAGACCCAACTAATCTTGCTTCCACTTTTGCAACAAAGACACCCACCATCCCTGACATATCTGTGCTCTATCCTATCTACTGCATCAAAATGTGAACCCCTAAACCTGCAAATGCACAAAGACAACAAACACGATTAGATGTTAGTTCAAATTCATGAAAAGAGTGAGGGATTCCCCATATAATCCATCTATTCAAACTAACTATTAGGAAATAAAGAACAAACTAAATTAACATGAAATTAAATCCTAATCTAGCCAATAGAGTGATGATCCCATGGGGGAATTGGTGCCGATGGAGTGTTGCAATTGGCCCTTTTCCAATTCCTAGGTTACAATGAAGATGAATCTAGAAATGGTCAAATCTCCAAAGAGATTTGAGCATAACCTTGATAAAATATGTGAAATATGGTGAATACTTGGATATGATAAGAAAAATTAGTTCTCAATTGGAGAGAGTAACTTTGCATGTGGATTGTGGATGATAAGTGAGGAGAGGAGTCTTCAATTTAGAAGAAGTGAGAAAGATCAAGAAATGTGGGACAAAGGATAATCCAATGGCATTGTGCCACTTGTCCACATGTGGCTCGAGGAGGAGTGAGCACATTTTGGCCAATGTACATGATAAATGCATAAATTTGAATTTGAAATTGTGAGTTGACTTGTTGAAGAGGGAAAAGAAATGAAGTTAATGTCACTTGGCTCAAGGCCAAGGACATGTAAGAGGTCTTAAATGCCTTGTTGGAAGGACTAAGCCCACTTGGCTTTTCGAATTCAAATGGGGGAATATTCCATTTTTATGCTTTGTGAGGGAAAATAGATGAATTAATAAATCAAAGTATTTGGTTTATTGTGCAACTTGCATTCTCTAAAGAATTTTAGTGAAAGGGATTAACTTAATCATGGTTTTGATTAAATTAATGAAGAATTAGGTGATGTGACAATTTAGAATTAAGTTTACGAATAAGTTTTAAGTCAGGAAATGAGAGGAAATGATTTAATTAAATAAATGATTTGATTTAGAAAATCTAGAGGGAACTGTTGGATTAAATCAAATAAAGTTTAATTTATTCAATTTAATAAGAGGACTTTAGAGATTTTAATTAAATAAAATTATTTATTTAATCAAATAGGGATGTAAGGTTAATTAAATTAAATAGATTAATTTAATCAAAGGAGGTGATAGACTTAATCCAATAAATAATGATTTATTAATTTAAGAGATGGAATGTGATGAGATGCTAAGAGTGTGATTTAAGAGGAAATGTTGTTAGTAATCAGGATCAGATGTGCCAAAACGAATATGTACATTTTCCATGTCTACAGAGATAATTGGCACAAGAGTATCTAAAGATACATTGTAGGGATCACCCTCCCATGTTTTGCAGAGCCCAAGGTGTAGAGAATTGTTCTAGAAAACTTTCACCTATTTGTTCGCCAATCCCTCCATATGATTGACCATTGCAAATGGTAACTCCATAGATTATATGTGAGATCGGTTTGCATATTTAAAAAACCAATAGATTGGTGACTGTGTTGGGGAAAAATCTAGTCTAATGCCTCTATTTCAAAATAATACACAATTAGAGTTATTAAATACATTTTTATTTATTGTATGAAGAAATCACAAATAAATTCTCATCATCTAGGTTATGTTGCATTTTGTAAGTCAAGATTCTTGGTATCTTTTTTTGTTTCTTGTTATTTTGTGTTTAATTTCTCATAGTATTTCCAAAGCCTCTCAAAATTTATCATATATTTTTAATTCCACATTGAGTGGGTGGTTACTCTGAAGTCTCTCGTGCTATTGAAATTTTAATTTCAATAAAATTGAGAGATAGAGAGTTTAAGAGGAATCTAAAGCCATGAGAGGAACTATGAGTAGTATGAATAAGCATCCTAAAAAAACACTAGAAGGATAATTACCATGTAACACTGGGCCATCATGGAAAGAAAAGAATGCAGAAATAAGTAAGTCTGTCAATCCTCATGTAATCAGTTCTGAAAATTTAAATGAAGTTGTTCAAAGTAATATGTATGAATATGGTATGCCCTTTGATAATGAAGAAAATATTTTTACAAAAGAGGCTATTACCACTCGTCAAGCTACTAATACTAGTTATCCATGTCCTAGTCCTAAGGTTTCAAAATAATTTAAGCCTTGGAAGTTTAGGGATAGACATTTGGATCCTAAACTAGCAGTCAGGAGGGAAATCCTGGGGCTACTTTTATTTACAATGATCAAAATTTTGACCCAAGAAGAATATCTCATAGTATAACTCCTAACCCTTTTTCACAAAGACAAGTGTTGAACCTCACAAATTACACTCTTGAGCATGTGATTCAGATGTTACTATAGAAGATGCAAAAGAGTTAATTAAGGATATGAAAGAACTTTAGGAGGAATCCTTAATGCTTAATAAGCTAAGAGCCTAACAAACAAAATAAAAGGAGGAAAAATTAAAGGCTACTTGAGAGAGATCAATTAAGGAGAAGGGTAAAGAGAATGAGATCGTTGGTTGATGAAGAGCCCTCTCCCACTACTACTTATCAGCCTTCCCTTACTCCAAATAATGAAAAAAATAATGTGAATATCATCGTTGGAAATTTTTTTGCAATAACATACACAAGTTACATTATAACAACCACAGTTTCAAATCCTTCCAATACCACCAAGAAACCTCAGCCTATAGATATCAAAAAAAGACTTGTAGGTCAAACCAAAGGAACAACCACAATTGCAAGTATAAATGTCTCATCTAGTACTATCCTTGCAAGTACAGTTCCTAACCCTATAACCCTGAGCTTGTAGTTAGAAAATGAGGAGATACAAAGAGAATTGGATAGGACACAAATTCTTGCTGAAAATGTAGAGATGCAAAGAAAATTTTCTTTCTTAAATCTATCAATTTTGGATCCCCAACCCTCTAGTTCTCAAAATATACCCCATTCCACACCACAAAATATATGTATGTATATCCCTTTAACATAGAGTCACTCAATTACTATTTCCCAACCACTAAACACTCAATCAGAGTATTCCTAGTGGAAGTGGAAATCAGAATAGTGGGGGAAAGAACACTCAATCTAGAAATCAAAATGCTAGTGGTCAAGGTGGTGGTGGATTGCACACTGGTCAACGAGATAAATTCAATAGAAGCCCTATGCATCTTGATATATATAGGAAACTATGATTTGTTGGGATACTTGGTTATCCAAATCCTCTTCCAATTGACATAAAAAATGTTCTAGTAAAATTCTCTAGCAATGATGCTATAAGTGGGGACGATCGCCTAAGGTCATTTAATAATATTATGGATGACTTTGAGGGGGAGAGTGAGGATGTAATGATGAAGTTTCTTATGCAATCACTCACTAAATATTCCAGAGATTAGTATAGAGGCTTTCTAGTAGAAAGCATTGGGTCATGGGAGGAATTCAAAAGAGTGTTTAGGTAGTAGTATGGTGATAAGACTTATCCTATATTCATGCTGAATTAATTTAACAACCTTTTCTAAAGGATGAAATGAAATGGTGTCTAATTTCAATACCAGATTTTAGAGAGAAATGTACATGCTACCTGTTGGTTTGAGGCCAAATGATCAAGTATGTCTAGCCACTTACTATAATTCCTTTGAATCAAAGATGAGTTATCATATAAGAGATAAGGACTCTCAAAATCTAAGGGGTTATTTCAATATTTCATTTCATATAGAGAGTAGAGTAATAGAAGAGCATTTGGAAAGGTAGGAAGAAGAGATGATGTAAAGATCTTGAAGAATCCAAAAATAGATAAGAGATCAATAGAAAAAGGATCTATCTACTAAGGAGAAATTGGATAAGATCATGAGTAAAATGAAGGATTTGAACTATAGGTTGTCCAAGCAAGAAAAGGGGTTGGGAAATGACAAGAACAACTTTCAAAAAAATGGAAGACATCATAGATTACATGATCAACCATAAAATACCAATTGGCATAATGGAAAACCAATCCAAAACAACCAAAAGAACACACAAGGTAAAGTTCCTCAAGACCCATTACAAAATAAATCTGTAAATTTTGCTGATGAGGCCCCATGGTGCATTCCTTGCCAGTTGCCACATTCTTCTAAACAATGTGTGGTGAAAAATATTTAGAAGAAAAAAAAATGCACTTGATGGTTATGATTCATCTGATGGAATTGATGAAGAAATAAATGTTCTCATGAGTAGATAATATTTCATTAGTGAAGAATCATATGAAATAGATGTTAATATTAGAGGGAAAAAACAAATGCTTATCACTAGCAAGTTTTCTCTTATGAAGAAAATGAAAATGATCATAATGTCTATACTCTAGAGAAAAATGAGCTAAATGTTATTTTAAGAAGACCATTAGATGAATAGGTTGAGAGAATGACATTTTCCATTGTTGCACAAGCCAAATATACTTACCATTTGAGAAACCAATTTGTAAATGGGGATTAGGGAAAGGCCAATAGCATGTTTATCAATGAGAAAAACCCATAAAATAAGGGGACTAAACTAGAGGTTAAAGTGGATGAGCCCAAGGTTAAGGAAAAAAAAGGAAACAAAATTTGGGCCAAGGTATGTGTAGGATCATCATGGAAAAAATAGGCCCTTAAGTGGCAATGAAAATTCAAAAAATCAGAGTTAGGAAACTTGACGTGAAAATTTGAATAAGTTATCTATTTTATTTCAAAAATATGTAAGAATAGAATCTATAGAAAATTGAATGTAGTTTCTAAAATACTAGGTTTTTTTTTTTCTAAATCTATTTGGTGAAAATTTGAAATTTCAATGCAGGAGTACTTAACTTTCAAGGAAAAAATAAGTAGGTGTTTGTTTGACTACCCTAACCACAATAAAATGATAATATTTTTTTATAATATTTGAGATATAAGTAGAGGACTCCTGTCCCGATGTGATGCATATTTTTTTGTAATTTTTTCCAAGTAAATAATTAATTATGATAGTTTTATTAAATTTTTTTAAAAATATAAAAACTTGTATGTCTGACCACCTTAACTTGGTCAAAACTTCATGAAATTCATTTTTTTTAATCCTATAGTATGTGAAGCATCATAGAATGTGATGCATGTTTGAGATTCAAAAAATGTGATACCATTTGAAAGCTATAGATGTTTTTCAATTAGCCTATCAATCAAAACTTTAGTCATAATTCAAAATAGAAAATGAATAATAATTATTTATTAAATTCAAAGTAAAGCATAATTTATATTGGTGGAAAGATGAGAATCTCCTTTAAAAACCCTTTTCGTTTCATCAATTTTGTGTAAAAAAAAAGTCGTCAGCCACATGGGCCATCATATCACTTACATATCACAACTTTTTGGCCCATCATGATCTTGCACATACCCACCAATAAAAATGAAATAGTAAAGGTCAATGATGGTGTTGTGTCTTTAGTTGTGAAAGAAAAGGATCAAAATTAGGAAGTAGAACAGGGAAAGAAGGATGACCATAAGAAGACTAAAGAGAAATGTGAACAACAGAGGGATAGTGCTAGTGAACAAGGTATAGTATCTTATTATTTTCCTGAGTATACTTCTATGGATATGTTTTACTTGCTATCTCAAATCAATGTAACTATCTCTTTTCTTGAAATGATGATAATTGATGAACATAAACAAAAGGTAGTCACCCTTATCAATGGTGCATGTACAACCTATGATGGAAAAAGGGTGTCTATTCAACCTAAAGTGAGTAGAAATGAATCAAATGGTGAGGAAGTAGAAGGGGTAATAACTAATATCCCTCAGATCTACTTGGGTTCCAGTATTACAACTTGTCTAGACGAGGTAGATCATTTTTATGTAACTCTTATTATTGATGGAAGGTTGGTTAAGAAATGCACGATTGATTCAAGAGTTTCATCTAATATTATGCCAGTAGAAATAATGAAAGAAATGAGATTGAAGATAAATAGTTCATATGGAAAGTGTTATGCCACGGATTCCAGAGAAGTACCTGTCATTGGAGTTATCAAAGATATTGCATTTAAACTTGTTGCATTCTCTGATAAAGAATTCACCATGATTATTACAATGGTGGACATTCCACCCAACTATGGGATGTTACTATCAAGAAAGTGGAGGGCATCCATGTGAGGGAGCATTATTAGTAAACTCATTAGGGATCTAAGGGATCCACCTATGATATAATACCTTGATAATGAAGAAATGATTCATTTTGTTGATATTGGTAATGCTAATTTTAGAATTGAAGAGTTACTAGAGGAAGAGGACAAGTAACCTAAACCTTTGGAAAAGGAAATTTTGCAACAAGAAAAAAGAGATGAATTATGGAATATGCATTTTGATGGTGCTTTTTCTAAAGAAGAATCAGGTGCAAGAGTGATACTAATTTCTCCTAGTGGAAAAACAATTAAATTTTCATTTCCTCTATTATTTGTATGTACAAATAATGCAGTAGAGTATGAAGACTTATTAATAAGGTTGAAATGAACTAAGAAGCATGGAATAAAGAAGTTGAGAGTCATTGGTGAGTCATAATTGGTTGTTTCCCAAGTCAGGTCTAAATTTGTATCTAAGAATAAAAGGTTGGAACAATATAGGAATGTTGTTTGGGATTCAAGTGAAAAATTTGATGCTTTTGGTATTGACTGGTTAGAGAGAAGAAAAAATCAAGTAGCAGATTTTCTAGCCAACATTGCTCTTCAATCAGATAATATAGCCTTTACTGGCATCTCCAAGGTTGAGGTGCAAACAAGGCCATCAATTCTTGACAGTATATAGAGTTAGTAAGTCTTCAATGACGATGAAGACATATTGAACTTTTTAAAGGGCTTAGATCAATATGATAGTCAAGATATTGATAAATTGGGTCATTTTTTGAAGTGGTGGATGGAAAGGAAACTGTATTTGGTAATGAAATAATCTAACTCAAGACTAACAAGATCCCAAAGGGTCTAGTAGCCTTAGAAAGGGTTTTTGATGGCCTTGATGAAAGAAATTCCAATCAAGCATGCACACATAAAGAAGATTTAGAGGAAATAAATTTGGGTACTAAAAATTCCCTAGAAAAGGTGTATGTGGGAAAAAGGATGAAGCCCCAAGTTAAGGAAATGTTGATTTCTTTACTCAGAAAATATAGGCATGTTTTTTCTTAGTTATATAATGAGTTGAAGGCCTAGAAAGAGGAATTTTTTCAACATATAATTCCTCTTAAATCAAATGGTAAACCTTTTAGGAAAAATAAAAGGCCTATTAACCCTTGTCTAGCACCTGAAATGCAAGAGGAGTTGATGAAGCAAATAGATTTAGGCATCATTAAGCCTATTATTCACTCTACTTGGGTGTCCAATCTTGTGCCAATAAGAAATAAAAGGGTGACATTAGACTTTGTGTTGACTTCAAAAATATCAATGTGTCATATTTGAAGGACAACTATCCATTTCCAAATATAGAAGCTAAGTTACGAAAGGTAATTGGTTGTGAGTTATTGTTAATGGTGGATGGTTTTTTAGGATACAAACAAGTTAAGGTTAGAGTAGTACAAGAATGCATTTACAACTTCTTAGGGAACCTATGTGTATGTCATAATGCCTTTAGGCTAAAAAAATGTTGGTGCAAATTTTTAGAGAGCTATGGATGTAGCTTTCTCTTATTTTATAGACATATTTTGTTAGGTTTTCAATGGAAGATATCTAAAAGCTAAATGCAGATTTTATCAAATAAACTAGAAGTAAAACACACAGAAAAAATAACACAGAGAATTTAACGTGGTTCACCCAATGTGGGCTACATCCACCAAACCGTAGCCATCCAATGATATTATTAACCAGTGAAAAACCCTATTACAATATCGCGAATAATCGCCTGTTTCTTATGATACTGTAACTCTATCCTAAACCCTTTATAAATTAGGGTTATACAAAATCGGGGTTTTTTCCCTTTTTGTGATTTTTCCCTTTTTCAGTAATTTCGCGAAAAAGCAGGCCAAAAATTTTGAGGATACATGAAGAGTGTACAGTATAGAATGATCAGTCGCCACATACCAACAATCTCCCACTTGGAGACTGATCAGGCTCCACACCTAAACAATCTCCCACTTGGAGACTAAACTTGGACGACACCGCTGCACTTACAGCTCCCACTGGAAATAAGCACCTTGGACCCTGCTGCTTTCTTATACTTTAATTCAACCTTGAAGGCCAACCAAAGCTGAAGAGGAGCTCAGCTTCTCCCTTATCACTGCCTTAGTAAACATATCCATTGGATTTACATTTGTATGTACCTTTTCTAGCTTTACCTGTCCATCCTCCAACACTGACCGAATGAAATGATACCTCAACTGTATGTGTTTGGTGTTGCTGTTGTTGCGGAGCATGAGGAACCACTGGAACATTGTTGTTTGTAATATCATGCAGCACTGCATAATCCTGTTCTTTCTTCTCATGTTGTTGCAATAGATCTTTGTACAACATTTTCTCATTGAATATGACATCCCTGCTTCTCACAATTTTCTTATTTTCAAAATCCCAAAGTCTACAACCAAATTCATCTATGCCATATCCAACAAATATACATTTCTTTGATTTTGCATCAAGCTTGGTTCTATTTTCAGAATCTACATGTGCAAATGCTTCACAACCGAAGGTTTTCAGAAAAGAATAACTCACCTTCTTACCTTTCCATGCTTCCTCTGGAATACCACAACCCAAAGGATTAGATGGACCTCTATTAATTAAATAAACAACAGTGTTTATAGCCTCTGCCCACATGTTTAAAGGCAACCCGACATGCAATCTCATAGTCCATGCACGCTCCATTATTGTTCTATTCATGCGCTCAGCCACTCCATTTTCTTGTGGAGTCCTTGGAACCATTTTATGCCTACGAATACCATTAGAGGAACAATAATCTTCAAACTCTTTGCTACAATACTCACCACCATTATCAGATCTAAGACATTTCAACTTTTTACCTGTCTCATTCTCAACCAAGCTTCTCCATTTTTTAAAAGTTTCAAATACATCAGATTTCTGCCTAATGAAATAAATCCATACCTTCCTAGTTGCATCATCAATGAATGTGACATAATAATGAGAGCCACCGAGAGAAGATACCTGAGCTGGTCCCCATACATCCGTATGCACAAGCTCCAATTTCTCATCTTTCTTTTGTTTCCCATCCTTGAGAAAACTAACTCTCTTTTGTTTTCCATAAACACAACTTTCACAAAAATCCATATTAACACATTTTAGACCTAGTAAAACATTCTTTGAATGAAGTACTTTCATACCTTTTGCACTCATATGCCCAAGTCTGTTATGCCATAGTGCTAATTCAGAATTTGCAGCAACTATCTGATTTTCTTCCTGTTGAACTGCAGCAACTGTTTCTGAACATTGATTTTTATCTGCAATAGCTAAAGTAGAAGGAACAGTATGACCTATACAAAGATATAAGGTGCCTACTTTTGCACCTTTTGCTACTACTAAGGCACCTTTTGTAACCTTCCAATTTTTATCACTAAATGTAACAACACAACCTTCATCATCTAGTTGCCCTGCAGAAATTAAATTTCTTTTTAGCTTTGGAACATGCCTTACCTCATGTAGTAGCCAATGATTCCCATTCTGCAACTTGATCTTGATTCTTCCCTTTCCAACAATCTGACAGGGTTCATTATCTCCCAAATAAACTAGCCCAAAATCCCCTTGGACATAATCAAGAAAATAATTTCTATGGGGCGTAGCATGAAATGAAGCCCCTGAATCTAACACCCAAGAATCATCAGCATTATCAAGAGAAAGAATCAAAGCATCCTCATCAGATTTATTACTTACCACATTTGCCTCTTTATTTCCTTCTTGTTTCTCTCCTTCTTTATTTTTTCGAGACCAAAAATCTTTCTTTACATGCCCTGGCTTACCACAGTACCAGCAATCCCTCTTGTCTCTAGATTGGGACCTTCTTTCCCTTGATTTTCCTCGTGACCTCCCACGACTCCCAAAATTGTTTCATCTCTCATTTTTTCTGCCCCTGCTTTCTGCATTCAAAACACTGCCTGATGTGGATGCTCCACCTGAGCTTTTCCTATGAATTTCCTCGCTCAAAATAACACCAACAACATCATCAAATTTCAATGTATTTGAAGCAGAAACAGAATTGCTAACTGCCATTACCAAGCTATTCCAGCTTTCAGGCAAAGAACACAAAATCAAAAGAGCCCTAACTTCTTCACCAAAGTTAACTTTTACAGAAGTTAATTGACTGGTAACCGTATTAAATTCATTCAAATGATCAGTAACTGATCCACCTTCTACCATTTTCATATTAAATAAATGCTTCATAAGAAATACCTTATTCGAAGCGGAAGGCTTTTCATATAACTTTGCTAGGGTTTCCATCAACTCTAGAGTTGTCTTTGTTGTTGTAATATTGAATGCCACCAATTGTTCTAGGCATAAGTGAATACTGCCAAGTGCCTTTCTGTCCAAAATATCCTAGTCCTCATCCATCATTGCTGTGGGTTTCTTGGTTTTCCCTTCCAATGGCCGCCATAAATCCTTCTGATAGAGATAGTCCTCCATCTACATCTTCCATAACTGATAGTTCTGTCCATTGAACTTATCAACCTTCATCTTACCCTCGTCTGCCATTGCTCCCACTTAACTATGAGACTCCCACTCAATCGTGAGACTTTCCTGCAAACGATAATCGAAAACAACCTGCTCTGATACCACTTGTTAGGTTTTCAATGGCAGATATCTAAAAGCTAAATGCAGATTTTATCAAATAAACCAGAAGTAAAACACACAAAAAAAATAACACAGAGAATTTAACGTGCTTCACCCAATGTGGGATACATCCACCAAACCGCAGCCATCCAATGATATTATTAACCAGTGCAAAACCCTATTACAATATCACGAATAATCGCCTATTTCTTATGATACTGTAACTCTATCCTAAACCCTTTATAAATTAGGGTTATACAAAATCGAGGTTTTTTCCCTTTTTGTGGTTTTTCCCTTTTTCAGTAATTTCGTGAAAAAGCAGGCCAAAAATTTTGAGGATACATGAAGAGTGTACACTATAGAATGATCAGTCGCCACATACCAACATATTTATGGTATTATACCAAGATTATTTAATTTATTAATCCAACAAAGAAGAACATGATATGCATTTGGAGAAGATATTCATCAAAGCTTTGGAGTAAGGGATATCCCTCAATCCTAAAAAGTGTTCCTTTGGGTTTACTGAAGGAAAATTTTTGGGACATATAGTGTCCAAAGGAGTGAGGATTGATCTAGAGAGAGTGGCTACAATTGAGAGGATTCTTCAACCTAAAAGTGTGAAAGGAATTAAGTCTTCCTTTGGTCAAGTGAATTTTCTAAGAATATTTGTAACAAAATTTGTAGAAATCACTAGACCTATTTCAAAAATATTGTAAAAGGATGAGAAGATAGCATGGAGTGAAGATCCATCTAAGGCTTTTGTGAGTATAAAAAAATCTATTAAGGAGGCACCAGTTTTGAAGTCTCCTGACTTCTCCAATCCTTATAAACTTTTCTCTTTTTCTTCATTTCACGCTATTGTTGTAGTGCTTCTTTAGAAAAATGATGAGGGATATGAGCAACTAATTACCTTTTTTAGAAAATCATTGCAAGTTGTAGAGTTAAAGTACAACACGATTTAAAAATAAGCTTATGCTCTAGTGAAGGAAATCAAGAACTTTAGAACTTATATGTTTGGTGCAAATATTGTTGCATATGTACCTTCAGTTGTTGTCAAAGATATTTTTACTCAACAAGAGCTAACTTGTAGAAGGTGTAGTTGGATCAACTAGATCTAAGAGTTCTACATTAACATTGAGATTACAAATCTTGTGAGAGGAAAAGGATTGGAAAAACTAATGGTTGAGTCAAATTTAGAAACCAATCAGATAAATAATGTTAATGTTGTTAATGTATATCATACATATTTCTAGAGTTTTTCATGCCCCAATGGGATGACATATAATGAAAAATGGACACTAAAACTCCAATCCATCAAATATGTAATCATTGATAATGAGTTATGGTGGGTAAATATGGATGGAATATTGTTCAAATGTTTAAATGGACAACAAGCCCAAGAAATTTTGTATGAAATGTATAATGGTGTATGTGGGGTTCACTATATAGCCAAAACAATAGCTCATAAGCTTTTGTGGATAGGTTTTTGGTGGCCAAAACTATTCAAGGATGGACATAAATTGGTAAGAGCATGTGGTGCATTCAAAAGGTTTGTTGGTAAGCTAAAATTTTCTGGAAACTTAACCCTTAGGCCAGTTGCAATGTGTTGATGGTGTTTTTTGCTTAACAGAAACTTAGACACAATGCGATATTCTATCTCTCTTGAAAGGTCCACCTCTATTGGAAAAGAGATAAACCCAAGGTCTCTAATGTTAGGTCTTGACAATGCAAATAAAACAACTCAGAGATAATGTGAAAATATTGGTAATCACAAAGGGACCTTACTACAAGAAAATGCTAAACTCAAATTTATCAGATCTAGCAATATGTTGATACTTCAAAACCTAAATCTAACCAAGATAATAAAATAAATAAAAAAATATAAGGGTTTCAAGAAGATTTCTAAGAATACTTATAATTATAAGATTGATAATGCAAATGATGAAATGTTCAAAATGGACCAATCCCTCAGAACTAACTAATGTTTAACCTAGATGAATCTGCAATCTCACAAAAATAGTACAATTTTATAAGGTATTAAAGACTTTTAGATTATAAACATTCATCCAAGATAACCCTATTGCAATTGAAATGAACAAGCATTTGTAATTGAACTAAGCACAATTTTGAGTCCAGGCTAACTTTGCAAAGTAGCTAACCATCAACTAACTATGAAAGTATAGGCTAGAGATTGCTGCAAACACTTCAAGAATAAAACCATAAACATCATAAAATCATCTAACATCAAATAAAATTAAGCAATTTCAAAGATAGAATATCAAGAACCATGCCAGCTAAAACTCAACACAAGAAAGGCACCAAATCACAATGTCTCTACTTGTATTAAATCATCCAAATTGGCAACAATTCCAGTCTGTTGTTACAACACTTTCTTGAAAGATAAAATAAATTATAACTCTAATTCTTGCTCTTATCACAATTCGCTCCAATATCAAAAACTAACAACCTAGCCCCTTACAAATGAGGAAAAATGCCAAAATTATAGAAAAACCCCAAGACATGTTGGCCCAAATTAGGTTTACAATAATCAAATGACTTAAAATAGGTCGACCAAGAGGAAAATCAAAAATAACATGAAATGTGCAATATGTACCAATTTCATTCATGTCGGCTTGGGATCCCCAACAAAGCCCAACCCAATGCATGCAAAGGAAGTGAAATAATGGGGAAGCATAAATTTCGATGAAACATTGCATTAACTACTTCCCCCCTTTTCCTTATCTTGATTCACCCTATCTTGTATCATCAAAAATACCTTCTCCAACTCGGCAATAGGTGGAATAACCAACACCTTCATTCTTCTTTCCATGGACTTAGTGTCGTCCCTTGATTGCTTGACAACCTTATCCCAGTCCACCTTCAAGGTATTGCATTTATCAATTACCACAAGATAGGTAGTTGCATCATCTAGTAGATGTTCGATGACCTAGTCCTCATTGTCGGGAGAATACACCTCTCGCCACCATTTTCTTAACTGTTCCAAGCTTAGATGCTTCCGCACAAACTTATTTCTCCCTATCATGACGTTGAAGAAGGAGATGCAATTGTTGTAAATTTTTGTGAAGGAATCCTCAATCTTCCTCCCTTATTTATGCACCTTCTTTAGAACTCTTTGCCCTATCTACAAAACTTCAAACCATTCCAATGGTGTTGCTACTTTGGAAGAAGGAAGAATTCCATCTTCCACCAACTTCTCCTTGGTGTAGTCCATGATGATTCTAACCTTTTGCAGCAAGAGATCCATATCTTCCTTGTCCTAAGATAGTACATTCTTCAACCATTCAATTGACCTCATAGTATCCCCACCAGTTGATAGAACATCCTTGATGTCAGTTTTTCCCTAAGTTTTCACTCCCTGCAACCAACCTATTGTAACATTGGAAGTGACCTTCATCTTTTCTAACTCAGTGATTGTTTCTTGTGGTAAGAAGCCTACAACATATGATGAGGAGCTAATTGATTGCAAGGGTTTCATCAAAGCTTGAAAATATATTATAAGTTTATCATTCTCCTTCTTCAATTCTTTCTTGGTCTGCACCTCCTTCCTTTATCTACCTAGGATTACAACATTGGAGCCTTCATATTCTTCAATGTCCTGATCCATGGAAGCATGCCACAGGTTGATAGTTTTCACACTGTAATCATTCCTAGTCACATCATATTTTTTCTTGTCAAGAGCACGAGTAGAAATGTGGACCAGTTTATTATTCACCTCATCTATCTCAATTATGGAAATAATCCTGGCTTTCTTCTTTGCCTTTTCCTTTCCTATGTTCACCAGTAATTCATCCCAGTCCGGAGGAGTATCATCCACCACAATTTATTTTCTCTATAAATCCTTTCCCAACAATCCTAGGACTATGGGATCTGACTATACATCATTCTTTCCTACCGCATTGATCTCTTTGACAACCATCAATTTTGATGTATGAAAAGGTAGGAAACTAGATAAACCAGGCTCCAAACCTCTTGATTAATTCCTCGGCCTTGTCTAAAATCCGAACATGCTCTGCACTCTCTAGAATTCTGGTGATATAAATAGTGAATGCATTATTCACCCTCCTATAGCTTGTGCCACCCAAGTGTAACTATGGCTACACCTCATAAATTACATCTTACCCAAATACACCCCTTGTATGGGTGATACCTTGCAAGTGCATATGCTAGATATGAGGTCATTGTGAAGGTCTTTGTCTGCGAAACATTACACATCTAATCATGTATCATAGCACTTATAATGCCTGCCCAGTGGTAGTTTATAACCTGTTCCATCCTACCAATGACATGGAACATCCAATTCTCAAAAATTCCTACATTTTTCAATCCCACCACTCTACTAAGGAGTGTGATAACATCATAGTATTCCTTCCTAAATTTAATTATGACCAATTGCTTGGGAAACTTGGAGAAGTGGGACTTGGGTTTCTCCAACCAAGAATTGACAACCTACTGGGATTTTATTGAATTCTCATCATAGTAATTCTTTCCTACGTCCATATCAAAGGCCTCAACATGAGACCTATTAGGCATGTCAAAGGTCTGAGAAATGCACACTAGATTGAGATTTTCCAAAATTATTCCTTAAGGACCAACTATTGTCTATGTGCCCTTGTCATAGTGCTTCGCACATTCAAGCACTAAGTCATAACATTGGACTGTAGAAGGAAACCCAACCACATGTACCAACCCAGACTCCAATGTTCTTTTGACCAACAAGGAGAGATTGTGTGTCGCCATTCTTGCCTTGAATTCTTCATAATTCCATAGCCCAATGTTTGTATCAGTGATCCCTGACCAAATGGAGGCCAATTTTCTCTCATGGAATCTGCTCTTCAAATCTATCTTCACTCTTTCTACCTCAAAGATAGCCAAGCCCTCAGGAGTAGGATTCATTTCCTTACCCTTGCTTTGCCCAACAATATCTTGACTTCATTCTGCCTACATACACCAAGGACACCAAAATAAAGATCCACCATAGCATATAATTTAATTTAGCCAATCATAAATGATAAATTCATCTTCAATATAAGTCCCATGATAAGAAAAATGCTCAAAATTTCATAAAAATTAACCATCTCAAAGTTCAGGTTTCAAACCCTCCCGTAGAATCCAAGCGAGAGAGGAATTTTGGGGAATTCCCAACTAGGTGGATTTTAGTGAAATAAGCACAACAACATCCAATAGTCATTTGATCAATTAAAATAACCAATAAATCACATGATACATCTTAAAATAAGTCAAAGTAGATCATCAAATACATAATCATCAAGCAAACTCTCATACAATCTCTTGATTGTTCATTTTTATCAAGACTTTGGGAAAATCCGCTTTAGATGGAAATCCTTGAAAATAGCAACAGATTAGAAATTCTGAGAAAATGAAGGAATCAAGAAATTTTAGAAAAATCCTGAAGGCACGGATTCCAATGAAGCTAATGCAATTCTCATAATTTAAGCCCATTTTCGGAAAATTGACAAGGCGACTGAAAAATCAAGGAAATTCGAAGGTAGAGGAAATTTGCGAGGTAGGCAGAAATCCGGATCACTGCACATTCTAGGAAGACAGAGAGAAAATGAAAAATTCAAGGAATTTCAGTAGTTAATGAATTCCGCGAAGACTTTGAAAACCCAAAAGATCCACATTTTCTCGTGACCTCACTAAAATTGATCAAACAATCACAAATTTGAGGATCTGGAGCTTGAAACTAGCTCAATTTTACCTCCTATAGATCATCTTTGAATTTGAAACTCACCGTAAGGTAAATCGAGAGGGACTGGTGATGCCCTATGCATGAAACCCTAAAATTCCACCATGAGTGTGTAGGATAAGCATGGACTCAACTTGATTGTTTACAAAGGTTACATAAGGTTTGTTACGACCCATACAAGGAAGCTACCTCATGATGAAATTGAAATACAAGATCGGAGACTCACTTAGGATCGACGCTCCAACATAATGGAATAACCCCAGCTTCAAGATACTCAACACCCAAAAATGCAAGAATTCAAACCCCAAGCACACCCAAAATGCCAAAGAAGCATGCACATTCAACAATCAAAAGCAAGGCAATGTGAATGACATGAAGGGGCACCAAAAGCAAACTAGAAACCCAAGCATCAATTGCCAAACCCTACCATATCAATATTTTGACTCACGGTACATACACACAAATCATGAAGTAATTCAATTCATTCATAAAAAGGGAGAAAGAACCATGTACATACCATGAGGATAGAAAAATTGAAACAACAAAGGTTGGCAAGAAACCCCAATGTCCGAGTAGAGCGCAAATGGCTTCCAAAAAAAAAACAACTAAAACAATTGATTTCAATCTCAAACGCACAATCCAGCAAGAGTACTCAGGATCAAGCACTCTATATCAATAGAAAGCAAGTGATAAAACTCAAATGGCATAAAAATTCCTAAATTGATTAAATACTTACCTAGAAGTTGTAGAATCGAGCATTAATGTGGTCAACAGGATAGGTCAAACCAGAAGCCGAGATTTTGACAAGGCAACGGATCCTTCGAGAAATCCGGTCACAACAGAATTTTGCGAAAGAACAAAATCTCTGAATCACAGTGAAAATAAGTTGCCACTGGGTTTCCAAGGAAACTAGGGAATTCCTCCAGGAGAGGATTTTTCCAAGAATAGTGAAACACCCGGAATGAGTCCAAAACTTAAGGTTTTCAATATATATCATAGGGGGGTCATCCACACAAGCAAGATAAACATCCAAGCACATGCCCAAGCAAGAAAATCCTCAAAATTGAAAGGAAAAAACACCAAGAGAAATAACCCAAAGAGCAAGAAAGAGGGTTCCTTATTTGAGTGGGGCACATGTGCAAAAAGTGCACAACAAATGGCAACTCTATCAGGGAAATGCTACAGATCATTTCAAGAACAAACTTGAATCAAGAACCCAAAATATTTGGTTTCAGCCCTCATATTAGGTCACCTATGAACAAAAATTCAGAAATCACAAGCCAAGAGACCTTTTCTTGTACCAGGGTCCAAGTGTGTGTATTTGCATTTATTTCCCATTCTTTAGGTGCAACAAGAACCAGAGTTAGTTTGATCAAGCTACATAAAAGTTCTAACTTCAAAAGCAACCTGGATAGAGCCTCATTGTTAGTCAAGCATCCATAGCCCCAACAAGGTTATCACTATGACCCTCCCAAGCATAGCTCTACTGCCAGCTAGACGTCTATAGCCCCGATAGAGATACTAGGATACCCCTGATAAGGTGAAGATTTGTTCTTTTGATTTTTCAATACTTTCTCTTTTCTCTCTTTCTTTTTTTCTTTTTTTAAAAAATTCTTTTAAACCTTCCTTTCACCTTATAAGCAATGAAACTTACACTCAGGGATGAGGAACATAGTGGCATTGAAGCAGAATATAATATTTTTCACCTGGCCAAATTACACAGGAACCATATGCAATTCCAAAATCCTTAAAATTTATGTGAAAATGTGTGACCAAAATATATTCCAAAGTTCTAAGTATAAGGGACATTATATAAAGGAATTCCACCACTTCACTCCGAAAAAATAACTAGAGTTTTTAAAATAAATATCTTAGAACAACCCCAGGTGAGCATCCCGTTATACAGATGCAACAACCCCAAGAAAGCCAAAAACCAGAAGAAAAAAATAAAGCAAAAAGAAAAACCAACTGAAGCAAACCCACACTAACCAAAGAAAAAGAAAAGAAAAGAAACCAACTCTAACCAAACCAAAACATCAAACAAGCAAAGCAAAGCAGAAAGAAAAACTACTCTAACTATGTACAAGAGAGAGCCACAAACAACTCAAGATTGGAAGTAATGCTTTAGATACTGCCCATTGACAAGCAACAAAATGTCTTCACGAGTGAGGGTTTTCAGGCGAAAAGAATTATCTCCCAGAATTTCTAAAATATGATAAGGGTCAAGCCAGAGTTTGTCAAATTTACCATGCTCCTCCTTACGATCATGGGCTTTATCCCAGTAAAGAACTAAGTCAGATATTTTAAAGGATTTCACCTTAGCTCTTGTATCAAACCATCTTTTAACTACGCCCTAGTGTTTGGAAAAGTTTTCTAGGGCCTCATCTCTCTTCTCTTCAAGGTGTAACAACTCAACCAAATGGGCCTCACATTTATCCTCCTCATCATAGTATTCATTAATGAACTGCAAGGTAGGGATCTTCAACTAGATGGGAAATACAAGTTCCAAAGCATACACTAGGTGATAAGGAGAGGTTCCTATGGATGCCTTTTGTCTGGTACGGTCTGCCTAGAGAGAAAATCTAAGCTGGGTGTGCCAATCCTTATGATTTTTCTCTAGTAACTTATGGATGACTTTCAAAAGGTTCTTATTGGAGGACTCACTAGACCATTACCTTGAGGGTAGTAATTGGATGCAAATTTTATAACGACTCCATAATCAAAATCCCAATTAGAAAGTTTTAGCGATGCAAATGTAAGACTATTATCACAAACTAAAGACAATGGACAACCAAAACAATTAATAATACCTAATTCAAGGAAATTGATTACCACATCCAAAGTAAATTGCTTACATGCAAGAGCCTCAATCCATCTAGTAAAATAATTAGTTATGGCTAGAATATATCAGTGGCCTGCGGAAGAAGGTGAGTTAATTGGACCTATAAAGTCCATTCCCCACTATGCTAATGGTTTCACCTCTATGACCAGCTGCACTGGAAGGGCTACATGTTTTTCCTTACTTGTTGCAGTATAAAATACAAGACAAGTCCTCACATGGTTGTGCACATCCTTGAATAGGGTAGGCCAATAATAGCCTACCCTTAGGATCTAATTGGTAGTGGACGATGTAGAACAATGGACTGTGCCATAGCTTTAATGGAATTCAATCATCACTCTTGTAGCTTCTTCCTTCCCCAAAAATCTTAAATACACACCCTCATGACTTTTATTATATAGGACACTCTCTTTCATCATAAAATTTCCACTTTTTAGGTGCAGGGCCCACCTTTGAACTTTATTAAGGTGATCAGGACACCAATGGTTTAATAAATAATAAATGATTTCATCATACCAGCCAATTGGAGATACCTCTTGGAGATGATAATGTTGAGCTTTGATGCCAGGACCTATCTTGGCCATTGTCTTCATCAGTCCCTGCCCTCTCACCAATTTCATGGGTTGAATCTCAATGTCATATTCCTGTAACATAGTTACCCATTTATCTCTTCGTTCACCTAACTCATTATGCATTAGCAACAACTTCACCGCAGAATCAGACACTATGGAAAAAACCTTATTCCTCAAAATATAGTGTCTAAACTTTTTCACTACTTTGATGAAAGCGTAGACTTGCTTTTCTACATTGTGATATCTCATCTTTGTGTCCTTTAAATGGGTACTCATGAAGGCTATGGGATGCTCACCGCCTTGATCAGACTTTTGATTTAACATTCTAGCACAAGAGTGATCAGAAGCAAATGAATATATGTAAAAAGGCTTAGCGTAATCTTGACTCACCAACACTGGAGCCTCAACAATAACTTTCTTAATTTTTGTAAATGCCTCCTTAGCTTCTGCACTCCATTCCACTTTGGCCTCTTGTTTCAGCATAGCGTTCAAGGGATTTACTATCTCCACAAGTCCAATGATGGAATTTTTGACGAAGTTGATCTTCCCAAAGAATGACTTCATTTCCTTTTTGTTTGCAGGAGGCTGAATATTCAAAATAGCCTCTATTCATTCAGGATCAATGGTGATACCCTGTTCTGAAATAATATTTCCTAGAAATTTTCCCCCTATAACCCCAAAAATGCACTTCTTTGGGTTATGTGAGATGCCAAACTCTCTACACCTTTAGAATACTTTGCATAAATCTGCTATATGATTACCTTACTTCTTAGAGAAGACTGTCAAATCATCCATATAAATAATGATGCCCTTACCAATTATGTCTTTAAAAGAAATATCCATAGCCCTCTGGAATGTAGCTCCAACATTGATCAATCTAAAATGCATTCTTTTGTAAGAAAAAGTTCCCCATTTCATAGTGAAGGTAGTTTTATGCTTGTCTTCATATTGTACCATGACTTGGTTGTATCTTGAATACCCATCTAGAAAAGACATCATGTGGGATCCATTAACAGGTTGAAGTACCTCATCCAATGAAGGAACTAGATAATTATCTTTTACTGATGCTCAATTAAGATTCCTAAAGTCCACACATAGTCTGATTTCTCCATTCTTTTTCCTCACGGGAACTAGATTCACAACCTAGGTTCAATGCCTCACTGGAAATATAATTCGTGCTGAAAGCAACTTCTCCACTTCTTTCTGAATGATGGGTTCTAATAGAGCATTAATTGGTCTCTGTCTCTATCTAAATGGTTTGAAATTTGACTTCAAGGGAATGGTGTGTGTAATGATTGAAGTATCATATGTTTTAGAGTCCTCATAACTCATGGATATCACATCTCGATATGTGTGTATGGCATCAATAATCCCTCTCCTTTCTTATGGAGTACATACCTTACCAATAAAAATGTTCTTTACATCATCTTGTGTCTCCTTGTTGTATGTTTCACATTGACTACTGATAGATTCCCTTTTGACTTGTTGTTCCTGGTCTTTTATCTTATCCAAATCAAAAATTCATTCTAAATGCACCATACCTCTTGGGATAGTGTTGTTATTCATGTTGATGACCCCTCCCAAGTCCATTTCTACCTCTTGAGGCTCTACCTCATCAATTAATTGAGAAGAAAACACATCACAGCTTGTAATGAAATCAAGAATATTCTTATCATCTTCAAATACTCAAAAATTGGTAACGTTGTTAGGTACCGAAGGTATTGGAGTGAGATCCATAGTGAACTTCTTCAAACCTAAAAGTTGTAAGGGTTTCAATGTACTAGATGTAAGTGTGAATAAGTAAAAAAGAATAAAAACAATTCTTAATGAAACATTCTATCAAAGATTTAGCAAAGAATCTACTGAAATCATCTCATTGTCTCCTATCTTTAAAGATTTATGAAGCTATAGTGCTCTCATATTTAAATGAAACACTACAACTGTTAAAATGACAATCTAAAGAAAAAAATGATGTTGAATGCAATGATGTGATGCTATATGATACTATCTAGATGATAAAATAACTACTGCAACATGAATTGACATGAAAATTGATAAATGAAGCTACAGGGTGGAGGCATGATTATGATTCCAAAATGTTGGATGCTTGAATTTCTTGATGCTTGAATTGCTTGATGATTTCTTATAGAGTAAGATTGCATAAAAATTGATAATATTGGTCCTTTCTTTGTTGAATGAAGTTGTATTTATAGATTTCTTGGCAACAACTTTGCACAGGGGAAGCAAAGTAGAGGCTTGGATTCAATCTAGAGAATTGAATGGTGAGAGATGGAGGAGATTGAGAAGATTTATGGAATTGTCCCTATCCATGAAAACACTAGGCAAGAAAATAGGAAGGATTGATGGAAGAGGATTGAGAGATGGATTTCCAATTTGTCTCCAATTTATCTCCAAATCTTCCCATGAAGATTGAATCAATTAATTTTGACATAATTTTGACATAAATTAGACATAGGATATCTAATTTGATTTTGAGGAAATATAGAGGAATATTCTTTATGCTTTAATTTAATTATTTTTTATTTATTTAAATTAGCAAAAGAGGGATAAATAATTTAATAAAACAAACTATAGAAGTTGTTTATTAAATTAAAATAGAAGAATATGATAATTAATCAATAAAGTGTTTAACCTTTATTTAATTAATTTAGTTGATGTGATAGAATAAAATAGGGGAAATTGATAATTAAATCAAACAAAGTATTTAATTTCGTTTATTTAATTAAGATGAGATAATAGTAGAATTAGAAGAATATAAATGTGAATTATATTAAATAAATATTTCTATTTATTCAATAGTAGACGAATTTAGGATAGTTAATCAAATAAATTGTATTTAATTAATCGGATTCTCTAGACAAATTTTAGGTGTATACACTAGCCACCTATGCCAGAGAATCTACAACTTGATTCTTACTTTGAGGAATCAACTGGATGTTGAAAGCATCGAATCCCTCAATAAGATCCCACACTCTATGTCTATAATTAGACATCTTCCTATCACGACATGAATATTGTTTCCTCACCTACTTGACTAACAACTTCGAATCCCCAACTACTTGTAATATATTAACTTTCTACCTTGATGCCATTAATAATCTATGTATTAAAGCTTCATATTCAACCACATTATTAGTACATTGGAATTGTAGTCTATGAGCAGCAAAATAACTCCTACCTTTAGGAATGATCAATTCAAACCCTACTCCAGCACCTTGCTTAGATTTGGATCCATCAAATTTTAATGTTCAACAACCATTAGTCCCTAATTGCTTCAAATCATCTTTAATTTTATTGCAAGTAGGATGCTCTTCAGGAAGCATTGAACTTTTACCCTTGTCATTACTTTGCTCTCCCTGTATATTTAGCCTCACAATTGGGGTTGGGTTAATGCACTTTTGAACTTGCTTCACAACAGTCTAACATATATGACATTCCAATTCAGAGTGGAGAGCATCATGGAATTGATTCCAATTAGTAATCAATTGGCTAGATCTAGTTCTCCATACACCTCTAGATGAACTCCTGAAAGTTATCCAACAAACTGAGCTGCCTATCCTCTTGGTCATTAGTTTCATCTATTTTCTCAATCAGTGTTTCAAAATCACTGATGGACTCATCTTGCATCATAAAAATTTCCTCAAAACCACTAGATTCTAATATTGATTCATAAGAGGGGCCTTGTAGCATAAAGACCTCTTTTGTATCTGGGACTGATGTAGCCAACCCATAGTTTCCCATGCTAACCTCTGATATTATTATCTCATTTGAAGTATTCTAGTACTCAGTGATTACATACTTCATTCTGGGCTCTCTTTCAATCTTGATCTGATTTGGGACCCCTTTCCGTCGTAGCCACATGTGAGAATGGTTTGTAGATGTGTACCCACTTAATGCCTTAGTGAAATCCTGACCCAAAATCAAACCATAGGTGTTAGGAATATTAGCAACATGAATGTTGATCACCTATTGCACCGTCGGATTTGATGCAACTTGTGTGGGGATCATGTTCAACTCTCCTACTAAACTTACCTTTGTCTTGTCTAATTGAGTGACCTTCTTTTGAGAAGCTATAAGGGTAATACTTAATGCTTTACAAACATCAAAAAGCATAACATTTGTAGATGCTCCTGAATCTAGTAGACAATTATGTAGATTATTTCCAAATATACAAATAAAAATTAGAAAGGGAGGGTTTTTCATTTTGCCTTGGAATAGGCTCAACTAGGTGTCAGCTTGTGCAACCTGAATCTTATCTTTATCTTTCCCTTTGTCCACAGGTGGGACCTGGCTCTGGCCTTTAGGTGCTTGTGAATTAAAGGATCTGACAACTACCTTATTGGAAGTTACTCCTTGTGGTGTTGTGTTTGAATTGAAAGACCCCAAGAAAGAATTCCTAATAGCAAGGACTCTTAATAATTCGAAAGCAAAAATACTTACCTTTACTTTTCTGAATTCTTCAGTCACATATTCAGCCAATTGCTCCATGTTCATATGAGCATGAGCATCCTTGCAGCCACTAGTTTGTTTGTCCTTTGATACTTCAACATTGTTTCCTTTTGAAAAGTACTATGTTGGCACATGGAGTAAGATGGATTATTATTGGCTTGTAGATCTAGTGGAGTGGTGAAATTATTTGGAGGGATAGAAGTAGTGAAAGGGCCTCTAGATTGTGGACTCTTGTTAGGCCTATTCTTCAAATCATATTTCTTTATAGGCTGCTAAAACATCTGAAATTATTCAACACCAAATTACTCCTCATCCAAAGGGCCACTATCATTTTCATTCTCTTTAGTAAATAGCTAAGAGATTTCATCCTCATTCAACACCTTCTCTATCTCTTTATCATGTTCACTGGACTCTTCTTTTGGTTCATTCTCCTCACCTTTTGGGAATGGAGCATGGTTAGGCACCATTACTAGGGAATCATAAGGATTTGAGGGCACAATCTCTTGACTATTGGAACTATTTTCAACTTCATACTGAAAGATGGAGGAAATAGTCTTAAACTCAGGGCAATCTAACTCAGAATGTCTACTTATCTTATGGATCCTACACCATTCAAACAAAGTTGCTTCTACCAGATACACACCGTTGGGAGACTTCTCTTGTGTAGGAGGCTGATCCAACGGAGTGGGAATTACTCCATTATTAGGTCCAGTATTCTATGGTCTATTCTATCTAGGTGGTTGCCTTCTATCAAACCCTTGTCCACATGGTTTCCCCTTGTCATAACTCTGGCCAGAGCCCTCTCCTCTTTCAAAATTTTGATTTTTGTCAAAATAATGCCCTCTATCAAAGTTCTTTCCTTTAGCAACATCTCTATTATCTCTTTTGTAGTTCAATTGCATGTTCTTTTGTGCAGCCTAAAGTTGGTTGTTTTGATTTCTTAGATAGGTCACCTCCATATTTAGTTTCTTCACTTGCTCAGTTAATTCATCCAACCGCTCTTTATCTAGACCATTGTGTGGCATTGAATTCACATTAATGGATGGGTATCCTGATGCTCCTCCAAAACCAATAGACTGATTCAAGACTTATGAATTCTACAAATACGTAGGAAAACTAGCCTACTGCTGAGGGTGAAGGGGTTGATTGACTCTTTGCTAAGGATAAGAGGTCATTGGCTGAGCTTGATTTATTGGAGGACTAGGGTGTGGGATCAAAGGTAATTATGGTACTGGATTCATCATGGGAGCATGATTAATCAAAGCCTGGTTAAGAGCTTGGACTTGTCTAGGGTGAGCAGCAGGTCCTAAGGATGGCAAAGGTCCTGAAAAATGTTACCTCAGATCTGTGCTAACCTTAAAAGCCTCTGTGTATGCAGTGAGCAAAGTAGTTGGGGGATTAGTCCTCCATTTAAGGAAGGTGGATGTAAGGCTATCAAGGGCTTCAAAGTAGACCTCTAGGGTAGTGGCGTCATCTATAGAATAAGGTTCTTGAAGTCTAGTGTATGCCCGATGAAAACTATTATTGAAAGACCCCATAAGCTCATTAATTTCCCTCTTAACCTTGATAAACTACATACAAAGCTCATTAGCACTAATGGAAATTTTAAACTTCTACAGGAATTTAGTCTCCAGTTCTGTCCAATTATGGATAGAAGCAGAACGTAAGTGATTATACCAATAAAAGGCCTCTTCCTCTAGGGAATAAGGGAAAATACTACATGCAACATCCTCATGGTTGATTCCTCTATCTCTTAGATAGGTCTATAAAATCCTGATATGCTCCTTTGTCATCCTATTGGGATCATTGGTATGCAACTTCGAGGAAACTTGCTCAGGGTTCTTGGGAATGAAATTGTAATTATTGAATATTAAAGGAGATGGGTTATTGGCTAGAAAAGCCATTAGTGGAGGTGGTAAAGGTTGATTTATGACCGGTTGGGGTTGCAAAATAGGAATGGCTTCAGAATCAGATGAGGATGAGGATGAGGATGATGAGGATGAGGATGATGGAGATGATAGGAGTGGTTGGGTGGATGATGATTCTTCCCTTCTCCTAGAACTTGTTTCCCTAGTAGGAACTTGTAATTCTTGAAATTCCTCCTCTCTTGAAGTAGATCTGGTTCTCCTTCTAAGCCTTTTAGGAGAGATGGCATTGAGAAAACGCTCTAGCTTGCTTATTTAGGCTCTTCTTCTAGCACCAATATGTTGATGGTGTTTTCTGCACAACAACTTAGACAAAATATGATATCATATCTCTCTTGAAAGGTTGATCTCTATTGGAAAAGAGATAACCCCAATGTCTCTAATGTTAGGTCTTCACAATGCAAATAAAAAAACTCGGAGATAATGCAAAAATGTTGGTAATCACAAAGGGACCTTACTACAAGCAAATGTTGAACTCGAATTTATTAGATCTAGCAATATGTTGATACTTCAAAACCTAAATCTAACCTAGATAATAAATGAAATAACAAAAGATAATGGTTTCAAGAAGATTTCTAAGACTACTTATAATTCTAAGATTTACAATGCAAATGACGAAATGCTCAAAACAGACCAATCCCTTAGAACTAACTAATGTTTAACCTAGATAAATCTGCAATATCACAAAAATAGTGCAATCTTCTAAGGTATTAAATATTTTCAGATTATAAATATTCATCCAAGATAACCCTATTGCAATTGAAATGAACAAGCATTTGTTATCAAACTAAGCACAATTTTGAGTCCAGGCTAACTTTGCAAAGTAGCTAACAATCAACTAACTACAAAAGTATGGGCTAGAGATTGTTGCAAACACTTCAAGAATAAAACCCTAAACATCATCAAATCATCTAACATCAAATAAACTTAAGAAATTTCAAAGATAGAATATCAAGAACCATGCTAGATAAAACTCAACACAAGAAAGGCACCAAATCACAATGCCTTTACTTGTATTAAATCATCCAAAGTGGCAATAATTCCATTCTTCTATTACAACACCTGCTTGAAAGATAAACTAAATTCTAACTCTAATTCTTGCTCTTATCACAATTCGCTCCAATATAAAAAATATCTACCTAACCACTTACAAATGAGGAAAAATGCCAAACTTATAGAAAACCCCCAAGACATGTCAACCCAAATTAGGTTTACAATAATCAAATGGCTATAAATAGGTCAACCAAGAGGAAAATCGATAATAACATGAAATGTGCAATATGCACCAATTTCATCCATGTCGGCCTGGGATCCCCAACAAATCCCTACCCAATGCATGTGAAGGAAGAGGAGAAATAATGGGGAAGCATAAATTCTGATGCAACATTGCATTAGCTACTTCCCCCCTTTTCCTTATGTTGATTCACCCTATCCTGTATCATCAAAAATACCTTCTCCAAGTCAGAAATAGTTGGCATAATGAACAACTTCATTCTTCTTTCCATGGACTTAATGTCATCCCTTGATTTCTTGACCACCTTATCCCAATCCACCTTCAAGGTCTTGTATTTATCAATTACCACAAGATAGATAGTTGCATCATCCAGTAGATGTTTGGTGACCTGATCCTCATTGACTAGAGAATACACCTCTCACCACCATTTTCTCAACTGTTACAGGCTTAGATGCTTCCGCACAAACTTCTTTCTCCCTATCATGACCTCAAAGAAGGAGATGCACTTGTTGTAAATTTTTGTCAAGGCATCCTCAATTTGCCTCCCCTGTTTATGCACCTTCTTCAGAACTCTTTGCCCTATCTACAAAAATTTGAACCATTCCCAGGGTTCTGCTACTTTTCTAGAAGGAATAATTCCATCTCCCACCAGCTTCTCCTCGATGTAGTCCATGATGATTCTAGCCTTTTACAACAAGAGATCCATATCTTCCTTGTCTTGGAATAGTACATTCTTCATCCAATCAATTGGCTGCATAGAATCCCCACCAGTTGATAGAACATCCTCGATGGCATTGTCTCCTTGAGTTTTCACTCCCTGCAAGCAACCTATTGTAACATGGGAAGTGACCTTCATATTTTCTAACTCAGTGATTGTTTCTTGTGGTAAGAAGCCTACAATAGATGATGAAGAGCTAATGGATTGCAAGGGTTTCATAAAATCTTGCAAATATATTTTAATTTTATCATTCTCCTTCTTCAATTCTTGCTTGGTTTGTACCTCCTTCCTTAATCTACCCAGGATTACAGCACTAGAGCCTTCATATTCTTCAATGTTTTGCTCCATGGAAGCATGCCCTAGGCTGACAATTTGCACACTATAATCATTCCCAGTCACATCATCTTTTTTCTTGTCAAGATCAGGAGTAGAAATGTGGACCACTTTGTTATTTGCCTCATCTCTCTCAATTCTAGAAATAATCCTGGCTTTCTTATTTACCTTTTCCTTTCTTATGTTTGCCAGTAATTCATCGCAATTGGAAGGCCACCACAATTTTTTTTCTCTTTAACTACTTGCCCAACCATCCTGGGATTGTGGGATCTAACTGTCTATCATTCTGTCCTACTACATCTTGTTGAACTTTGGATGCATCTCCATCCAAACCTTGCTTCCCAAGAACCTTCTCAGTTGTATCTTATTTTCCTTTGTCATTCTCCTCTTTTTCATGGACTAGTGAGGGAATCTTAGCTGGTATGTCCTCCTTCTAAGGAGATTTATCCTTATGGACTTCTACAGGTGAATCCCCATAAGCCACTAGAGGAGACTGCATAACTTTCTCTATCTTGGCCTCTGTGTTATAGAGTTCTCCCTCTTGGAATTCATCTCCTTCCCAATATTGGGGATCCTCAACATCCTTTGGTTCATCTGGCACATTGTTAGTCTCATGAGAAGGAGGGACATCTTCATGTTTAGTAGTAGGAGAAATCATGGGAACACTTGGATTTGGTGCACCATCCTTGGGAGACGGAGTCATTGACCTCCTAGTATATACTTGTGTCCTCTCTCTTGAGCTCTCTACCTATACCACAGGTGTGTCAACCTCTTTATCTACCTTAGTGGCTTCCTTCCCCTTCTGTGATAACCTCATAATTCTCCTTTTCTTGGGAAAAGGGACATTGGTACCCACTTCCTCCTTTTCTTCTTCATCATTTTCAGCCTTTTTCTTTGAGAAGTGTTTCCTTTTCTTAGCTATAGGATTTCTTTGTTTTCCTACCTCCTCTCCCTAAGCATCCTTAATTTTAATCTTGAAAGGAGAGCCCACCTTGGTTTTACCTTTGGGGTCCTATTCAGGTGATTCCTCAGAAGAAGAGTGAGACTACAAGTCTCCCATTAGATCATAGGTACACTTCACACGCTCACTCTCCAACTCCAATATCTTGTGCTTGAGCCATAGCCCGGTATACTTGATTACTGGGGTCATGATTTGTTCTAGATCTGTCTTCTCTTCCTCTAGCCAATCAACCTCTCGAACTGGTTTATCCTTTATAGCTTCAAAGTTATGGCCTTGAACCAAATTTGCATCCTCCTCAACCTGATCATGAACAACCTTTATGTTGTATAACCATACCAAGCTGACTAGTAACCTAGAGAACTTCTTCTTTCTGACTTCAAACTCATCACTGATGTTGTCCCAGTAGTCCTCTATGTCATTCTTGTGACTGTATTCTCTCCTAGCCTTCTTCTGTGCTTCACCGCTTATATTAAACTTGGACCTCTTGGAGTGGAAAGGAATACCTAGGGTACTCATGTCCTCTTCAGAAGCATGGGCTGAGTTAATAGAGGGGCAGGCCTCATCACTACCTATCCTCAAAGGAAAGTCACCACCAAACCCCCTCTTGTGCTTCTTCCTCTTCAAAATTACATCAAAGTCACATATATATCTTGTGACCTCTAGGAGTACAACATGATCCATGGGATACCTAGGGAGTCTATATGGAGCCCTCTAACAACCATCATTTTTGATGTATGAAAAGGTGGGAAACTAGATAAACCAGGCTCCAAACCTCTTGATTAATTCTTTGGCCTTGTTTGAAATCTGAACATGCTCTGCACCTTGTAGAAGTCTGGTGATGTACATGGTGAATGCATCATTCACACTCCTATAGTTTGTGCCACCCAAGTGTAACTATGGGTACACCTCTTATGCTTAGTCCCTAGTATGGGTGATACCTTGCAAGTTCATACACTAGATAGGAGGTCATTATAATGCCTACCCAATGGTAGTCTATACCCTGTTCCATCCTAGCAATGACATGGAACATCCAATTCTCAAACATTCCTACATTTTTCAATCCCACCACTCTACTGAGGAGTGTGATAACATCATAGTATTCCTTCCTAAATTTAATTCTGACCAACTGCTTGTGAAACTTGGAGAAGTGGGACTTGGGTTTCTCCAACCAAGAATTGACAACTTGCTGAAATTTGATTACGTTCTCATCATAGTACTTCTTTGCTACATCCATATCAAAGGCCACAACACCAAACCTATCAGGCATGTCAAAGGTCTGAGCAATGGACACCTAATTGAGATTTGCCACAATTCTTCCTTGAGGACCAACTATCCTCTATGTGCCCCTGTCATAGTGCTTGGCACATTCAAGCACTAACTCATAACACTGGACTATAGAAGGAAACCCAACCACATGTGACAACCCAGACTCCAATTTTCTTCTGGACAGCAAGGAAATATTTTGTGCTACCATTCTTGCATTGAATTCTTCATAATCCCATAGCCCAATGTTTGTATCAGTGATCCCTGACCAAATGGAGGTCATCTTGCTCTCAGGGACTCTGCTCTTTAAATACATCTTCACTCTTTTTGCCTTGGAGATAGTCGAGACCTCAAGATTAGGATTCATTTCCTTACCCTTGCTCTACCTAGCAATATCCTGACTTGATTCTGACTGCATACACCAAGGACACCAAAATAAAAATCCACCATAGCATAGAATATAATTTAGCCTATCACAAACAATAAATTAATATTCACTATAAGTCCCATGATAAGAAAAATTCTCAAAACCTCATAAAATTAACCATCTCAATGTTCGGGTTTCCAACCCTCCCACATAATCTAGGCCAGAGAGGAATTTTGGGGAGTTCCCAACTAGGCGGATTTCAGAAAAATAAGCACAATAACATCCAATAATCATTTGATCAATTAAATTAACCAAGAAATCACGTTATACATCTTAAAATAAGTCAAAGTCAATCATAAAATGCATAATCATCAAGCAAACTCTCATACAATCTCTTGATTCTTCATTTTCAGCTAGACTTCAGGAAAATCCGCCTTAGACAGAAATCCGTGAAAATAGCAACAGTTTAGAAATTCAGGGAAAATGAAGGAACTGAGAACTTTCAAAAAAATCCCAAGGGCACGGATTCCAATGAAGCTAATGCAATTCTCACAATTTAAGCCCATTTTCGGGAAATTGACAAGCCGACAGACAAATCGGAGAAATTCGAAGGTAGAGGAAATTTGTGAGGTAGGTAAAAATCTGAATCACTGCACATTCTGAGAAGATAGAGAGAAAACAAAAAGTTGGGGAATTCTGGTAGTTAAGGAATTCTGCGAAGACTTTGACAACCCAAATATCCACATTTTCTTGTGACCTCACTCAAATTGATTGAACGATCACAAATTTGAGGATCTAGAGCTTGAAACTAGCTCAATTTGAACCTCTTATAGATCATCTTTTAATTTGAAACTCACCCTAAGGTAGATCAAGAGGGACTGGTGATGCCCTATGCATAAAACCCTAAAATTCCACCATGAGCGCGCAAGATAAGCTTGGACTCAAATTTCTTGTTTACAAAGGTTACAAAAGGTTTGTTACGGCCCATACAAGCAAGCTACCTCATGATGAAATTGGAAGACAAAGACTCACTTAGGATTGACACTCCAATAAAATGGAATAACCCTAGCTTCAAGATACTCAATGACTAAACATGCAGGAATTCGAACCCCAAGCACACCCAAAACACCAAAGAAGCACACACATTCAAAAATCAAAAGCATGGAAACACAAACCACATGAAGGGGCACCAAAAGAAAACCATAAAACCAAGTATCAATCACCAAACCCTACCATATCAAAATTCTAACTCACAATACATACGCACAAATCATGAAGTAATTCAATTCATTCATAAAAAGGGAGAAAGCACCATGTACATACCATGAGAATAGGAAAATCAAAATAGCAGAGGCTAGCAAGAAACCCCAAAGTCTGAGAAGAGCGCAAATGGCTTCCAAAAAAAACCAATAGCAACAATCGACTTCAATCCCAAATGCACAATCCAACAAGAGTACTTAGGATCAAGCACCCCAGATCAATAGAAAGCAAGTGATAAAATTCAAAGGGCATAAAAAATTCCTAAATTGATTAAATACTTGTCGCAGAAGTCACACAATCAAGCATTGATGCGATCAACAAGACATGTCAAACCAAAACCCGAGATTTTGACAAGGCAATAGATCCTTAAAGAAATCCGGTCACAACAAAATTCTGTGGAAGACCAAAAATCTGCGGATCACAGTGAAAAGAAGTTGTCACCGATTTTCCAAGAAAATCGGGGAATTCCGCCAAGAAGGGATTTTCTAGAGAACAATGAAACACCTAGAATGAGTCCAAAACTTAAGGTTTTCAATATATATCATAGGGGGATCATCCACACAAGAAAGATAAACATCCAAGAAATTTCCCAAGCAATTGAATCCTCAAAATTAAAAGACCAAAACACCAAGAGCGAAAACCCAAAGAGAAAGAAAGAGGGTCCCTGCTTTCAGTGGGGCGTGTTTGCAAAAAGTGCACAACACAATGCAAGCACCATTCCAACAATGGGGGATTGAATTCATTGGTAAAATTGGAAAGAATTCATTTGGAGGACATTCATGGATACTAGTAGCCACATATTAGTTTACTAAATGGATAGAGACCATGCCCACAAAGAGGGCCATTCATAAAGTGGTTACTAATTTTTTGATGAACAATTTTCTAACCAAGTTTGGAGTACCTGAGAAGTTGGTAACTGATAATGCTGTGTACTCTAGGTTAGAATAATTTGTTGACTTCTGCAACAAATACTAGATCTCACTCTCATATTCATCACCTTCTCACCGATAAGGAAATGGACAAGATGAGTCCAATAACAAGAGTCTAATGAATATTATCAAAAGGGTGATAGATAAAAACAAAAGGCCATGGGACTCCAATTTAAGGCAAGCTCTATGGGCTGATAGAATTATCAAAAAGATGACAACAAGGAAGTCACCATATGATCTAGTTTATGGGCTTGAGGCTAGGATTCCTACTAATAATCTACTACAAGTGTCCAAATTTATCCAAGAGTATGAAGATGATATCTGAGATGAAATAAAAATAAGGATTAATGCTCTGGTTGAACTTGATGAGACTAGAATAGCAACACAACAAAAGAACATGAAGATGCAACTACAAGTAAAAACCTTATATGATAAAAAATTTTCCTCTAGAAAGTTTGAAGTTAGGGATATGGTATCAATGTGGAATGCAAGAGTATAGGGAAAGGGAAAATAAAATTAAGTTGCATTTGATGCTTTGTGGCTAGGACCATGCTTGATTAGCAACACAAATGTGGAGGATTCATATTACTTGTAGAATCTATTTGGTGAAATTCTTGAATTTTTAGTACATGGACAATTATTGAAGTCATAATTCACTTGAGCTATGTTATTTTCCATGTACAATGTATTTATATGTATAGGTTTGTAAATGGGTTTGGTATTTCGCCTTGTCTAGAAATCCTTCACCTTTTGAGTTTATCTATGTTCTGTGTGGTTTTCTCTACCAATAAATTCTAGAATATTGCTCTGTTCATGTTGATTAGATGTCCCCAATTAGATCCAGTAATAGGAATTTGAAAATGTTTAATGGTTCTATGGTTTCATTTAAAAAAGAAATTCATCCACTGATCTTTTGAGGGCTAGGGTTTTGTTATCCAATCGCTAGTGTTCGATCTTTAGGGCTAAAACCCTCCTCAACCCCTAATAGTGTAAAAGCCTTAACCTTTTCTTCAAATTTTTTATCGACCTATATTTTCCTTTTTCCAATCTTTTAAGTTATTACTTGAGCCATTAACATAATTGGTAAACTAGCCCCTCTTTTTTCTAGTGAATACTGGTCACATACACTGTTTAATATTTTCCTAAAGTCCTAAGTCAAAGTGGGCTAATATTTTTAATATTTATGCACTTTAGGAATGGGTTGAAATATTATATAAAAAATTCCTAAGTCCAAATTTCTATAATGTCCCCACTTTAAGTTTTTAACTTGAAGCATGTGTAGTAAGAAATTCTTAAATAATCAGCTTGGCCCCACATCTCAAATTTGATTGGTTCCTCGCTAGCCTGCACCCATTAAAATATTCAAGGAAAAAACCCTGCATCATGGTCAGAATGTTCCATGTGTGTTTTTAATTTGGTGGGGCTTGCAAGCCTTTTGAAAGTCGATGGTAGTGGGCCCTTTAGATCAACTATGAATATTAAAGATGTTGAGTTAATCCTAGCCATTCCTTGCCATATCATATTAGGTTTTTAAGTTGATCTGAGATGCATGTGATATAGTGGGTTGTTGACATGTGGAACCATCCTGAGCATTGAAGGAACTATAGAATTAAATAAAATATATCACCAAATATTTTAATAAAACTTAGGGATTGTTAAAAAGTGTTCTACTAAAGGGACTCGATGATTTATAGTTAAAAGGTGCTAAGATATTTTAATCTTGACCATCCATCTTGTCAAGGTTTATAACATGTGTTGAAAAGTTTATAAGTGTGCACATAAGCTTGGGAGATTAAAATGTGTGCAAGTTTGATCATATCGATTCAATCTGAGCCACTCCATGCCAACCCACACTCATGTCTAGAATTAGGGTTTCAATTGTTTGAATAACCAGTAAGATAAAATTTCATCTTGTATACCCAATTTGAATCGAATTTATGTGCATTCTCCATTTCTAAGCTGAATATTGCAATTTAGGTTTCTTTTAAGGTTTTGCATTCATTTAATTGTCATCAAACTATTTTGAATTTTCCCTAGTTTACATGTGCCTTGTCGGACACCTAAATTACCTCACTAGAAACCCTAAATTGAAGCCTTACAAAACCCTAGTTTGTTAAAATCTTGAGAATAACACCCCCAAAGGCCGAGGCTTCTGGTTCTACTCTTAAAAGGGTCCTCCATGATGATATATTAGATCAATTAAAGGATTCGGGTGCAATAATTAATAAAATGGATGGAAAGGATATGTTTTAGGGCCCGGGGGCAGATACGAGTTTCATAGATAGACATCATGCCATCAGGGATGTTTCTATCCCAGTCATCAGATGGGATATGTTCAAATATTGTTTTGGGAGGAGGTTTTATAAGGTCGCTATATGCAATTGATGGAAACTTGATATGGGGAAACTAGTTGTTCTGAATTTTTACCTAGACATTGAACTTCTAAAAAATGTGGTTGCAAATGATGACCCTAATGTCCAGGTTGTAGGGTCATACTCTAGAGTGTAAAAATGATTGACCTAATCCATGAGAGAATAATTGAGGTTTTCAACTTAAACTATGATGTAAAGGAACCAATCAAACTCAATTCCCTAAAGGATGAGTATGACAATAATAAATCAACTTTCAGGGTCACCACTATGCCAAGATAAGGTTATCAATAGGTGATCAGGAACTCTTCCCATCAAATATGTTTTATTATCACTTTGAGAGGTCCTATTTCACCTTTTTCTAGATTATAGGGTTTGACCTTACCAAGAGGATGCTAGTGGATTTTACATATATGGCATCAGATATTCAACATGTTCTAGTAAATAGGTTATATGAATTTGGTACATATCTATCTGATAAGAATCATAAGGAAATAATGGCCTTAAAGAGTGGTTAAACAGGGGTATGGTTTTGGTGTTACTCCTTGGTCATGAATATATTTTTTTTCAAAGGAGCTAACTATTTTGGACAAGATATAGAACTAAAGATGAGAGGTGTGAAGAATGTGATGGAACCCCTAAAAGTTCTTTGTGTTCCATCTTAAAATTTTGTAGAATTCAGTTAATCCCATATCTCTAGGCTTATTGGTTTTATCCATTGTCATGACTTTATGGTTTTGTGTTGACAAAGACTTCTAAAAATCCTTAAGTCTATTACTATTTGTAGTGTTATATTTCACCATTGACCTGATGTAGCTTGTTCTTGGTTATGTTAAAATGAATTGATCCATTGAAGTCCATGAAGTTATCGACCCCTTGTGCCTAGGTGTGAGAAATGCTTTTATTTTATAGGGTCGACTAATCAACCTTGTTTGGCCTTTATATCCTTTGAAAATAATTTTTTCTCTATCTTGAAGCCTTTTCATACGTCATCCTAGGAATTCCCCTTCTTAAACAACTTATGTGTATGTGAAAAATTGTCATACTCAAGTCTTGTTTACCACTCTTGATTATCACTCATCGCGGTTAGCTTTGTAAAAGTTTGATTTATATTAGCAATGTGCAATGAGCTAGGTTTCCTTTGTATCACTCATTGTGGATAGTTTCTTGGATTTATGTTTCACATTAGCGATGAGTGATGTGGTTTCACTTTGTATTTATGGTTGCTTCTCTATTGCTAATCACCTTTGGGTTCTCTACTTTGAATTCTTGATGGGTGATGTCCTTCATAACTCTTTGTGATCCTTTTCATCTCTTATCATTGATAGCATTGCACTTACCTTTTTCAAATAGGAGATGAGTGATGTGGCCTCCAAATCTAATGTGTTGTTTCTATTTTGAGGCCTTGATATGGGTGATGCCTTTCTTGCCTTTTATTTTTAGGAGGATACATGTGGCCCGATCTTGTTCCATCACTACCTTTCCTCCACCGTTGATGTGAAAATTTTTAACCACTATCCACACTTATACCATAAGACACATTTCTATTCTCTAATACATCCTCTTCAATTACTTTAGGTGTCTCATTATTTTCTTCAATGGGATAGCCACTACTAAAACTTTTGGATTTCATAATGTGTTTATAATCATGCTTGGCCTCCTCAGCAATGCTAATCCAATCAATTAGTTGATCAAAACCTCGAGGCTTCAATTCCTTAGGCAAGGTACTCAGTCCTAGCTCAAAAATTTCACAAAACAAGCCAATTCACACTGCATCTTCTAGTCTAAGAATTTTACGAATTTCTAGGAAGGCATCCAAAAACCTTTTCAATAGGTCATATGGTGATTCCCTTTGATGTATTTTCAAACTAGATAATCTTTGAACAAAATACATTTGATCAACATTGCTTAAGCTTTGTTGATGTTAAATTTGGAGTTCACCATTAGTTACCTTGGGTAATAATGGACAAATCAAAATAGTAGAATCATATCTATCATGACAATTACTACTATTATCTAGTCTACTTACATGAAATATACTAAAGTAATAGACACTTGCAACCATATACCCTCTCATTATTGAGTACCTCAAGTTTTTTAATGTCCATGGAAATTTTATAAGCTTGATGCAATATTGTGGGCTCCTTATCTCTCAAAAAAATCTCATTTCTTCATCAAATGTACCCAAATACATAATCAAACACTCTACATCACTCGGTCGTAGGCTTTCAGGGATATTTCTTATTGCTTTTTCAAATCTGAGATTGAAATTTGGGACTAACTCTTTTTCATCCTTTTTAATTTACATGGGTCTTTTTCTTACTAAACTTGGGTTAATCCTTTCAACAAATTGTTCTATAAATTCTACCATAAATTCATTTTATGAAGAAATAGAACATACTATTAAATATGAAAACCAGTCTCTAGCATCTTCCTTTAGAGATTGAACAAATAATTTCATGACATCTTCATGATCTACCTCATAATCACCCATCAAGTCCATGAATGTATGAAAATGTGTATAGGTCGATTTAAAACTTTTCCCTATGAATTTTTCCATAAGGGAATCGGCCTCTATCCATTTTTAGTGGAAGTTACAAATTTTTAAATTTCCCACAATCTATTATTCTCCTTTGAAGAGTGAAATTAAATTTAAAGAAAATCATTCACACACATTTGTGTGTATATGTATATATATATATATATATATACATATACATATGCATATCCATGAGATTACATACATATGAAATCACCTAAATATTTGTCTATTCAAATTGCATTTCAAATTCATGCAAAAGAATAAGTATATGAAATCACTTTTACATATAGGATAGGTTGAGTTCCTTATTTAATTTATTTGAATATAAGTTTCAAAACAAAAAATTAAGACAAGAACACATAGATTTGTTCTTTCCATTAGTTATAGTTATCACACCAAGAATGAATGCAATTTTTCAACTTTTCAAACACATGTAGATTTCATATTCTATTATGGTGTCTGATACTTCAGATTTGATTATTCCTTATCGTGGTTATCTGGCTAAGCATTACTACCTAAATCAAGTTCTCATCCTTCAACCTATTCATACACACATATTCTTATACTTGTCCACTTATCAGTAACCTTTCATTGATAATCCGATGAAACAATTTCTTATATTAGAAAATTGCATAATATTCATTTTCAATTTTGTCATTGCTTTTTTATCAAATTATATAAATAAAATGATAATTACTATTTTCCAAAATATTCTAATTTTACTCAATATTTAAAATGAAGTAATGAAATCGAGATATGACATTGTATGAAACAAAAAAAAATCATGAGGAAATAATTGATAGGGGATAGTGTGTTTTCCAACACTACAAATAATGTGATCATTTTATTTGTTCCAATCAGATGAATAAAGTGGAATTTCATTTTTACTATACCAAAGAGTTGTTATAAAATTTTAAGGTGGACTTCATTACATTCTTGGAGTGTATGAGACAAAAAAAATTCATGACGAAATAATTGACAAGGGACATTATGTTTTCCAACACTACAAATAATGTGAGTATTTTATTTGTTCCAATCAAATGAAGAAAGTGAAATACCATTTTTACTATACCAAATAATTGTTCTAAAATTTTAAGGTGGATTTCATTACATTCTTGGTGTGTACAAAACAAAACTTTTCATGAGGAAATAACTGATAGGAGTCAGTGTGTTTTCCCACATTACAAATAGTTGCCCACATAGATATATACATATACATACACATAAAATTTATTGTTATACTCTATTGAATACCATGTATGAAATTAGTCTATTTAATACCATTGACTACTATATTCAAAATTATTGAGCTCAAACGATTTAAATTCCAAATTTTTTCTTTCACTTATGAGCAAGCTACCATAAATAATAAAACTTTAGGTGGCATTGCCTAACATTATTTCACATTATTTATAATGTAATTATACAACGCAATGAAAAGTCTGATATGAAATGTATAACAACATAGTGTTCAAACATACGAAAATAATATATGTCTACACCATAATTATTCAATAGGTAAATGATGAAACCCATAATGAACAATGAGTATTGTCGGTCTTTCTCATCATCTCCTACACTGCCCATTATTTGCAATTGAGTTGATGCCTTTGTAGAATTTAGCAAGGCTCTTTGGGCTCTTGTACACTTTGGGAGGGATTGTTCTATTTTCATGAACCCTTGAAGATGATGAACATGAAACAATAAATTTTTGGTGAGGTTGTGCTTTGACCATCACACTTTGAACACCTTCAGCCTATAAGAAACACTTTGAAAAATTAACATATGGATGGAAAAAAATATAAGGTAGTATGATATATATTAAAAGAAATCATTTATATGTACCTTCAAAAGAGAAGACCTCAAGTCAGAGAGCTTCCATATTGTGAAGCCACCCACACATTCTTATATAGTTTGTGTGAAAGCACTAGGATAATGTAGTGTGCAGTCACCAGTAATTCCCTTAATAATGTTGACTCTCACAAAACCTTGTAGGAGTCGATTGTTGTGGCAAGTATCATATCTAACAATAGAATTTACAATGCCTTTTCCAACCAGTTTATGCTGGCACCAAAGGTCAACATGATCATCGACCTTAAAAGTGATTCCCTCAATATCTATCTGGTCCTCATAAACAAGATTTGGATACAATGGAAATGTCATTAATGTCAATCATAATTCAATAAATATTAAAGGATTCATAAAGAAATTGGAATAAAATCATGGAAGTGTGTTATGTCAATACCGATATAAATGGCAGGCCATTGCTCTGCTCATCCCCATGTCCATCTTTATTGCCATATCTCCCTTGTAGGACATCGATCTCTTCATCCCAATTTCCATCTTTATTATCCTATCCCACTTGTAGGCCAGTTCTCTCCCCATCCCCATGTCCATCTCTATTACCATCGCCTAGTTCCATTGCAACTATATTTCCAATAAGCTAAAGGACCATGTTTTTGGTAGACCACACCTATATAATAACATTCTTATCCTACAAAACATGGCAGAGGTGTTAGAAGACAAAGAATAAGTTGTTTAAAAAAAAATTAGACAATATTACATAAATTTATGTGTAAAATAAAATGAAAATGTACACTTCATATAGTTGAACTCATAGGAATCTAGTGAACACCTTCTTTCTCTGATCACCATGATTGAGAATTTCTCCTCGATGTTGTGCAATAGAATTATCACTATCCTAAGAGGTAAAATTTCAACCAAACCCAAATAAACTCACAATGTACAAATAAATATATATTTTTGATATGTACATTGTTATCATGCAATACATGCTAGACATTTCACAATAGGAGATGCATACACAAACATATCAATTTTAAGCTATCATTTCAAATAATAAATATACACAAGGAAAGGAGATACCACACTTTAGATTGTTGAACTCATGGGAATGTAGTGCTCCCCTCAATATTTATTTCCCACCACTTTTCAACTTCTTTTCCCCTACTCGAGAAAGAGGAATATGATCATACTAGTAAGTATATGTGAAAATAGCTAAAAAGGTAATAATGTATGATCTCTACCCCTAGTCAATAAATCAAAATAGATATTGGTTTTTTCACCACTCATTTTATCCTCTTTGTAGGTACCTGAGGGGTCCACGTATTAGCTCATTTTCTATTGTTTTCATACAGATTTTGAGACACTTTTAAATACATTTTCCAAATAGTGCTCCTATATTATACTATCCTTTCATATCTATTATGCAGACTTGAACCTAAAATATAATTATGGAAATATGGTTATAATATACTAGTATTGTATGGTTTATACAAAGATATGTAAGAAATTTTGATGGAATGCTATGTTTTGATTGTGATAGTTATCCTTGTGCATATGCTTTGAAAAATTAACTTGTTTGCAACTGAAGAGGAATTGTGGTACAAAGGAGTTTCAAATTGAACCCACAACAATAGGAGATTGGAATAATGAAATAGGGGCTCATTCTAGGTTAAACTAAACATTATGATTAAAGGAAATTGATGAAGGTTGAACATGTTAAATTTTTAATCAGTTAATAAGCATTGAAGAAGAAGAACCCTTTGATTGATAAGATATTGACAAGTGTTTGTGTGTTTACATGCAAATTTGTTTTGTAGAGTTTTAATCCTATTAGGATTCTTCTTCATTTTCAATTAGTTTGAACAATTCAAGACTTAAATGTACACTTTGATATCTCAAAGTGGAAAGTTAATGATTTTGGTTAGTTGTTGTTTTGAGTAAGATTCCCTCAAGCTTGAATATAGTTGATGAGGGTTGAACTTGTACCTAGTTAGTTTTTTTTTCGTCTTTTCATTATCAGTTACTTTTAGTTTCAAGACATGATATATATATAGAATGATTGAATACAATCTAGAAGGAGACCTTTCGTAATCTTTCATGATATATAATAAATGGAACTAATTTCACTAGATGTGTAAGATTAGTTAGTTAGATTTGGTTTTATTTCGGTGAGAACAACCACTTGAGTAGCCCACTCAAGGTACTGCTCTTCACTTCATTTTCCATCTATTTATTTATGTTAATTTAGTTGTTTCTTATTTACCATCATCTCATAAGCTTTATGAAAGTTAACTAGAATCTTATACCTTGATTATTGTTAACAAACATTCATGGAAATTCATAGAATGGTTAACCTGTAGTACTCTAGAGGATAATTTAGTTGAGTCATAAGTTTTAATTAGTTTTAAGTTGATATAGTGATGGAGCTTCAAATTTTGATCCTTGAGTTCCATTATTATCTTGCCTCTATACTGGTCTGTCATACTATTTGGAAGAAACCTAGGGTTGGGGGTTTTATTTTTTCCTTCATAATGTCCTAATGTTTTATCTAATACCTTGGCTAGGATCTATTCCATGGTTACCATTTTGAGGGAGGTTTTAAAATGACTTATGTCCCATTGACTCATCTAGGTCGGGCTTCTTTTAATAAACAGTGTTAAATATTTTGTTAAACTTTATTATTTCCTAGGTCTAGGTTGGCCTGTGCTCCATTTTTAAGAACAACGTTGAGCCATCATTTGTCATTGGCCTAGGTGGTCCCCTTGTCCCTTTAATAATGGTTTTATATTTTGCAAGGAACTTTTTTTAGTAATCGTTGATCATCCAACAGTTGATCCTGAATGTTCCCCACAATCTCGTGATGGCTTCACCATTGGATTTCATCTGACTGTGAAATAATGGGAGGGTGCCATGTGTCTCAACTGTCGATGCCGAAAATGATTAATAAAGTTCTTTAATTTTGTGTCGGGTTTTAATACATTAAATAGTGGGTTACTAAAATAGCTCTGAGGTGCACGTGTTCAATATCGACGGTGATGTTATAATCTTGATGAAAAGTTTCTTGATGGTTATGTTCAGTGCTAGTGACTATTGTGATTGAACATGATTGCCGATGGTGGGAATCAATGGTTTCTTGCCATCGCGTGATCCAAAGATGCAGGATGTTTAGTGATTGCGATATCATGGGAAAGCACCATGTGTAATCCTTTGGTGCTGCATATTATGGTGGGCCCTTGATGCTGAGATGGAGATTACATCAACCCTTTTGAAGGTGGTTGTTTGATGATCTGATGAAGACAAAGGATTGACGGTTAGCATTTGAATTCACATCAAATGCGATTTGAGCCATTGGTGTGGCATGCAAGTGTGCTTTAATGGAAGATGAGATGTTTACTGGCTCAATTCGATTGACATAAAGTATCCGCCTTTATTCTATTTCACCACAAAGAATTCAAGCACATTGGTGAGGCAATTTTAGAGCTAGAGACAAAATTTTCGAGCAATCACAATAGGAGTTTGGTTTTCTACAAGGCACGAAAATCCATTAGTTGTTTTCTTTACTACTTGGTTAATTTGACTGTGATTTTGTAAAGGAATATAGTGTTCTTGTCAGAGGGGTTTGTGATTATTATTGTAGGGTTACTGGCTAGTTTAAATTGAGGGAAATTCCAAGGTCTTGCTATATTTCATTTTCTAGGTAACCTTAGTTTGTTCAAGGAGTTGAATTATTTAAAGAAGCCCTAGTTCATTTGAAATGGAAACACCAAAGAAGCATTCCGTCCATATTGATTATTTGCAAAGGAATTTATATCACAACTTTTTGGATCAACTCCCATTATCAACAAATGACAGGAAGAGGGGTTTGGTTTTGACGAGTGGAAGAACCTTGGGCGAAGGACTAGTGTGCAAGAGTTATAATATTGTAGATGCTAGGGTTCCTATGACTGGTTTGTAAATGTTTAGGTTGTGATATAGACAACGCAATTTACCTCACCCCTTTTCTAATGGCTGGGGGTGATACCACAATAGTGGTTTACAATTTTTGGCCAAACTAGACACTTAAATTATTATTTGTAACTAAATCTTCACATTCGGGCACCTATAGCAGCTAAATTGTGAGGAATTTGAAGATGATGCAAACTAGAGTCTTGCCAAATTTTGTTTGTAGATTCTTTAATATTTTTTTCAAAAAATTTGGAATCATATTGCACTTCTTTTTCCATCTCCCATGAAAACTATTTTTTTTTCAGAAAACAACATTTTTAAAAGGTGACGCACATCGTATAGCATAAATTTTTTTCCATGAAGGATAAAATTCTAATTCTTTCAAATTTAGATTTTTAACTCCGATATCTAGTGCTTCCACTTGGTTAGATAGTTTTTTATTGAATATTTTTTCTTTAATCAAGTTTCAAAGTCAAACCAATTCAGACATAGCGCGATCGTATAATGCGTAACTATTTTTTTATATATTGAAATTCAATTTTATGTTTTTTGTTGGATCAAGGAGTTCAATATATGGTGCACTCATATTTTTCAAAATTTTTTCTGATAATCTGCTATTTTTCCACATGTGCAGAACAAAGACCTTCATTTTCGATGAAAAACCTATGTTTAATAAAACTAAAGAAACAAATACATAATAAAAACAAAACATATTAAAATTGTATTCATTGGATAGCTCATTCTGAGGACTACCATAATAATTTGAAATAAATTTTAAATGAATTCATTTGATCCCCCAAAAGTTAAATCAAAAGTGATTTTTTATCATCATTTTGATAGGTGTAAAGGAGACTCATTTATAAGTATGGTTTAAAAATAGTGAGGTTCTATCCAAGGGGGTTTGATCTAAGGTGGTTTGATTAAACCCTCTTCAATTGGAATCCTTAAAATGGAACTTTTTCAAGCTTAAATCATTATATTTTCTAAAAATATGTGATTTCAACAAAAATGAGTTCCTCTCAAAAATTGTAAACTAGGTTTGTGGGATCACCCCTGAAGATACGACATGGGGAAGCTAGTAGTGCAAAATGTGTTCCTAGATGTGGACCTACTCAAAGCCATGGAAGAATGATATGACCTTGTTACAAGAGTAATAAGGGATAATGAGGGTGGGGTTCTGCTATGTATAAGTGCAAATGAGATTCAACAGGTGTTTGATTTGAGTGTGTCTAGCTCATTTTTAGTTCCAATTGATCTTGAGGAGATGAATCAGGAGTACGCAAGATTGAAGCCTCTTTTTAGATTAAAGTTGCTTCCTCCTCATCTAGCTAGGGCAGGCATTTCAACGATTCATATCAGCCCAGGTGACCAGGAACCTTTCAGGATGAATTGCTTTGCCAATCACTTTTTGCTTACATTTAATTCACTGTGCTAGATTTTGGGATTCAGCCCTAATACGATAATGCCAATTGCATACATGTTCATGGGGGCCCAAATTTAGCATCCCAATTTCTTTGTGATGCACAAATTTTCATTTTTTCTAGCATAAAAGATACATGAGGGGTTGCTAAAGTTGTAGGTAGGTGATACTAGCACACCTTTTTTTGGTATTCCCTGTTAATGCACATGTTCCTGTATAAGAATGCCGACTTCTTCTTAGAGAAGATGGATTTGAGGTGAGATATGAATGGATAAGGATTACTAGTACAGGTTTGGAGTGCTGACTTATCTTACAATAGGGTAGGTGCTAGTTTTGTGCAATTTGACAATTGCTTTGCCTCCACACTCAGGGCTCAGTTGGTAGTAAATGTGCCTAGAGTCCCTGAAGACCTACATGACTTCCTCAAACCAAAAGTGAGGAAGCATGACTTGAAAATCTTCCACAATTGGGGTGACATCATATTGTACCCCGTAAGTACTATTCTAAGAGTATATGGTTTCTAGGAAGCACCACATATTCTCCCATTTAATGTACCATCAAGAATGGGGTTTGTCAAGGTCATGTGGAAAATAGGTTGTATTCATGAGGACAACCTGATAGGGAGGGGAAAAGGGAATTTGTTCCCTGACTACACTATTGTTTCTAATTTTATTTGTTCCAAGGGAGGATGGGTCCACTTTGGAAGATTCTTTGATGAATTTCATTTTAGGAGTGGTCCTAGGAGGCAACATGACCTTCAGGGTTTCTTTTCCTTGTTTAGGAAATGAATTAAAGGTGGCAGGTTTGTACATGAATTCAATTTTCCTTAAGACCTAATAAAAAATGAGTTTGATTTGAATTGGTAGGAATTGAATAAGGAAAAGTGGATTGCATATGAAAAGTTGTTGGCCATGGTACATAAATTAGATCCAAAATATGATCTATTAATGGAGTCCACTCCATTCTACAAGAGAATTAACTTCTTGATGGAAAATTTCAAGGAGATCATGGGCACCTTGATGACCAAGAGGGTCAATTTAAAATTAAGATTTTGGTATACAAAGACCAGAGGTGAGGCCTAAAGAAACAATGCCAAATTATCAGCCCTCGGTGAATTGACCTCTTTACAAGAGAAAGAGAAATCGAAGTAGTGATGAGGAGGAGGGGGATAAGAAAGGAAAATAGATAAAGAAGACATCATCATAGCTAGGTCCAAAGATTAGAGCACCTAGAGGGATAAAAATTATTGATTTGGATTCAGGAGTGATCTTGCATTCATACCATTAGAGCCAAGCCCTAAGAGGTAGAGAGATGAATAAGCACAAGAGACTCTGATGGATGAGATAATTGTTACAAACCAAGACATGCAGGTTGGTATTCCTTCCCCTCCAAGATCAACATAGTTGGTGTTATCTGATATGGATGTGAAAGGACAATGTGTACAAGATGCTAGAATGGAGGCTTGCAAGGCATTCTTGGATGATGATGCATTTATGAAGACTCTTGTATTCTTGAAAATGGTTAGAGGATGAAGTTGGAAGAGTACCAAGACAAATTCAAGGGGAGGAGAGAATCAATTCCTAATAGGCCTGATCAGGAGAATGATGATGAGGTGAAGGACGAATTGAAGGAATAATTTAAAAGCATCACTCTTGAGGAGGGAAGGAAACTAGTGACTTAGTCTAGTGTCCTAATTTTTCCTGAGTGGGACATAGCTGATGTAGTGGAATTTAATGACATTTTGAAGTCCAAGAATCCCATACAAAACAATGAGGAAGAGGTTAAGGCAGCCCTATAGGACTCTTCCTTTAGTGAAGAATATGAAACTTTAGAAATTTGGGCATTGGCACCCAAGGGCAGAAAGCCAAATGTGACTGATATTAGCCCAAACCTAAGGGGAGGGTTGATCATCAAAAGAGCTTCTAAAATTTCAACTACAAAAGCTACAAGCCTGACTGTAAATGTGGCCAAATTGGCCAAAAGATAGCTGAAAGAGAGGAGGCTGAAAATAAGAGTTTGATGGAGAAATACAACATCATAATTGGAGAATATAATAGGATGCAACAAAGAAATGTTGAGTTGCAATCTGAGGTAGATAGGTTGAAATATAGGTAGGTGGGAGAATCCTCCAGTTCTCCTAGTATCATTGAATTACCTTCTACATCAGGATCAATACCCCCTACTTCTCCAATTATTTCTACTATAGGATCCCCCATCCAAACACCTGCTCTCAATCCTACATTAGGTCTAGTTGAGGAAGAGGTTGAATACTATGTGGATCCCACTAAGAAGGAGTTTTTAAATAATATTGCAGAGTTACAGGCTGCTTTAAAAGAAAGTGAGGATGGGGCAGTTGCTAGACATAATGAGGTATTTGATATAGTTTTGAGGCACCTGAATGAGAAGGTTGATGGTAGATTACTATCAGTATATTCTTTATTCTTGGATGAAATAATAAATATTAATAGGGATCGGGAAATAGTTTTGCCTTTGGCTGGGAAGTGGATCCCTAGGGCCAATGATCTGGATATTATGTATAAGGCCTCTAGATTTGGTGTAGATAACAGGCCCCAATCATTGAGGCTTACTCAATTTTTTGTGAAATCACTGAAGGGTTTCTAGACCCAACCTGATGATTTGAGTAGGAGAATTAGGGAGCTGGTAAAGAGATTTGATGATTTGAGTGATACATTTTTTCTAGATATAATTGATGCAAAACAAAATATTAAATCACTGTAGCAAAGGTAGGATAGAGTGGATAAATTCATCAATGCACAAATCAAATTGATTTATGATGATTCAGACTATGTTTTGATGGTGAGTGTCATGGATAAGATAATTAACACCAGCACATTTTTAGAGTCTTTTGAAAGAGATGCTAATCAAGTAGCAGTGAAATACACACCTTACAGTACTAAGGTGAATGAGGTGGTGAATTTTCATTGGCCAATAGATGAAGAGTATGAGAGGTGGGTGGAAAAGTATTTAACTGAAGAGGAGTAAGAAAAATACCTACTACCGACAATTAATAGCTCGGCGGTTATGGTTATAAACGATTGTGGTTTTGTCTCCATGGTGGTTTTTTGGCGTAGGTTTTGAGGTTTGGCCAATGCAATGGCTATTCTCTAATGAGTGGAATTAACAAGAAGATACTCCGGCGACTCGAAGGTTGTAATCATCTTTGTGAAGTGTCTTAGGGCGGTCCAATTGACTGGTGACATGTGTATTTCTGGCCCGATGCTTGTTTGCTCCATCATTCTCTATAAGAAGGATTTCAAGGCCAAAAATATGAGTTAGCAAGTTAGATATTTTTGAGGTCAAGTCTAAGCATAGTTGCAGAGCAAGTTGTAAAGCTTTTTGATTTAGTGTAAATGTAATTTAGGTTTTTTGTGTCATTCTATAGGGTTCTGAATTTATGAAGGTTTGATGTTTCATGATAGTACTAGCATTTGAGCTAGAATGATTCATTCTGAGCTCATGTCTCTCCATGTATAAGCATATCACAATCTTGAATAATATAATCAAGGGTTATTGCATTCATCTCATTGTTGTGGTGTGTATCATTCTCATTTTGGCTTTAATTCAAAGAATTAATTATAATGCTTGAATGCATTTATAGGTGGATGTGTTTATTAAGGGATTTGGTAAGAAGTATTGGGTTAGGGTATAAATTTATGGAATTGTAAGGCAATATTGTCAGAGATATTTTATGCTATGTGTTTAAATCTGTCATGAATTTTAAATGTTTATGAATTCAACTCCCCAATGGTATATGGCACTAGTCTAAATCATATTTTTTTGTAAGGTTTTGTGTCTATTTTTCTTTCCTTAGAGCTTGCTACAAATTATAAATCAAATGACTATCTTAAGTTGTGAAGTATTTTTGTAATCATCTCATGCTCCAAGTAGCCGATACTATTGATGAAAAGCCAATTCAATTCAATATTATCCTATTATGTTGAGCTATTAAATGAGATTATATGTTATTTTTAATGATTGTTTATAAGTTCAATGCAAAGATTATAAAAACATTAAGGGGACCACCCTCCTAGGTCCTGCAAAGCCCGAAGTGTAGGAGGTTTGTTTGTTAAAATCCTTGTCAATTGGTCCAGGTTCTTGGAGCCGCCCTTGATTAGAATTGGTAATTCTATAGGTAGAATAAAAGATCAACCAGGTTACATAGTAAAAACAACCAACACATAGTAATAGTTTATTAGTTACAATTCAGTCACAATCTAAGCTATAGGTACTAGTTCTAGTTATGTATTTTACTATTTAACAATTTTGTGAATTTCTAGAAAGTATAAAAACTTGAGTAGGATAGCTTAGGTAGTTTTGAGTTTCTGAAGGCATATACAATAATGCATCATCAAAATTTTACAAACCCTGGGTTGACATTTTAATGTAGTATTTCAATTTTGAGTGGACTATTTAGTTAGTTAAACCTCTAAATTGTGTAGGTATTACCAAGTTTACAAAAACTTATTCAAGGCTCTACATTTTTGGTGCCATTTCTAGCGATGGTGCTATCTTTGTAGACTTATTTTTACAAGATTTCATAGTTAACTTTTTTTAGAATTAGGACTATTAGACTTAATATTTTTCAACACCATAAGATACACTAACATTGTGCAGGACTATTGAATATAAAGCAATATTTAATGTATGTGGAGGTAGGGAGACTCCTTGGGAAGATTTCTTCCCTCTTCATGCCAAGAAGCCATATCAAAAATTGGTGAATCCAGTACTCAGAGAAAAGGTAACATTGAAGAAGAAAAATACTTCTCACCAACATCTAACACAGAGACATAGGGAAGATACTACACCATGGGGGATGTAGTGGATGATGATCTTGAATGACCAGCTTTTGAGTTCCCCATCACTAATTAGGAAAGGGCTACACAGTTGGAGAATATTCCTCCTTCAACCTTACTGATCTTTTATGGATTAATGACTGAGGACCCAAATACATTTTTGTTTAAATTTGATATCCTATACATACATTATGACTATACTTATAATGCTCATAGGATAAAAAAGTTCCCTACCACCCTAAAAGATGTAGACCTAAGATGGTTCATGGGATTAGGCAAAGATGTTCCTGATTGGTAGACTATGAAGACATTGTTATTTGAGAAGTATCAAGACTATTGTAGGGGACCTGATAGGAGGAAATATGGCATTTTAAAAATTTCACAAAAGGATGATGACCCATTAGAATATAATGTGGAGATATTTCAGTTTTCTCTGAAGAAAAACCCATAAAACAAGTTATTAGTAGAGTCCCTCAAGTTGGTCTTTTTGAGGGGAGTCAATGATAACTACATGGATGCCTTAAAACTCATTGGTGAAGGATATATTTCACAGATACCATTTCAAGACATTTGTAAGCTCTGTAGGAATTATTCCAAGACCTTCTCTAAAAGGCTAAGAGGAGATAGGACATTCACTGTTGGAAAATCATCTTCAAGGGTATCAAAGATGAAATTGAGAAATCTATTATCCAACATGAAGGAGGACATCATCAACCATTTAGCAAATCAGATGGATAATCTTTAGAATAAAAAGAATTAGGAGGAAGTTGAGGCTATGCTCACTCAATATTGTCCAAGTTGTAGGCAAAGAAAAGCTAGTTGTAAATAGAAGAGAGTGACTAGTATCCAACAAGATAAAGTTTGAAACCTGATTTGCAGCCAATTGAAGGAGATGATGGTCAAATTTTCTATATAGCACAAAGGAGGCCATGTAAACAACGAAAAGGTACACCACAAGACCCCCTTAGCTTTAGCTCATCCTTTCCTATTGGGAATCAAAACTTTTCTACTTGGAACTCTCAGCCCTGGATAACAAATAAAAACCAACGAAAAAACCCTCAATAGTGGCCAAAACCCCAACAAAATTGGAACCCACAATAAATCCTTGGCCACAATAGAACTTTTAGGGTTTCAATTATAATCCACAATGGCCAAAACAACATAATTAGTAGCTACCTTAGTGGAAAAAAGGCCAACAATGGAAACAATGAAATATGAACTATCAACAACCTATTCTCCCTCTTCCACCATAGCAACAAGCTATCATGCCCTCATAAAATCCTACAAATTAGTCACCCAAGCAACCACAAATACCTTCCAAATCTACACCTAACCCTACAACAAGCATGTTCATCTGAATTATAGTAATAAAGATATGTAATACCCCACCTATGGGGTAGAGGTGAGTGATGTCCACCTCAGATTAGGAAAACAAATTTTTGTACCTTCATCCCCTCAAATTATAGAGATGGAGCATGAAGAAACAACAATTGAAGCTTCAAATAAAATGCCTTTAGAACTTGAGTCAAATCAGGTACACCAAACAACCAAAAGTCCTAATCCTCCTTTTTTTGAATTCCTAGCTATTCAAAAGCATCACACACATGCTAAGATAAACCTCTTGGGTCAATTAAATTATATGTGAGCATTAATGTTCCACTCATCCAATTTATCAAAGATATCCCTATTTATACCAAAACTGTGAGGGATTTGTGTCTTAAGAAACTTGGAAGGAAAAGGAAGGATCCTCAAATAGTGCATGTCTTGGGAAACCTTGTAGATATCATGTTAAGGAACATCAGTGTCCCTAAGTATACAGATCTTGGTAGCCCAATAGTGGATGCCAAGATTAATGGCACCCTAATAAAAAAAAATTGATAGACTTGGGAGTTGCAATCAGTGTTAGGACTAAAGAAACAATGCAATTAATTCAATTATCAAACCTCAGGCATACACAAACTATTCTACAGTTAGCCGATAGGTCAAAATTCAATACTGAAGGAATTATTGAAGATGTAGTTATTGCATCGGATTCTTGGGAAGATCTTACTGATTTTATAGTTCTACACCCAAAGGTTAATCTTTCGGGTTACTCACTCATCCTAGGAAGACCCTAGTTAGCTATAGCCAATGCATTCATAGGTTGTAGGTCTAACAATATGATAATATCCAACAAGATAGTCACCAATAAATTGGTTCTCTATCCTCCAACCCAACCTTATGATAACTTTGAGAAAACTATTTGGTCCACTCTGGATGAGGAAGATAACTATTCCATGTAGAAATTGATGACTATAGAATGCAACCCTTTATTGGATGACCAAGATGAAGATGGGCTCATTGCTCACATAATCTAGAATGACTACAATAGGAACCCACAATAGAAGGACTTCCTTGTGTTCCTAGAATACCCCTTGTAAAGTATTATACCCACCAATTCCATAGAAGAACTAACCCAGATCTTCCATTCCCTACTACCTCAATACTGTGTTCCCATTATTCCAAGTCTTTATATTTCATCAATACAAGAATCATCTAAGGAATTAGAAGTCCTACAAGGGAAAATTTTAAACATAAACAACACCTTGACTACAAAGCAATAGAATTTTTTTCACATAGTGCTATAGGCACACGCAGTACCATATGCATGGGATTACCCTGATATGAAAGGCATAGTTCCTGACTTATGTATGCACAATATTTATATCGTTGATGGTTATAGACCCATTTGACAACCTCAGAGATGTATGAATCCTTATTTGAGGGAGATAGTGAAAGATGAACTACAAAAGCTCCTTGATGTAAGTTTTATCTATCCAATATTAAATAGTGAATGGGTCTCACCGTGGGTAATTATTCCCAAGAAAGGTGGAAAATGGAGAGTTTTTGTAGATTAAAGGGAACTGAATACAACAACTAGGAAGGACCACTTTCCTTTGTCCTTCATAGATCAAGTACTTGATTCTCCGGCTAGGAATAAGTACTTTTCATTTCTTGATGGTTTTAGTGGTTACAACCAAATTAAAATTTCTCCAAAGGATTAAGAAAAAACTACATTCACATGTCCTTGGGGGACTTATACTTATTTTTTCCTACCCTTTGTTTTATGCAATTCCCTAGCTACCTTTCAAAGAGTAGTACTCAACATATTTTATGATTATGCACATGACTGTATGGAGATATACATGGATTATTTAATCACTTATGGTGAAACTTATGAGGAAGCTCTCAATAATTTGGAAAGAGTACTAAAAAGGTGTAAACAAAACAACCTATCACTCCACAATGAATAGTTTTTCATGATGATGACACAAGAAGTTATATTGGGGTAGTTTATATCCAATATAGGTATTTAGGTTGATCCACATAAAATAAAAATTATATCTACATTACATGTTCCTCAAAAGTAAAGAGATATCATAAGTTTCCTTGGCCATGCAGGTTACTACAAAAGGTTTATCAAAGACCAGTAAAATTGTTGCACCACTATTTTTTTGTTGAGTAAGGGCATTGAATTTGAATGGATATTAGAGTGTCAAAACTCTTTCAAAGAATTGAAGACAACATTGACTCGGGCACATGTAAGAGGTCCTAATTAGACTTTACCCTTTCATATACATATAGATGCTTTATATTTTTCTATTGGAAATTTTTTGGGCAGAAAGAAGGCAATAAAGAGTATGGAATATACTACATCAACAAGAATCTTCAAGGAGAAGAATCAAACTATATTGTTACAAAAAAGGAGATGCTTGTAGTGGTGTATGCTATAAAAAAATTTAGGCACAATGTTACTCATTATTCAGTCTTTATCAATACCTATCATACATAAATTAAATACTCGGTGAACAAGCGAGTAGTTTGGGGTAGATTATTAAGATGGATGTTTCTTCTATAGGAATTTGGCATTACCATAGTGGAAAAACTTGTTAAGGAAAATGTAGTGGAAAATTTTATGTCAAGATTTCCCACACAATAAACTGAAGGAGTGATGGATGATTCATTTCCAAGTGAAAACTTATTTTCTCTAAATGTACACATTCCATGGTATGTTGATGTTGCCAATTATTTGGTAGCAGGATACATTCCATCACATTTCTCTCCAAGGGAAAAGAGACAACTGATGTATAAATGTTTCCAATATTTTTGTATATCACATTTTATCTTATACTAGGCCAAACAACATCATGAGAAGATGTATAAGGGAAGATGAAATATTTGATATTATGAAAGCATGTCATGATGAGCCATGTGGAGGTCATTTTGAGGAAAAGAGAACAACCTTTAAGATCTTGACCACTAGCTATTATTGGTTAACTCTACACAAAGATGTTAAATACACCAATATTTGTGTTAGGTGCTAGAGAATGGGACAAACAACAAAGAGTGATGAAATGCCATTGAAACCCTAGTTAACATTAGCACCTTGGAGGGAGAGGGAGCCACAGAGTCTAATCCAAATAATGATGACATAGATGGTTGACTTCTAGATTTTGGCTTCTTTTTCATTCACATAATATTGTAGCAATAAGAAGCAATAAGAAAGAGAAGAAAAACCCGTGATGGAGAGCGAGAAGAGTGGTGGGAGTGGGGGTTTGAATTCTTCAAATGGAAAGGGATCTAGAGAGTTTGATATAGATGATGATGACATGGATGGTTGGCTTTTGGTTTTCATTTACTTTGTTGTTCATAGGCGGTTGGGTTCCTAGGTTGTGGCTAGTTGCGTCAATGGTGCTATTGGCTTGCTTATCAACTTTTTGTTGTCTACTTTTGCTACTTTTGGGTTGTAGGAAAGCCTTGTTGGTGTGTGCTTTGGGCTCCTTGCAGAGGTTTTTTTAGTGGTTTGTTCTATCTTAAGCTCTGATTGACATGTTGGCGTAGATTGTGTGGTTCTTGTTTTAGCTTGGTCCTTGAATCTTCTCTACTTTGTTTCCCCTTGCCCTCTCGAGCTTCTTTTGGTACTCGTTGTGGTTTGCTGGCTTATGGGTTTTGATTGCTTTGTCATTGGCTGTAATTTTTTTTTCATGTGTTTCTGGGTTGCAATTGGTTGCTTGGGTGGGGTTGTTGTTTGGCTACATCATATTTTTTTGTCTTCTTGTGCTTCTTTTGGGCTATATGTTAGCCTTGTTGGTTGGTTCTTCGGGACCTTTATGGGGATTTTCTTGGTGTAATGGTCTATCTTTAGCTTTGACCAATGTGTTGGGGTGAATGGGATGCTTCATGTGTTGTCCTTTTCACTAATTTTTCTCTACTTTGTTCCCCCTTGCCCCCTGGGCTCTCTCTGTTTCTTTTCATAGATGGCAGGTTGTGGGGTTTATGTCACTTTGTCTCTTGTTGGTTATTGGATTATCTATGGTGTTGCAGTGTTGCTAGTTGTGTTGGTGCTACTGGTTTTCTTCCTTGCATTTTGTTGGCTGCTTGGGCTAATTTTGGGCTGTGAGAAATCCTTGTTGATGTGTGCTTTGAGTCCCTTGTGGGGGGTTTTGTCATTGGAAGGGTCTATTTTTAGCTCTGACCTGTGTGTTGGGGTGGATGCTATGCTTCTTGTTTTGGATTTTTCTCTGAATTTTCTCTCCACTGTTTCCCCTTGCCCTCTTGGGCTCTCTCTACAACATTTCATGGATTGAAGGTTGTGTTTTGATTTCTTTGCCAATGAATAGCTATTGGGTTCTTTGTTAACCCAATATTCTCTTTAGTTCATGCAATTTTTTGTGGCCTCCTTTGTGGTTATGAAGCTTATGAGAAAAAAAGGGGGAATTTTATTTATTAGAAAAAGGTTTTCTATGATTTTTAGTTAATGATCTATGTTTTGATTAGTTCTAGCTTACTGGTGGCTGGGATATTCTTATTGTCTTTTCTTTGGACCCGATTTTGTGATTTGATTATCTTATTTTCTATTTCTTCCTGTCGATACCTAATGATTATGATGCTAAGGGATGTTGGGTTGTCCCTTTCTTTTGAAGTTTTTTTCCATTGAGTTTTTCAGCTTGTGTCTCCTATTTACAGTGAGATTGTTCCTCTTGACGTGGAACCATCTTCTATTAAGGTGGATATGATTTTTTTTGGGTTGGTGGGAAGATCTCCTCCCTTATTCTGGTTCCTATTAGGGTAGATATTTTTTGGGTTGGAGAGTTGTGGCTTTGGTGGTAGGGGGTTTCTCTTCATCCTCTCCTATAGAGGTGGAGGTTGGGTTGGTTGACTTGGTGCATTGCTGCTGCAAAGAAGCTGATGTTGTGCATGTAGATTGGTGATGCACAAAAATGTTCTTGGGCTTAGATTTGGATGTTCTGAGTAGTTAGTTTTTTGATGCCTTGCGTGTGGATTGGTACTGCACAAAATTTGTTGTTTTACATGTTTTAACTATGTAGGGTTTGATGGTGATCTACACCATTAAGATGCTTGTCTCTCTTGGCTCAATGGTGTCTTCCCTAAGTGTTTCTATGTTCTTGGGCTCGGATTTGGATGTTATTAGTGGCTGGTTTGTTGACACCTAGCTAATTCAGGTGGTTCTTAAGAGTATCTAAGGTTTTATGGTCAAAACCCATTTGTAAAAGGGTTTAAGGCCCCTTCAAAACTTGTTTCATGCAACTCATGTAGTCTTGTCTTTCTCTTTATGGCTATTGTTGTTTTGACTATTTTTGGTCAGTGTCTTTCATTTTAGACAAATCTCTCTTTGTTTGGATTCTAGGTCCTTGTAAGACATATTTGTACTAGGTTTCGAGGTCACATCAAAAAATATTTTATTGTTAATCAAAAACATTAGTACCTTTTGACAAATGGGGTTTAAAATTCATTGGACCAATCTCACCTATATCAAACAATAAATAATACATCCTTCTTTACATTGATTACTTGAATAAGTGGGTAGAAGTAAAGGCCTTGTATTTTTCCAAAGATGGAAATGTGGCTAAATTCTTGTATGAGGATATATTTACTAGGTATGGAGTACCTAGATAAATAGTCACTAATCAAGGTCCACAATTTTCTTTTGACTTAATCACTAAACTGGTTGAAGAATACCAACCTAGACACAATAAATCAACACCATACCACCCTTAGGCTAATGGTTAGGTGGAAGTCACTAATAGGGAGATTGAAATTATTCTTACCAAGATTGTGCAACTATATAAGAAATATTGGGTTGTAAGGTTACTTGAAGTAGTATGGGCATGCAAAACAACTTGGAAAACCACCACTAGTTTTACACCTTATGAGTTAGTCTATGCTAAGACAACTTTTCTTCCTATTGACTTTGAATACATAACACTAAGTACAATAGTGGAACTGAAAATGGATTTAAAAAAATCTTAGAAGAAAATGTTGCATACTTTAAATGGATTGGATGAGATACGGATGTAAGAAATCCATCACACTAAGGTAGTACAACAAAAAAGGATGAAGTGTAATGATAAATACATCAAAACAAAGGAGTTGATTGTAGGATACTGGGCACTACTATTTGGTTCAAGATATAAAGACTTAAAATGGAAGCTCCAATCAAGGTGGTTGGGACTCGATGGAATTAATAAATTTTATCCCAATGGGGTAGTTCAACTACATACAATAGATGAGGTCATATTTTCACTTCTTGTAAATGACTACAAATTGAAGCTATATAAAAAGACATTACAAAAGGATGATTTCATATTCTCCATGTTTCAATATGGTGCTCGTAGTTAACCAAATATAGAATGTAACACATAGAGTGAAGTTTCAGTAACAAATGACATACGCACCCTGGTGACCTAGAGATCGGGCTACACAACTCAATCCTTGATCTCACTTGGGAATAATTTCTCATATTATATCACATGCACACACTACATGTTATAATGATGTTCAAAATATATTTAGAGGGAGCTAGTTTTCAACATTCATAGAGGGTCCTGATACCAAAGGAACCTATAGCCTAATAGCTATCAACATTCAGAATGAGCCCTAACACTGCAGGTACTCGTAGCACCATCTGGTAGTAGAAAATAAAAAAATCAAATTAATTGGTGCCATATTGACTACAATTTCATGCAAATTCATCCCATAATATCCACATGTCATATCCATCTTTCACAATAAGTACCTATAGCATGATTTTTGTTGCCAATTCTCATTTCACATATTTGAGTTGTCACATCACCAACTCATATCTATAATAACCATTCCATCACTTACACTTGCCACTCCACCATTCATTAGGGTGTAGTTATTTTCCATCATAGCAAATTAAAATACAGATACATTATTTTTAGTTTAAATGAATGATGCATAGTTATTTCTTCCATTCGGTACTTCAAGGTACGCTATAATGATTAATATAGTCTTCTTTAAAGTTTCATTATGTATTTCAAATTAATTAATGTAGGTGAACTATTCATATAATTAATTTCTATCATTTCATATTTTAACCACATTCTGATCCAACATGAAGTTAGGTCACTTCAACAATTAAGTTAGGTGGAGGGTAAAACCTATTCAGTATTTTCGGTAGTATTTTCAAAATTGACCACTTAAATTAAAATCAATGGATAGAAATGACATGTAAAAACCTCCAAATTATATCTCATTTTTGCAGCCATTTCTAATTGCTAAATTTAAAACCCTGATAACTTGAGCTTAGTCTAAACCAGAGTCAAACTTAGAACCTATTCATGACCCTAGATTATGTTTGTACTGAGAAGGGAAAATTGTAGTATGGTATGCCAGTAAAGATATATGAGGAAACAAAAGGGAAGTAAAGTGTTTTTGAAGGTGGTAGAGGAGATTGAGCTAAATTTTTAAGTTGAATTGAATACATTGAGCAGAGAAAGTAAGCTAGAATGGGAGATGATTTTTTAAGAAGGGAGCCAATAGCTCATCAAAAAATTCTAGAGGATGCAATGGTTGTACCCATTTTTACTAGGGTTGGATGGCTCAACTACTTATTGAAATTAATAGAATTCAGTGATGATATGAAAATAAATTTTTTATCTAATCTTTAATATGATGAAGCCATGGTGAAGTGGTAGTTAGTAGATGTGTCTTAGACTGCCATTGCACAAATCACAAGGTTACCAAGAATAGGGGTAGAGTTTCCAGCACAAGTTGACACAGTTACAGCCGAGGAAGAATTATGTATATGGGGAGAGGGATTAGACTCATCATCACAAGGTACAAAGAGAATTTCTCTCCCCTGGTTATGGTCAAATTGTGCTTCTTACATTTTCAGATACATCACCTATCATGGTAGGTAGAACCTTTTGCATACATTTAATTTCAAATCACTCAGTCACCTCAAGCATAATAGGTTAGTGAATGTTCCAAACTTTACAATTTGTTGAAATCAACGACATCAAAATACCAAAGAAAACAATGTGATACTTCTCTATCTCATCAATATCTAATTTATCTATTGATAAAGAAAAGTTTTACGATTCAATACCCATAAATTAATATGGATGATTTTAAGGAATGTACATATATTAATAGTTTTTTGGATGCACCTGTAGTACTTGAGGATGTAGGACCCCAAAAAGAACTTATAGAGTAAAACCCTCACATCTTACATGTGGCTTCACCTACCCATAGCCAAGGTGAGCATGTGGAACCTAAAGAATAGAATCTAGGCCACCTATAATTGATGAAATACCTTCTTCTTCAAGATCACTAAAATCTAAGAGTCGGTGTGGTAGTGAGTCCACCTCCTCTACACCCTTTAAACTAGAAGAAAGGAAGGATACTCTAGATAAAAATAGGGATATTCAAAATAAGGAAGAGGATGTTCCAAAGAAGAAGAAGAGTGTTCAAATAAAAGAAGAAATTGAGAAAGAAATACTCACACCTAGATGCACTGGAAGATTAAGGAGACAAGGTGTCATGAAGGAAATTGTAGAAGACCCAAGGGAAGAATAAAAGAGCAAGGAACAACACCAAGAGGATATCCTGATTGTAGAAATAGAATCTTAGGTGAAGGGGGATGTCCTTGGTAATGTTAATATACTAGAAAAAATGAAAATATATGTACTAACAACTTTTGATTCAGAATCGAAAGATATATTTACTACTAAGAAATTATATATAGAAACCCTAGATAGTCCAATTCAAAGAGACTATGAAGGGGAAGGCAATGAGAAATTTATAGATATAGAGGAGATGTACATTGAGGAAAGAGATGTGAGAAAAGAGCTCCAAGAAACATTGGATAGGATTAAAAATGTGGAGGAGTTAGTGAAAAATTATGAACAAAAAGACAAGGAAAGAGAAGAGAAAATTCAAGAGATGGAGGGTAAACTTTAGTTGTATGGCATTGACACTAAGCTAGATTTCCTGGCACAGTTGGCCGTCACCAAGAAAAGGGACAAAGAACTAGCAATTTCAGATGATAAACCCCCTCCTATAAAAAATCCTAACTATCATACAACCTTATCACTTGGCAACCAATTATGGAAGGTAACTATTGAGTTTGCATAAGAAAAGGAAGAATGTGTCAAGGAACTAGAAAAGAGAGACATGCATTTGAGAAAATTAGTGGTTAGGTTGGAGGACATAGTTGATAAGGTTGCATAGATTGTCAAATGAAGACCACCACCAAGGACATAAACATTGTTTTTACAAGAAAGATTTCTATGTTTTTAGTTTAGCAGATTGATTATTAAGCTGTCAATTGGTATGAGTAGAACTTTTGAATTTCTTGAAATTTTTGCTACTTCCACACCTAAATAACATGATCAATTGTGTGAGTTTTATTTACACAATTATGTTGTACTTGGTGAGACAAAATGGAACCCTCTAATTTTTGTGGGATATCTTTAGATCAAAGCACTTTCCTCCTATTATAGAAATGAACAACTTATGAGTGAGATAATGGAAGAGTATGTGGAGAAAGAAAAATCCATTGCACTTCCCATAAGAAAAAAGGCTAAAAATCTAGATGTAGTCATTGATGAATGGCTGAAACTTATTAATCATAAGGGTGTGCATAAGAAAATCATGAAACTCAAAAAGGTAGATCATGAAATAATGCAAATGTTAGCTGGGGTTTAGGACAATAGTGCTACAACTATATATGGAACAAATGGAATAGTTTAACACCTAAATTATAGAGGAAGGAGCCACATTCTATGTATGATTTCACTTCTATTCTTCAAAGTTTACACAAGTATATAGAAATTGGTGTTAACAAAGGAGTTTACTAGGTACCACTCACCTTCCATCCACATATTATATTCTATCCATTTACACATTGGACTAGGGAGAAAGGTAAATAATGTGAGAAAGAAAGAAATATCATAATGAGGAAGCTCGCAAAATATCAAGGTTTCTATTTGAAACAAATTTAGGGGGTGAATGCAGTCATGGACCTGAGGTAGATTGCTTTGTAGTACAATTTGTATCCCTAGTGTTTTTCTTGGCGAAAATAAAAAGGATAGTTGGGGGGAGATGATGGGTCTACATTTTATCTCATTTTATTGTGTTTTCATACACATTTTGAGACACTTTTAGATACATTTTTTAGAAAGTGATCCTATATTATACTATCCTTTCATATCTATTATGTAGACTTGAATCTAAAATATAATGATGGAAATATGGTTATAATATACTAGTATTGTATGGTTTATAAGAATATATGTATGAAATATTGATGGAATGCTATGTTTTGATTGTGATAGTTATCCTTGTTTACATGCTTTGAAAAATTAACTTGTTTGTAGCTGAAGAAGAACTATGGTATCAAGTAGTTGTCGATTCAACCCACAACAAAAGGAGATTGGAACAACAAAATATTTGATTTCTAGGTTCATTTGTACATGATGATTAAAGGAGCTTGATGACGGTTGAATGTGAATTACTAAAACCAGTTAATATGTGTTGAAGAAGATGAATCCTTTGATTGATAAGATCTTGACAAGTGTTTGTGTGTTTACATATAGGTCTATTTTATAGAGTTTTAATCCTATTAGGGATCTTCTTTGTTTTTTAGTTAGTTTGAACAATTCAAGTCTTAACTATATGATTTGATATGTCAGAGTGGAAAGTTAATATTTTCGGATAGTTTTTGTTTTGAATAAGATTCCCTCAAGCTTATATATAGTGGATGGGGGTCAAATCCATAGTTAGTTAGTTGGGTTTCAGTCTTTTCATTATCAATTATTTTAGTTTCAAGACATGATAGATATACAAAATTATTGAATACAATATGAGAGAAGATCTTTTCTAATATTTCATGATATGCAATGAATGGAACTAATTTCACTAGATGCATAAGGTCAATTAGTTAGATTTATTTTCATTTCTATGAGAAAAACCACTTGAGTAGGCCGCTCAAGGTATTGGTCTTCACTTAATTTTCTATTAATGTAGTTGTTTCTTATTTATCATCATCTCATAAGTTTTATGCAAGTTAACTAGAATCTTATATCTTGCTTATTGTTAATGAAAGTTCATTGACATAGATAGAATGGTTAACCAATAGTACTTTTGAGGATAATTTAGTTGAGTCATTAGTTTACATCAGTTTTTAGTTGACACAGTAACATTTTATTAGTAATAGTTTAGTCATAGTCTAAGTTGTAGGTACCCTAGCCACTACTTCTAGTTGTCTTTTACTATTTTAAAATTCTTTGAATTTCTAGCAAGTAGAATAACTTGAGTAGGATAGCTTAGGTAATTTTGAGTCTCTGAAGGCATATACAATACTGCATCATCTACAAGCCCTAGGTAAAGATTTTAATGTAGTCTTGTAGTGTTGAGTGGACTGCTTAGTCAATTAAACCTCTGTAATACCCTTTCTTCTTTGATGCCCTCTCGTGGAACATTTTCTAGTACCAATTGGACACTACCATACTCTAAGCTAACACTTTGTTGTTCATTTGTGCCCTATAATAGAATAAATTGAACTTTCACATAAAATTAAGATGCATGAAACCAATTCATTAAAATAATAAAGAAAATATTTCAAAAATCATCATTTTTTTCTAGTTTCTTCATGTCAAGGCGTAGTGAAAATTTTGACCTATATGTTCCTTCTTCTTCTCAATGTTAGATGGTGGGTTGGGAGGAACAACATCATCTTGTTCTTTCATGGGTTTCACTTCATCTTCATAATAAATAGTACCTTTCTCAAGGCCAACACTTTGTTGTTCATCCTTTCCCTATAATAACAAGAATTGAAATGTCACATCAAATTTAGATGCATGTAGACAATTCATTGAATAATCAAAACAAACATTATACAAAAGATTTCAAAATTACCATTTCTTCTAGATTCCTCATGTGAGTGCATCTTGAAAATTTTGATTGTGTATGCTCCTTCTTCTCAATGTTAGATGGCAAGTTGGGAGGAAAAACTAGATCTTGTACTTTCATAGACACTACTTCATTTTACAAATCAACAATACCCTGCTAAGGTCAAACACTTGTTTGTTCATCCTTGCCTTGTAATATAAATAATTGAAACGACACATAATATTAAAATGCATGCAATCAATTCATTGAAATAATCAAAACAAACATTAAACAAAATATTTTGAAATCACCATTTATTCTAGTTTCTTCATGTGAGGACACCTTGAAATTTTTGACCATGTATGCTCCTTCTTCTTCTCAATGTTAGATGATGGGTTGGGAGGAACAAAATCATAATTTTTTTTTTTTGTGGGAACATATTTGTCTTCCAAATCAATAATACCTTTCTTGAGGCCAACAATTGATTGTTGATAATCACCCTGTTATGTCATGTAAGTTAACATTACATGAACTGTGTATGCATTAAAACAAAAAAAATGAATGAAACAAAATCCGAATTTAATAGTTCAATTCCACATTACCATCTCATCCATTCTGTTTTTCTTCTACAACAACAATATTATTTTCCTTATTTTGTCCTTCCTCTCCTAACTATTGTATAACCACATTTTCTCCATCACCTCATCCTTTGCTTCCTTAGGAAGTAGACGAAAGTTTTATTAACCATACTTTCTACAAACCCTTTCAATAACATGGTTGTGCCAGATAGTATACCATAGCTTTAGTTGGTACTCCATATTATCCAACTTATTTTCAAGATAATTTTTTAATTTGTCAGGGGGAGGAGGGGGACGTTTTGGTTCCCCTCAATGCACTTTGGCCACACTTTGGTGGTGTGAGAATGGGACGATAGTGATCCAAAATTCTATGCATGTTGAATACTCTCAATCATGATATTTTCTTGTACATGTATGATACATATGTTGGAATACAAAAATATACTAAGAGGGGGGTGAATCAGTAGATATTAAAATTTCATCCCTTAAAAACCTTGACTGTAGGTTAATTCCTTTAGCTCTAAATATTTTGTGCAAATTACTTCCTTAAACTCTTAGTATGTAGAATAAAAAATATTATGAAGAATCATAAACATACACACACAATACATCCCATAACACAATATATACATGGAAAAATCAAGATGGGAAAACTATAGTGACAAAAGTTTCTTGAGACTACTACTCAAATCCAACCTCACAAATGAATCCTTTTGTTACAATGTTTAGGGAACCAGCCCAAGGAAGTGAAAAATCCATGAATTAGGAACTACAACTCCAAGGAGACAACAATCCCCTAATCATAGCACCAACTCAGTACAAAAGAGGCAACAACCTTTGTTCTATTAAAAACTCATATATGCATAAGGATTGGTTCTACAAAACCTAAGAATGCATCAATACATTCAGTACATTATTGCACATTCTCCAACACACTTTCCTGCTAATACTGTAATCTCAACAAAACATCTCTGCTCTCCACAGTTCTACTCATTCTCTACTCTACACTTAGAAAATTCTATGTTCTATCTTACTGCACTACACCTCTACACCTTGAATGCAAAAACCTAGAAGATATTCTATTTTACAGTCTAGGATTCTTATTTACATGTGCATTCTCTATTTTTTGAGCTACACTCACACTTTTTCTCTTGTAGACAACACACGCCCTCTTTTCATATAGAAGATGTAACTTGTTCGAGAATAATCTGATTATATTTTTCTTTGACTCCACCTATCTATCATCATAGTCTCGAGATCCTCACCACTGTCCAGATCATCTCAAATATTTTGGTAGGGTTTTCTCCACCTTCTATCTTCTTCAACAAGCTATTATACATCTTAAGCCTTGCACCACCATCAGACACATCTATAAACACCTGTTAGGGTTTACTTTGATTAAAAGATTCTCTATCAGGCTATTTTTTCATCTTGAGCCACATGCCATAGCTTGCATCGATCCTTACAACATTAAATTATGTCACAGGGAATTTCTCAAATTGACTCTGTATCAAAATCTAGAATCATATATGCATTAAATGTATTTTCTTCTTTGAATAATCTGATTATGACCATCATTGACATGGCTATCTATGTTGCCAACCTACATATCAAATTTTCCATCATGTTGGTCATTGGTGTAGTCAATCCAATTAAATTCTTTCACTATGTTGGCTACCAATTGGAACCCTTGTTTACATGGACCTAGCCATTGAAATATTCATCTTTGAACCTGGACCATAGATCTCTTCCTTCATGCCACAATCCTTCAAACCTTGTTCATTAACATATCTTTAAGACATTACTGTAAAATGAACCCTTCTTTAAATCTCCATCATCAATCTTTTCATTCATGACCATCACATATAAATCCTCTTAAAAAATTGTTCAATTCGAAACAACAATGTGAATTGATGCAGTGATTACTATTGGATCCATCGCCAACCAATATACACCATCCCCGCTATACCGTTAGTTGAAAGCATGTGCCCACAAAATATTAGCGAGATGGCAAGAAAATGCCATTTTTCCACCTTTGACATCACCTTATCGGCATGTCAAAGAGACTAATCATCCAATCTCTTTGATGATGTGCCTACATATCTTCACCATCTGATCTCTTCATCGCAATACCACCAAAAATAACTTGAACAGTCACGGTGTTGCACTTAACCACCATACTACACGATACCGCATTATCATCATCCATCCAAAAAAAACCATTGTAGTGATTGTGAGTTTTATACTTCCATACCACAAACACAAGTGTAAACCTTTATGATGTTGTGGTGTACCACCATACCGCTAGCTGCCATACCATCGAACCTTCATTGAGTTGTCATGAGCTAGTTGGAACCATCTGATCTCCAAGGTCTAATCTCCACCATTGATCAATATGTCTTCACAATATCGAGGGTACATATAACACTATCTAATTGAGATTCCATTGTCACCTCAATGCGACTTCATTGTTTCATCAAACAAACACAAAAATGACTCCTATCGATGTGGTGAAGTCTCTTCGATAAAGGACCAAATATTTATCGCACAACTTAGGAAACATTAAAATAATTTTTTTTTAGCACAACCGACATCCACAATGGCTTGAGTAATAACGTAGGCTACCGGCAACCCATTATAGGAAGTCATCAATGAAATAGAAATCTATTTGATTTCCATGATTGCAAAAACCTAGGGTTTAACTAATAAACCCTAAAAAAACTTGAGAGAAAAAATAAATCCTTTCTAAGTGATAAAAAAATTATTAAGACCTATAAATTACATCTCTATGAAAATCTAAAAAAAAACCACATTGAATCTACTACCTGTTTTCAAGTCTATCATCTGGAAGGACCCTTTGCAACAATATGTCACATTGTATGGAAATATTAAAAGATTTACAAAAACATGATTTTTTTCTTCATCACTCTACACCAACTCTTCCAAAACGAGGTCCATTTCTCTCCATAGAATCTAGGAACACCACTATTCTTCTTGTTCACAACAATGAAACCTTTTGTCATTATGCCAACATTCTGCCATTTAGGATCAATCCCATCTTAGTTTTGATCTCCTCTCATCATGCCAACAATTTCCCTTGCATGATTTCCCCCTTTTGAAATCAATGGCAACAATATGCCAACACCATACAGTAATATACATATCTTGAAATCTCCACGTCTCTTTTGTATTCACCACCAACCTACACAACAAATTTGAAAAATAAAATAGCTTAATATATCAGATATTAAAATAAATTGAATGCACATATAAACACAACCAAATGATGCAATAATTGAGTTATTATATCTACCTTCCTATCCTCCACATCACCCTATGCTTCATTCACACCCTCTCCATCCTTAGGGTCACCTTGTACACCCTCTTCCTCTTTGTCGTGCACTACGGCAAGAGCATGATCTTCTCCTTGACTATTGACCTGAATCGAAGGAACTTGATATCCTATCAAAATCAACACATTCATAACATAATTTTTTTTTTTTGTTAAATGAAATTATAAATCATTATGATTGGCACATTGGAAGGAAATAATAATTGGAAGTTTAATAAAATTGGAAAACACTGGGTGTTAAGAAAGTTGCAACCCACATAGTGTTGTAAAACCCTCTACACATAGAAACATAATTGGTTAGTCACCCCTCCACTCAATTTGGTTAGTTTTATGTATCCCCCACCTACAACTCCTTGTGATCTCAAGCCTTTAGATTTAAACATGCAGAAAAAAAAAATTGACAACCCACATTGTGTTTTCTAATCTGAAAGTATTTTGTGCATTTTTTCTTTCAATTATATGAAGAAATTGAAATCCAATTTATATTGTAACTATGATTTGTTATATATTTTCAAGGTGAACTTCATTACATTCTTATTGTCTATGAAAAAAAAGGATTCCAAGACATTCAAATTGTCAATATAATTGTAGGTGGTGAATACATAAAAGTATCTAAATTCACCTGAGGTGTGACCAACAAATTGGGTTCTTATTATGTAAGTAACCATTTTTTTTTCATTACATTCATGTTGTCTATGTGTAATTGCAAGTTGGAAAACACTGGGTGTTATGAAACCTGCAACCCAAATACTATTTGAAAACCCTTCACAAGTAACAACTCAAGTGGTTACTCACCCCTCAAGTGGTTACTCACCCCTCAAGTGAATTTGGATAGTTTTATATATCCCCCACATGTAAATCCACCTTGTGCTCTCAAACCTTCAACTTTCAATGTGCATAATGAAAGAACTCACATCATAGCATATTTACCAACCTCCAATTATTTTGTGTAGTATCATATTTGAAAATACCTTCTTGAAAACCAATACTTGTTACAATTTAGAATATAGGTCTTATGTTAGTCCACCTCTGATTCCTGTGAGGGAACATAAATTAGTGAAAAGGATAGCTTCTCGCACAAGCTACTAGGACAGTGAGTTTTATGGTTGAAGTCCTTCTATGATGTCACAACTAGGAAAAGGTAGGAAAAATGACCCGATGGCACTACTATCTCTTCACTTACATCATCATTTTTTTTCCTCCCATTTAACAAATTCATCACTTTTATCCCCAGTCTTGGAAGGCCCCACACAATGTTGTCCCATCATGTGGTGTATGTTTTTTTTGTTTGTTTTAATGTGTTTTTGTATTTTATGATGCCTTTGACATTCATTCTTCTAAGGAGAAAAGTCATATCCAATTACAAAAGGTGATCTCCCTAAAACACCACATGGCTTAAACATGATAATGCATTTCCCTTTTAGGGATAAGACATGTCTAATTATGTTATCATGTCCAAGACATACATTTTTTCAAGATTATAGATTAATTTTACTATATTTTGTGGGGAGACTAGCTTCTTCCCATTGGACGAGGATATTCTCCCTACAAAGATGCATTTTTGATGCATTATAACCATCATAATGTTTTAAAAATCATAATTTAAAATGCACAAAAAAGTGCAAACTTTCACCACTTTTGACATTCACATTTTGGAGGTTGTTGGGGACATTGGAAGGGAGTTTGAGTCATTTAGAGGCCAAAGTAGAGAAACCTCTTTCCCTACCAAAACACATGTGATAGGTGCGGGGATCTAGCTAGGACATATGTATATCTGCTAGAAATATATGACATTTTTCTATTCTACCTAAGGAATTTGAAGAATTGAACAAATATTCATTGTTAAAAGTGGTATTCATTGATGCATTTCCAAGGGTTTTCATTGCAAAAAGGGGTTTTCATTTGATATGGAAAGTTGAATATGTCCTTTTTCATGGAGGGTTTTTTAATTTTGCAATTTTAATGTTCATTCCACAACTATCACAAATGAGGAAAATTGTCTGAATTGAGCTCATATATGACTAACCAATTCGGTTGTTATGATTTCATCTATGAATGTCCTCACACAAATATGAGGTTTGAAAACACACTATCATTTGTCAACTACAATTAATGGGATGGACCAAGCTTCAAGGTAGATAGTTAAACTAGATGAGCCTGTGTGATATAAAGAATTGCATGCTTCAAAGCACACTACATTTGTCAACCTCTACATCACAACATACCCAAGCCATTATGGTTTTTGAGCCTGTATATGTAGGTGTACATTAAAAATAGCAAGAACACCAATTTATTGCCATTATTGGCCAAATAATGAATAAACTTGTTGAAAATGATGAATTTTGTGTAGTGCAAGTTGGGAAACATAATTTTTTTTGAATCTTTCATTTACTTATACCCAAGATTTTTCCAGAAATGCAAATATACAAGTATTTAGATGGGGTTCTATTTTATCAAATATCACATTTCTCATCAGAGGTGGAATCAATTAACTATTTGTACAGTTAACAACACATTGTGTTTCTAAAGCTCCAAAATAGGTAGCAAGGAATACTCGTATTTGTAAAGAGACTTCTACATTGCAAAACACATTGTGTTTATAAAAAAATTCCATTGTGTTTATAGAAAAACAATTCCAATAAAAAATTTGGGAAGCCTAATGGCCATTTTTGTGTTATTATGGCCTCATCTTGGAATTTTGTATGGTATATTATATTGACTAAAAACAATTACAATAACAATGTTCCTTAATCACAACCTTATGAAACCCAACTATGCAAAGATGTTTCACAACTGAAAAAAGGTACACAATTTAAATGGAGAAATACTCTAATGTAAAATTATAATATTATTTTCTTTTGCAAATATATTTGATCTAATTACCAAGGATCCAAAGGTTCCTGTTCTATTTTGGGAGATAAATCTTATCGATGTAGTGTTGGAGAAATCATCCTAAAATTAAAACAAATCAATTATGAGGAGGATAATTAAAAATATGCAATATCATCATTCATTGTTGTTTTGAGAATTTTCCATGTAACACTCACACTTCAAAGGAGGAAACATCCTTCACGTAAAATTTTGGGATATAATAGGCACACACTAATGTAGCATTTATTTTATTTTAACTACAAATTGTTTACATTCTCCACAGTAAGCATCTCATCTATAAATAAATAAAATCTTCTAAATGAAAAATAAATTTAATTATCTAGTACACTTTAATTTCAAGCTATGATAGCTAGAATCACCTATATTTAGTGTAGAATCTTCATGTATCCTAAAGCTTCCTTCTCAATCCACCTACCCTTGTTTTATTAAATTTTGTTTCCTCAAATATATCACCACCTGGAAGGAAGAAAAGTGTTAGAAATAGATTAAATTGGAAAATTTCAGACATTTGGTGCAACATAGATTTTATTTTATTCTAAATCTCACCAATATTGGATTATATGTTGTGCTGACTGCAACATTCCAGCTTGTACAAACAATAAATAAGCATATTAAACTATACAATAGGAATTTAATTTCCAATTTAACCTATCACTAAAACTAGTAATATATATCATCAATTATATTTGTCATTTTTCCATTCTTCTAGTACTATGAAGCCATGAATGTTCATTTAGATATATGAAAAACCCATCTCTCTTGCTATATGGAAAAGGCGATAACTTGCAATAATCAATAAGGGAAAAGAAGATAGACAAGATGGATACAACATACCACTACCAAAATTTTGTTTATATCCCATGTCTCTCAGTCAACACCTTAATGATCAATATTGGTATCATAGCCATCATTCAATGATATTATAAACTAAACCATAACTTCTACAAATGACTAAAACAATATAGATTATTGTAAGACACTTTGGTTGCAAATCATGGTGTGCATTGGTTATGCAAGAATAAAGGTTAAGAAGTCAAAAAAAACCTTGGTGATCACTTTTATTAACCAAAAAAAGTAGCTAATCTCCTTACAAAATGCACCTCGCATAGGAATGTAACATATATAACTATATAAAAAAATACATAAAAAATAGACATAGAAACATGCATAACATGATGGGATGGCGTAGTGTAGGGCCCACCTAGACAAGGGATAAAAGTGATGAAACCAATAGACAAGAGAAAATTTTATGATGATGGAAGTGAGGACATAACGACATTGTCATATTTCTTTTCCTGTGTTGGGGGCAAGAGTTTCACCATAAAACTCACCGGCCCAGTGGCTTGCAAGATAAGTTATCCCTTTCTCTAGATAATGTGCACCAATGAGCATTGTAGGTTGATGTGAGTAAGAAATCATTATAAATTATAGTAAGTATTTTTTTTAAGAACATGTGTTTAAATATTATAATGCGCAAAATAATTAGAGGTTGGAAAAAAATCTATATTATGATTAATTTCATTCTGCATGCTCAAACCTAAAGGGCGAAGATAATGAGGAGGAGTTGTAAGTGGGGGATATATAAAAATAAACAAATTGAGCTAAGGGGTGACTAACAAGTTTGGTTTTTACATGTAAAGGGTTTTACAAGAGTATTCTGGTCACAACTTTAATAACACCGAGTGTTTTTTCAACTTGGACTTTTACAAAATTGTATGAATGTAATCAATTTTTTATTTATTAATGTAGTAGAAATCCAATTGGTTTATCACCCCTCAGCTCAATTTGATTATACACCCACATGTAATTATATCTAGATAGTATGAACGTAATGAACAAATTTTATTTAGTACACAGTAAGAATGTAATAAAGATCATCTTAAAAATTTATGTAGACCATATTGAATGAGATAGATAAAAGATAACATATTGACTGTAGAGATTCTCTCTAATGTTGAGAAGTTGAGGAAGGTGCATGTGCAGTATGCACAATGGGAAAATGGTAACACAAAAATCAAGCGACAGGTAGTAGAAAATATGTAATGGAAAAGGAATCTACTCTAAAAACACTTGAAAAGAAGCAGACCAAAATGAATGAGATAGATAATGTATTGTCTTAAGATATTATTCTTTATCTTGAGAAGTTTATGAAGGAGCATGTGCAATATGTGCAATGGGAGAATAACAATGCAAAGCTAGAGGTAGAAGGTACTAGAATGTGTGGAATGAAAAAGGGAATCTTCTTTGAAAATACTTGAAAAGAAGCAAAGAAGAGTGAGTGAGATAGATAATGTATTGAATGAAGAGATGATGCATGCTCTTGAGAAGCTAAGGAAGGTGCATGCACAATATATGCAATGGGAAAATGGTAATGCACAAGTGGAAAAACTAAAAAGGTTTTTTAATGCACAAGAATTTGTGCAAGAAAAGAAAGTGAGATATGATGCTATGGGTGGATTTGAAAAAGTAAATTTTATCATGAATAACTTCTACAATACAATATATCTTCCACTATGAAAATTAATAACTACTTTATCTATTAGTTTCGAAGCTTCATGAGTGCCACTTGCCAAACTAATAACTTTTGATTTTTCTATGACACATTGCACCAAAATTGTCTTGTCCACCAAAATTTCCTATACAACTTCCCTAACATTTCAATCCCTTCAGAAAGATTCCATAACACACTAAATTGAGGTGAGGGGTTTCTAACTAATTAGCTTGTTACTTGTAAAGGGTTTTAAAATATTATGTGGGTTACAATTTTTGTAAAACCCAGTATTTTGCAAGCTAGAATTTTAGAAAACAATATGAATGTCTTGAAAATGTTTTGTTATTTAGATAGTATGAATTTATTGAAAGGCGCCTTCAAAATTTATAACAAGTCTTATGTAGAGTAAAAATTGTGAACATTTAATTTCTTCATATGATCTAGATATACTTGCACAGTACGATTGTAGGTTGGAAAACATAGTGGGAGGTGAGTACATGATTTATAAAACCTCCAACCCACACAATTTTATAGAAACCTCTACACACTGAAGCCAAATAAAAATCCTTGGAAACCCCTCAATCAAAACCCATCTCCGCAACAAATAGCCATTCAATTCTTCATAATCCCTAGCCAAAATGTAAAAATGGCATATATTTTTAGTAGATATACATACCTACTAGTTAGCTACCCATGCCTGTCACATGCATTTTGGTAGGGGGAATGGTTGCTTTTCTTTGGCCTTTGAACCCCTACAACTTCCTTTCGAGCTCATTGGAGAAACCTTCAAAAATGAGAATGTCAAAAATGGTGATATTATGGGCTTTATGTGGTTTTTAAAATTTATATAATTTAATTGTAGAACCCACATTGCATTTTCCAACATGGTTATATATTTTGCATGGTTTTTGGTTTCTATAAATGTTATTCCACTACTATTTCAAATTAAAAACCCTAAACACAAAGTTATGTGTTGTGTGAACATTAAAATATAGGTCACTCATTTGGCTTCCTCAAAAAGGTTGTGTTGTGAGAACATTAAAATGGAAAAATTAAAAAAATCTCAACACAAAAGCACATAAACAGCTTTGCAGTTCAAATGAAAACCCCTTTTCACAAGGAAAACCCTTGGAAACCCATCAATTAAAACCCATCTTTACAATGAATAGTCTTTCAATTCTTCAAAATTTCTAGGTAGAATGAAAAAATGGCATATATTTCAAGTAGATATACATACCTGCTAGCTAGTTGGCCACACTTTCCAAATGTGTTTTTGTAGAAAGAGTGGTCGCTCTTCTTCGGCCTCTAAATGCCTACAACTCCCATTCTACCTCACCAACAACCCCTAAACTATGAATGTATGGCGATGTTTTGGGATTTTTTCCCATTCAAATTAGGATTTTTAAAACCTGTCAATGTTTCCATCATTTTTTGGTGACGAGATAGGTGATGGTACTCCAAACACCACAAGCCTGGATGGGTCTTATGCTATCATGCCATAAAAGGTGTGTTTTTTCAGAAAAATAACTTCTCCCCACAAACTGTGGCAATAAAAATATACCTTTAAAAATAAGTTTTTAAAACCCATGTCACCAAAAAGTGTAGCCTTGACACTTTTCACTAATTTTGGCCTTTTTTGTTGGATTTTGGCCTAATTTTTCCTAGATCTAATGTGGTAATATGGCCAACACATTCACATCAGGCCTTGAATGCTTGCAAATAAAAATAACCTAACAAAGTTTTACAATAGTGTTGTGAAGTAACACATTTTGTCACTTTTCTAGGACCTTTCCACAATTATTCACCTAAATAACCCCTTTCCAAGCCTTAGTATGAAGTGTTGTGAAGTGTTGTAACACATTTCCACACTTTCCTAGGATTTTCATCACTAAATCAACCCTTTCTCATGAAAAAATAGCCCCTTAATGTACTTCTAGGCCAGACTTAAGTGTGTTCCAGGAGACAATCCCATTAATCAACATTAAACACCACTTAATTCCTGACTACCACTTGAATTTTTCCAAGTGATTTAGTCACTAGCTTGGGCGAATTTATCCCATTTGGCATAAAATTCAAAATTAAAACAAAATTCTAATGAGAATTTACCTCCAAAACCCTAAGAATGGCCTATGTTGTGTTATTTTTGGGGAATTAGGGAATACCATGTATAAATAAGGATTTTTCTCCTCATTTTACCTCTCTTTCTCTCCTACTCACACATAAAATCATTCATCTACACAAGCACTCAAGAAACCTATCTTCTCAAGCAAGCATTCAAGCACTAAGCACTTAAAGCAACATCCATTGGAGCTGGTTCTTGCATATCTTCAAACTTCCTCAACAAGGGCTTGGCGGGTGATTGTACTTGCATGCTATTCAGACATATTTCCTTTTTTATTCTATTTTATTTGGGTTTGACTAAGGAAAACCCCTATTCTCTAACCCTAACCCTTTTCCCCTCTTTGCATGTGTGTTTTGCAAGTTTGTATACTGAATAGTCAAAGAGAAAGGTATTGAAAATGTGTCTCCATTCCATCCATATCATTCCAAGTCAACAAATCCTAAGAGGAGCTAAAAGACAACTTGCAAGTCATTTTCTGAAGATTCAGACACGAGTCTCTATTAGAAACAAAAGTAAAAGTGGGCATCTACAAATTCCAACCTCAAAACTCTTGAAAGCTCTAGGTGGACTAAGTCACCATCACTGGTGAATAAGTCCCTATACCAGGCCTGAAAAGTGGTTTTTATGTTTCTCGATACCCTTTTTCCAAAAACTTGTTCCGATATTGTTTCTTGGAAAGAGGACTAAGTCACAATTCTGGTGTAAGTTTCCTAGTCAGCATTTCTAGAAAATTCCAGAAGATTCCAGAGCTCTCCTTCATCAACCTTCATTATCCAGGTGCACCATTTCTGTCTCTTCCAGTTTCCTTACAAGTTACGTACATTTTAGGTCATTCTTAGGAAATTGCATATTATTTTAATTTACATTAGTTTAAATTTCATAGCTGGTTTGTTTCATTACATTGCAACACTTAGACACACACCACACCCATTTCAAACCCTAAATCTTTGAATGAACTCACCAAGAATACCTTTAGTGTGAAAGAGAGGCACTATTCCTCAACCTAGCTCCTAGGTGAAAAACACTAGAGGCTCAGTGGGGAATCCTCTTTCCCTATTGATGTTTTTGGTGGTTCATTTTGGTGAACCCGTCCTTAGAACACTTTTTTTAACTTCTAATTTTGCATTTTCATCCTAGGGAAAAGCTTGCATTGCATTAGGGTTTTGCATTGTGCATTTCATTTTCTTTGAAAAAGTACAAAAAAAATTGCATTTTCATTCTATATTTGCATCAAAAGAGCTTAGAAATCATAAAAACTAGTCAAAAATTCTGAAAAAGTGTCAAAAATATCATTGTTTGCACTAATTCACCACACTAGGTGATGTAGTCCACTTGCCCCATTCGCATTTTAATTTCTAGCATTTACAAAGCATTTTCTGCATTTCTATTTTTTTTTTGCATTTTTGTATTGTCTTCCATAATTTTAGTTATAAGCATCTTAGTCTCCTTCGTTTGTATTGCATTTACACCCACCTCGCATTTAGGAAAATTTGCATGAGTGTTTGGTGTCTTATTGTTGATACTTTGGTGAGAAGAAGTTTGAGACTCATGGAATCTCATGACAATACACTTGTTCTAGATCTTGGGTTATCTCAAACTTCCACTCCTAGTATTGTAACTAGTACACTAGGCCTAGAAACTACCTTTAGTGACTCTTTGCATTCCGAAAACATGATAATTTCCCACACGAAAATATATTTTACATTCATGCAGACCTAGATGACCTCCAACATGAATTGAGCTTTGAATTTTTTTTTGCCATTGCTATCCCCACTATAGAAAACATTCACCGTATGCCTAATAGTGGTGATGGCCTAAGTGTTGTGAAGAAAATAGTTGAAATATATCAAAAAAATGTCTCTTCCACATCTAGGGCCTCTCAAACAACCACCCCTATCATTAGCCAAGGAGGACCTCATAATAATCCTCCCTCAATGGTAGCCTTCATTCCTACCTATGCTTCCCTTAATGTCACAACCACAATGCAACCAGTCAACAATGTGATTCCTTCCCTTGGTATTCCTACTATTCTTCCTATCTCATTTGTGGAATCACAGGCTTTATCTTCTTCCAACATACCATCCATTAGTATTCCCTTCAGTTGCCCTACCACCACAGTCACCCCATCATCACTTTCCCTTCCACCCAAAACCACATACCGATCCCCTTTTAACACAAATTTTCCACAAAGTCTCCTCCATGCAACAACTTTCTACCATCCATAAAAACTAGCATAGTTCACCCACATACTATGTCCACAATAATTCCTTATCCTTAGACATTTTGCAAACCCCGATGCCACAAGGAATAGAAATACCTATATTTGAGAAGTATGGAGGGAAGGGTGATCCTTCTAATCAAATTTATGCTTACACTACTCTATGTAGTGACTTTTATCTTGATGATAAATTGCTAGCTAAACTATTTTCAAGAAACTTAAAAGACACAACCTTGGATTGGTTCTCTTCCTTACCAAATAATTCAATTCATTCATTAAATGAACTTATTGATGCCTTTATCAACCATTTCCAAGTGTATATGACTCTTAAAAAGACCTTGGCCAATTTGATGAGATGGAAGAAAAACAATGATGAAAAGAGCATAGACTTTATCTCACGTTATCAATCACTTTTATCCCAAATTGATGTCAAGATCCCAGATACACATCTGCAAAAGATGTTTAATGAAAACCTACATACCCACCTTCAAAAAAATTCACCATGATGAAGTTTCCTTCCTTCATGCATTTATGCAGAGCGCTTTGTGATTATCACAATTCAACTAGCAGTCGTGATATGCGATCCACTTCTAGTTGAATTGAGAAGTTCGATGCTACTAGCTAAACCATCTCACAACCATTTTGAAAGCCAAATAAAGGGTTTTTGCAATTTAACCCTCCTTCCCAAACTCCTTGACCTACAAATAATCAAATAGTGGTTGTTAATACCACGGTGCCTTTTAGTTATGGAGATCCCAAATGAACCTTCACACCTTTACCTGATACTCTCCATAATACAATGACCCATCTCCTACAACAAAAAATGATTACCCTACCTATTGTCCATGCACCTGATCTTAATAAGCCTTTACCTCCATTCTATAATTCCAATGCTTATTTCTATTTTCATTGACACAATGGACATGACACCAAACAATGTAAGTGTCTCAAACACCTTGTTCAAGACCTCATTAATTCAGGTCATCTATCCATTGTTGGTATTAATGATAAAAGCAATAAGTTCGTTGCACCGCCAAACCAATATTTATAGATTTTCACCAATCCCATGCCCAAATATAATGTTTCCTTTGTCAAAGCAAGTGAAACTTCACAGAATGACCTTATGAATGTTAATACACAAAATTAACATTCTGATCTTCTTCTGAATGTGACCCATGTCAATCCTATGGATGAGATGGTAGGTGTGATAGGCGTTATCCATCGGAAGGGCCAAACCAAACAATCTCTTGATATAACTTATTTACCTCAAGTTATACTCAAAAATATTCCCAATGGCCTTCCCTACATAGACGATCGAATCTACGATAAGCCCACTAATGGGATACTCATAGATCCCACCTATGGAGATAATGTGATCATGGAAGAATTTCTAGTATTACATGATCTCTATCAAGATGTTTATGACAAACCTAATTCATGGATCAAAATGCATAATGGTTTTTCTTTTCCTATGATTGGATCAATCACCCTTCTTTATCATCCCAAAGTCGGACCAATTTCATTTGCGGCTAGGCCACACATGGCTTCGCTCAATGAAAGCGGTCCCCTCGGTTCTTCACAAATGTTTGAAGTTTCCCTTTGACAATGCAATATTCATCATCCACCATAGTGGCTTCAGTCCTTTATCTTCCAAAGAAAGCTTTTCCTTAGAATACTTTTGGCCTGAGCCCATGGAACCCATCACTCTCTGAAGAGATTTATTTTTCATTTCCTATCAGAAGTTTAAAGAAAAGAAAATCTCTGAATTATCTCTTCGCAACATGAACCCCTCAACATCTAAAACTCCTATCCTTGATGAAACCATGTTACAATGCAACTAGAACCTTCCTAACTAGACAAGACCTGAAACCTCCTCTACATCATGAAAAAGGCCTAGAGATCATGACAAAAATTCCATCCTACCTCCTCAAATAAAACAAGTTTATAAAGCCAAAGAGAAAGTGGATGAACCACCTATGGTTCCTCCCATTCCTCCCCATAGGGATGGAAAGCAACCTGTGGTAGATCAGCCTGATCCTTCTCAAGAGAAACTTGATAATAGAATAAAATGAAATAGAGGAGCTAGGGAGTGTATGCGTCACCATGATGCTCTTGATCACAAATCACGTGATGAAGAAAATACTAAAAATCGTAATCCACATTTCCTAGAATCAGTGCCTAATGACCCTCCTCCCCCACCACTATAGCCTGATCTTATACACCCATCACAACCACTATTACATGCTTCAACTAATATTGTCATTTATCCTCCTATTTTCATCAACCTAGATGATGATGATGAGGAGAATTATACAATAGATGAAGACGTGCACAACACTTTGAATACATTATTTTCCTCTTCCATGAGCATACATGATAATTATCCTCGAAAAAGCATTGACCTTGATGATAGTTCTACAATTGTTGTTGTCCCTCTAGATAGTCACCCAGCTGAATTTTATACTGAGCAAGATTGGGAGGTAGATGACTTGCTTGATGATTGATGCACATCTTCCTTACTTCTCTTTTATCTTTATTTTGCATGTTTGTTTGTGTGTGATGTGTTCCCCCTATACTCTTTTGTTTGATGTTCCCTCTCTTTGTGACATTCTTCTATTTGTACCTTCATTCTTCTATATGTTATGACTTCGCTTTCGCATTTTCCTTTTCACCTTTTTATTTTCGCCTTCCTTTTGGGGATGATGCAAGGCATTAAGATTGCAATGTATCCTTTATGTTGACCCAAAAGGCCTTTTTTTTTTTGCTTTCGCCTTCCTTTTGGGCATGGTGCAAGGCATTAAGACCACAACATCTCCTTCATGTTGACCCAAAAGGATCTTTCCATTCATCTTTTCCTTTTGATTTTTTTTTCCTTTTGGGGATAATCCAAAGCATCGAGATATCCTATGTCTCCTCCATGTTGACCCAAAATGACTCTTTATTTTTAATTTTATTTAATCTCTTTGTGTCCTTCTTCTAGTTCTATGTATTTGGGGAGATGATGACAGTTCTGAGCTCTATAAACAAACCTTGCAGCAATGAACACACTGACCCCAAATTCATAGATCCCTTATATGTTTGGTGTTTTTCATTTTGGGGGAAACCCCCTTTTTCCTTCCTTTTTCTTCTTTCTTGGCATGGCATACCCTAACTTGGAAACATATCACTTGGCATAGGGCTTTCCAAGTTGGCTCTCATTTCCTTTCTTTCTCCTTGCATCTTTCATTTTCCCTACTTTAAAGTAACTGCTCACACTATGGTGTTTTGCAATTCCTTTAAAGTGGGGGCATACGTTGGCATTATTTCCTTTTTCATTTTTCTTTTTCTTTTTCTTGGTTCTTAGTGCAGCCTTATTACTTCATACGATGTGTTTCTTGATTTGTGGATGACATTGGGTGTAATGTCCTTCATGAAAGTGATCTATCTAAGCATATTGCATTCCTCTTAGTGGCCTGATATGACATACACCATCCCCTAAGTTGCGAAATTTCTATCCTTTGATTGGTCCTCTCTTGGAGACATTATACACAATGTGCCCTAAGTAAAAGACCTTGGATGAACTAAATAAGACTCCTTTGAACATCCCTTTTGCATTTTATTTTTTGCATTTTTACATTTTTCATTTTGCACTTTGCATACATGGGCATCTTACATAACACAACTTGTATGGCTGTGGTGCCATCTTTCACTTGTTCATGAATTCCAAGCATATCAGGGTTTGTTTGTCTCATGAACTACAAATCCTTATATTTTGTGGTGCCTTATCAAAGTTATCAGGAGGTATAAATTTGGTATGGTTAAGCAGGAAGCCCAACTAGCAGCATGACTTTCCCCATAGCCACCTACATGTGTGTGGGTACATACCAGCTGTATGTTTCTCACCTTTTTGGACTTATCACCCAGTGGACAACCGAAAGTCTCGTCGCCCTAGAGTGAGCACACTTCTTTCGAAAAATAGCTTAGATCTGATCCACAACTACATGGACAAATGGTTGAAGCTTGATATGACTTTCCTTCTCTCTTCACTCTTTTCACATCAACTCCTTGTGTTATATTTTGTACTTATGTTTGGTTCTCCATGAGATCTTGATCTCGGAGGCTTGATCATCCATCTTGATTATAGTTGTCTCATCTCACTAGCATAAATACATTGGATCCCTCTCTATATGCATGTCTTGGCTACTTTAGTGTGATTTTGAATCAATTTAATCCTCTCACTAAAGTGGGGGCTAAATGTGTCACCAAAAAGTGTAGCCTTGACACTTTTCCCTCATTTTTGCCTTTTTACTTGGATTTTGGCATGATTTTTCCTAGATCTAATTTCACAACTTGTGACTCACTTCTGAATTCTTGTTCAATGAGAACTTTCTATTATGCATACTCTAACAAGACAATGTTTTGAAGTTCTCCTTCATATTTTATAACAATCCTTACTTTCAACGAACATTCCATTTCAATATCATCATACATTTTGTGAACGAAAAAAATGTAGAAAAAAATTGCAAGAAAAGGAAAACACTGAGGGTTGTGCCTCACTTCTAAATTATTGTTCAATGATGTGTTGAATTTTGCCTCCATATTTCATAACAACCCTTACTTTGAGGAAACATTTCATTTCAATATTTGTCCATATGTTTGGAACACAAAATGCACATAATAGTTGCAAGATGGAAAACACACAGGGTAGTGACTCATTTGTGAATTCTTGTTTAATGAGCACTTTATCATATGCAGACTGTAACAAAAAAAAATTGAACTTCACCTTCATATTTTATAGCAACCCTTACTTTCAACAAACATTCCATTTCAATATACGTTCATATGTTTGGAACATAAAATGCACATAATAGCTATAGGATAGAAAACACACAGGGTTGTGACTCACTTCTAAATTCTTGTTCTATGAGCACTTTCCTTTAAATGCAAACTATAATAAAACAATGTTTTTGACTTCACCTTCATATTTTTTAACAACCCTTACTTTAAGAAAACATTCCATTTCATTTTTTCATACGTTTGGAATAGAAAATGCATATAATAATTGCATGATGGAAAACACACTAGGTTGTGACTCACTTCTCAAGTCTTGTTTAATGAGCGCTTTCTTTTATGCATACTGTAACCAAATTTATTTTCAAGTTCACTTTCATATTTTATAACAACCCTTACTTTCATAAAACACTCCATTTCAATATATGTTCATATGTTTGGAACACAAAATGAACATAATAGTTGTAGGATGGAAAACACACAGGGTTGTGACTCACTTCTGAATTCTTGTTCAATGAGCACTTTCTTTTATGCAGACTATAAGAAAACAATGTTTTCAACTTCAACTTCATATTTTCTTACAAAACTTACTTTTAGAAAACATTCCATTTCAACATCATAATACGTTTGGAATAGAAAATGCACATAATAATTACATGATGGAAAATGCACTAGGCTGTGACTCACTTCCCAATTCTTTTTCAATGAGTGCTTTCTTTTATGCATACTATAACAAAACAATTTTTTTAAGTTCACCTTCATATTTTATAACAACCCTTACTTTCAAAAAACATTCCATTTCAATTTTGTCATACGTTTCCAACAAAAGTTGCACATGATAGTTGCATGATGGAAAACACATAGGATTGTGACTAACTTCTCAATTCTTGTTCGATGAATTTTTTTTGTTATGTACACTATAATAAAACAATGTATTGAAGTTCAAAATAGTTGAGCTTACCTATAAGAGTGCTTTATTAAATGCGGACTCTAAGAAAACAATGTTTTCAACTTCACCTTCATATTTTTTAACAACCCTTACTTTTAAAAAACATTCCATTTCAATTTCGTCATATTTTTGGAATAGAAAATGCCCATAATAGTTGCATTATGGAAAATCCATTGGGTTGTGACTCACTTCTCAATTATTTTTCAATGAGTGCTTTCTTTTATGCAGACTATAACAAATCAATGTTTTTAAGTTCACCTTCATATTTTATAACAACCCTTACTTTCAACAAATGCTCACTTTATTTTATGTGGATTGTAAGAAAACAATGTTTTCAACTTCACCTTCATATTTTTTTAACAACCCTTACTTTTAGAAAATATTCCATTTCAATTTTTTTATACATTTGGAATAGAAAATACATATAGTAGTTGCATGATGGAAAACACACTGGGTTGTGACTCACTTCTCAATTCTTTTTCAATGAGCACTTTCTTTTATGTAGACTCTAACAAAACAATTTTTTTAAGTTCACCTTCATATTTTATAACAACCCTTACTTTCAACAAAAATTCCATTTCAATTTCATCATACGTTTCCAATAGAAGATGCACATAATAGTTGCATGATGGAAAACACATAGGATTGTGACTCACTTTCCAATTATTGTTCAATGACCACTTTCTATTATGCAAAGTATAATAAAACAATGTATTGAAGTTAAAAATAGTTGAAATTACCTATAATGGTCCTAAAAATGCAGAAAATAGTTGCAGGAAATGTTCACCTTACCTATAATGGTCTTGCAAAGCATTTTGATAGGTCAAAATGATTTTGGTGTTTTTGCACAACTTATAAAAATTTTAGATGCCACATCCATATTTGCATTAGAGGTTAGTGGAAGAGGGAATTTGTGCAATGTGTGTTGGTGTTTTTTTCCAACAAAGCTTTGGAGCTCTCCAAGAGTTAGCCAACCTCTATATTCAAGAATCACAAAAGCTTGTGGCCAAAAAATGAGCAAAGTATGTTGAGGTCTTTGCTTCTACTCTTTAGGCTCTATGGGACCAAGGAGGGTGTTCCTTATTTTTCTCATTTAATATTCAAGGCCTCAAGAACACTTCAACACAAAAATTTGTCCCTACTAATTGAAAACATAAATTATTCATCAAAGGTTTGGTTGGCCTTTACACAAATAACCCCTCATTTTCTAGGAAAACAAGTATGTATGAGAATTACATCTCAGAATGAAAAAAAATTGGTTTAAGTAATATTCTACCTTTGAATCTAGAGCTAAGAATTGTATTCATTCATTAGATTGCACGAATACTTATCAAATATGTCAGTGCCTCATCTATTGGGCAACGAATTCAGACATGAAATACTCTATAATACACAAAACATTTAACCCTGATATGAATGGACTATTTTCATAATGCATTACATTACAAAAACTCACAGTATTTAAAGTATTACTTCTTACCAAATCCTTTGCAAATTATCACAGACCTATGACTCTCTTCAAGTATTTAATTAACTCTTTGAGTTAAAACGTGGAACAAAATCATACATTCAACTAAACCATCAAAGATAAATGAAAAGATAGTTTATATTTTTGTTAGAAACCAAGATTAAACATGCAAACTAGAAAATACCTTCCACAAGAGAAAAATAGAAAAACAAGAGCAATTTGTATGAAGATGTGCAAATGGATTATATTCAAGAATTAATAAATTACAAAAGATGGATTTCTTTATAAAAGAAATGTATGCATAACCCTAAAGGTAAAACCTAATTTTTACATAAAATTAGCTCAAATAAACAAAGCTTACTTATTAATTAAGTAAACTAATTATTACCTAGGTAAAATGAATAAAGTGTAATTAAATAATTAATTACACGAACACCCTCCTTAAGTGCAACTTAGGGAGACTAAAAGCATGTGCCGAATGCATGAATGCATGAATGGGTCCCAGAAAATAGTCCATGTTAGGTACCCATGTACAAATGCAATGAATGAGAAAGAGGACAAAACCCAATGCGACAAAACCCCCCCTCAATGAGATGACCTGTTGCAAAGAAGCACTAGAAGAACACTAGTGGAGTAACACTGGTGAAGTAACACTAGAATCCTAAATCTGACAAGCAAGGAAAGATACCTTTATTTATGAGAAACCATATTAGAGTCATTGAAGGACTCAGGCGAAATCATGATAAAGCAACATTAGACCCGATGCCAGGGAATACTTGAAAAATCACAAACTAGAACAACCCTAGAATCTATGAAGCAACAGTAGATGAATAAATGATTCCCCCCATAAGAGGGAATGATATGTTAAAATAATCCAAAAGCTATGTGTATCTTGATGCCAATACCAAACTGTGACTAAAACTGATCCATAGGAGAAAGTACCATGATGAATATTTTGGAACATTAACCATCAAATGGAAGGCCCTCAAACTGAGATGTGACCCGATATGAATTGATGCGATTTAGGATTATTAACCATAGGATCTCAATCTAAGATGTGAACCGATTGGAACCAAAATGTTTCAAGCTATGAGCAATATGTGGCCAAAATAAACTATAGAATCTAGATTAAACTCATGTGAGTTGTCATCAATATGAAGATGAAATCGAAGTGCATGCCATGCAACTACAATCTAGTCAAATTATTATGCAAGAACCCCCACTGATGGAATTATATAGAAGTTCATTTATTGCAATACCCCATAATTGTAAAAGGAGAACTTGCAAAACATGCATAAATCAAAGAGAAAATGCAAACATAATGCATGAAAACAAGAAAGAGTGCATGCACAAATCAATGTTCACATCTGCCTCCATGATTAAAAATTGACCTTAGATCTGTGTAGAGGATTGAATCATCTTTCTAATGCTGCTTGAATCATGACAAACTGATAATCGAGGCAAACATTATGCCCTCTATAGTGAAAATTGCTTCATCTGACTTCAAAGGCCTATAAAATAAATATGGAGCAAAATATGGAAAAATAACCTACACCATTGGATTGGGCTCAAAACCATCTTTCCAATGGTATCTCGTTTTCGAAAAACGGATTCCGTACGCTCAAGATACGACCATTTTACTAAGAATGCTCATTTAGGCTTTAAACCAAATATTTTATTAATTTAATGATTAAAAAATTAATAAAATATTCAGCAGTACTTTCATGGCACAAAAATCGAGGTAGCATGGAGATCGAGTGGGCACAAAAATTGAGGCAGTATGGAGATCGAGCGGGCACAAAAATTGAGGCTACTAAAAAATGATCTGAACACTAAAAAATATGGCATGAAAATTGAGGCATCCGTATGGATTTATACAGTCGTACGGATTTTTCTCGGAACATTTTTGAAAATCCCCAAAAACACTAAAAAATCAATTTTTCAGCAAACCTTATCATATTTTATATGAAAATAGGGGTTTTTGGGCCTCTTGAAAGTAGTCCCAAGGTCTATTTGGCACCATCATGCACCATTTGAGACATAAGGGTCAAAATATGTCAAAAAATGATGGAAAAACCCTCTGATCTGGCAAAAACATTGTCATGGCTTCAAACTCTCACATATCTAATAAACGAAGATGAAAATCAATGAAACAAAAGCTAATCATAACTTTTTCCAACACTCTGAATCTAATGGAGATGCCCGGTCTGATCCAAAACGTTCTAGAAATAAGATCAAGGCATGAAACCCTCGAGGAACCTCGAACATGCTCTGTAATGAATTTCTCCAAAAACTGAGAAGGGGCTACAAATCAAGGCTCTGATACCATGTTAGAAACCAAGATTAGACATCCAAACTAGAAAATACCTTCCACAAGAGAAAAATAGAAAAAGCAAGAGCAATTTGCATGAAGATGTGCAAATGAATTGTATTCAGGAATTAATAAATTGCAAAAGATGAATTGATTTTTAAAAGAAATGTATGCATAACCCTAAAGGTAAAACCTAATTTTAACCTAAAATTAGATCAACTAAACAAATCTTACTTATTAATTAAGTAAATTAATTATTACCTAAGTAAACTTAATAAAGTGTAATTAAATAATTAATTACAACAACAATTTTGATTTATGTTCTGCCACAACTGTGCATAGGAGAGGACATACATTAATTTTATAGATTTGTTTCAATATCACTCATTTGCATAAAAATATTTAAGACTATTTCATACATAATCCATACCCAAGATAATTAGCTATCAGATTTATCAAGAATTTTTCCTTGTATTTGTTCACTATACCTATACTTTACCTAGATTGTTCTAGAATCAAAATTTTGACCCCTGCAATGAGACTTGAAATGTCTTTTATAGTAGAAGAGAGAAACAAGCGTCTGACTCATTATAGTTACATTTCATCAAAATTTCATCTCAAATGCAAAATTTCACTTGCATTAAAAAATTCCTAGATGGTTAGATGTAATCATTTACTGAGCAATGGAATCAAAATTTGTAACAACCCACAAAACCAGTCGGTGTCACCACACCTCTTGCAAAATACCACTAAGGCCCTTTTGTCCATATCCACATTGAACCCAAAATATAGCCAACATCATTGCAACAAAATTCAAAAGCTAGACATCACCACCATCAACCAGAACCTGAATGAGCACCAAGGCCATGATACATGCGCCCACTTTATGTTTTCACCACAGTAGGAGGTGAAATAAATAATCCTTCTTCCTTATCAACACACTTCTCAGCATTAGAACCAACAACCTCACATGGTGCTATCATAGAAATCGGAGAAAGCGCGAGGACCTCTTTATTCACACTAGCCATCAGGATTAGAGCCTTAAGAAATTGGTCGTAACTAGAGTTAGTCTCCGTATCACTATCACTAGAACTATCAAAGACATCAATGGGAAAATTATGCCTCCCTAGAGAGCCCCGACCCTACCGTAACTTGGCTTTTGGCCTCCGCTCAAACTTTGTAGACCTCTTCTCCTTGCCATGCGTTGCCTCCTCTGTAATTGCAGCTTGGCCTTTCAATCAAGAGTTGCACTTGGTAACTACTAGGATGGGCCCTATATATTCATTCTTTAGGGTAGAAGTACCTTGAAGATTACTCTACTCATATAACATCACATCATCATGTGACCTTCAATCATTAACCCTAGAAAACCTACACATAAATGACGAAGAAGCAGTCGACCTACTCATCTTGCACCAATACTCAAAACCTTCACAAGAGCAATGAATTGCCACCAAAAAATTCACTCCTAATTGCAATGGAAAAAATGATGAGCCTTCATCCATATTTATTGAGAAAATTGATGATGTCAATCATCAATCCTTTGAGAGAAGCATGAGAGAGAGAGTGCTTATTTTTTGGCATTTATTTCACCACCATTAATTCCCCGATACATGGAAATCAACGTAACATTCTTCATAATTTCCAAGAAGTAGCTCTTCACATGCATGGAGATAAAATTGATATCCTCTAAAGAGAAAAAACCATTAATGCTTGCAATTTGCAAAGTTCAAGCGGCCATCACATGGCAAGTTTTGTTCTTTGAATATGAGCCATCGATCAATTTTCGAGATGGCTTTGTGAATGTCTTATTAGATCGACATTTGAAAATTCCATGGTGGTGCGTGGTTAGTCCATCGACCAATGATGTCCTCCCCAGTCAAAAAACAAATCCACTGCCCCCAGGCCCCATCCATCCTTATTATGCCACCAGTAGAGTCCACGTGTCACCATCACATAGAATGTTCACGGCGTTAGGTAGCATTATTTAATATTTTGTGTGGCATGCATGCAACGAATTAGATTGAGACTAGATGGTACATATGAGCCATCGATCCACCACTAGATGAGACCATGGTGATAATTGGGATTGGGTCCCACATGATATAGAAGACACATGGTTCAATAATGCACACCACGAGACCCAACAAAAATACATTATTTAAATGTTGTGTGGTATGCGTGCAAGGCTTGGGATTTAACCATTTCATCCAACAACTTGGATTTTTTGCATGTGTAGACATGGTTATTTATAAAGAAGGGTCCATTGGCTAGGTTGATGAACAATGACCCCTCAAAAAATTTAAAGATTTATGAATTAAGTCTTTAAAATGAAAAATATTTCAAGCCGACCATGAAATATTTAAACTTTTAATAGGCACTCGATGACTAGCAGACCTAGGCAGAGGGGTGGGTAATGAAAATGGGTACAATGGCTCAAGTTATAAATAGGAAAACTGAAAACTTGACACAAGGGTTCAATGCAAAAACATAACGTGAGGGTTAAAGGATCTTACAAAATTAAAAGAAAGGGGTACCAGACCCAAAAACCCTAAACCAACCCAACAAACACAAGGGTGAAAAATTATTAAAATTTGCATAGAACTAGCCAAAAAACATCAAATTTCTAAAGTTCTATCAGTGGCTCTAGCTCGAGGATGCATACCCCTAGTGGGTATGGTGAGAATCCAAATCTCAGGTAGAAGCAGACCAACCCAAAAGGCAAAAACTAGGAGCTTGTCTGGACAAGACAAGCAGACACAAAAGGAAAGAAACAAACTACACCTATGTATAAAATTTACAAAACTGAACAAAGTTTCATCTGTTAGGAAATGTCATCCAGTTCCACTAGCTTCAATTTGTAAGCCTAGTGCATCAAGATTGCCCAATATTTGGAGCCAAATATTTTCTTTGCCAAATGCCTTTCTTTCATATACCCGTATGGGATGATCACTCATACTAAATAATTCCCAAATATTTGAATCATTATAATGGATACCAATGATCCTACATGCCTCAGATCTGCCTTGTTTACTAACCTTAGGCCTATCAAGTTGAAGTGGAAAGAGGAAAGATCCACATTCCACTTGATCATATTCACTTTGTATATAAAAATGAAAATCTTTTAAAACACTCTGGAATAGACCAGACCCACAATCTCTTGAAGCATCAGAAATAAAAGAGACAAATTCAAGAAGGTCCTTTCCCTGCTTCATAGAGATGCCATCCTTGTTAAGTGGAAGAAAATTCACAATGATGCCCAAAAGGTGAGGATCATTAGAAAAAATATCAACCACATATTCATGTTGGTGGATATCATACCCAACATCATTTGGCTTCCCAGCACATGAGCCAAATTTCCATTCATCATTGGCAAGCCTCTCAACCAATCCATAATCTTCATGTGCATCAAAATACACAACTCAATCACTAATCACTGAAACTTCACCCCTAGTGATGGCTACATCATCTTCTAAGAATTTTCCTTTAGACTCAACATTTACACATTGAAGAGTGTCACCTTTTTCCTCATATCCTTCATCACTTTCAAATTCAAAATGCTCTTCTTCTTGTGTATGAGGTATTTGTAAGTGATTCTCATGAAGAGGATTATATTCCTAAGAGAAGAACTCAATAACTTTGATCTCCCCTTGATCCTTACTCTCATCCTCCACAATATCACAATATATGAAAACTTCATAAGCATTCCCATTAAGAAACTTGCTAGTGTATTGTTCTGCCTGCTCATTATTATACTCTGACCATACATTGAAAGCATCATCAGAATCCTCAAAAAGAGGACTATCCCTACACCAACCAAGGGATTCATATTTAGTGACTAACATGGATAAAGGTGTTGGAAAATGGTCAACACTCCCCTCAGGATTCATGACATGGACTAACCACCTCCCATGGATTTGTTAACTCTGGCAGTTGTATCGAGCATTAACAAGTTGATCTTTTGGTGCAACGAAAACTATGGTCCAAAAAAAGGTTCATCAAAAATAGGATTTTCTATTGCATTCATTTTGTTAAAGGAATCCTCTACTCCCTTTACATGGTGATGCACATTCTGTAGCCTGTCAGGACAATAAAAATCACTATAAGTTCTTGAGAGAGGGTCCACCTTCATCTGGTAAGGATGGTCATATTCAAAAAAATAAATACATGACTCAGTATCATAAAAATACTACAACATGAGAATCCATCAATAGTAATCCTACATTCAGACCCTTCAGATTGAATGTAATAGCTTCTATTGTCAATATCTTGATCATTGGCAAAAAACTAAGCATCATCAACATTAGAATCATAGCCATTTATCAAATCACTTAATGGGGTTGTCATTTAGACCTCATTCGGCTCTTCATCCTTCAATACCTCCCAAAAGCTTGAGTTAGACACATCATACCTTCCATCACAACGCAAGTCACCATCTCCATCACTGTGGTAATGATTTTCCCATATATCACTAGTGATTTGGTTGCAATCATTATATTCTAATTCATTTTCTGCATCTCTTTGCATTATTTCTTGCTCTTCCCTAGTAGGGCTATGACCATCATTATTCAAAAGCATCTGATGTTGTGCATGGTTACTCCCAATTCCTTCCAGCAATTTTTTCCAATCAACTATTTGGCCTATACTTTCAGGCTTCAATTCCTTTGGCAACATACTTGTTCCTGACTGGTATATTTCACAAAACAAGTCAATGCACATTGACTCCTTAGGCCTAATATTTTCTTGTATTTCCAAAAACACATCCATAAAACTATGGAACAGGTCATATGACAATTCACCTTGGCCTCTTCTTATATCACATATTCTTTTATCATAAAAAACATGACCAACTCTACTTGAATCTTGTGGATATTTCACTTGGGGCTTACTATGATCTACATCAATGTGGTGATGAAGGAAATGGGATAGTAGGAGCTTCATATTCTTGGCATGATTCTTTTCTGGTTGATTCATCGATTTCAATTGCACAATATTTTCCACAATAACCAACATTATTAGTTAAGAATCCTTTCATCATTGAATACTTCATATTATTTTCAATATCCATAGCAATTTGATATGCTTGGCATAACGTTGTGGGTTCTTTATCTCTTAATAGATAACTCATCCTTTTTTCAAATGCACCCAAATATACAACCAAACATTCAACATCATTTGGTCTTATACTTTCAGGGACATCCCTTATCATCTTTGAATATTTGAGATTGAAAAAAAGAAATAACTCATCCTCGTCTTTGTGGATTTTCATAAAACAATTCCTCACCAGACTTGGGTTTATCTCTCACCAAATTGATCCATGAATGCTAGCTTGAATTCATACCAGGAATGTATTGAAGTAGCTGGTAGAAAAGAGAACCAGTCCCTTGCATCTCCTTTCAGAGATTGAACAAACAACTTTATGACATCTTCAAAATTTAATTCATAGTCTCCCATCATATCAACAAATTATTTCAGATGCTTGTCTACTAACTCATCCTTTGTACCATTAAAATTAGGTACCTTTTCTTTGATTTTAGGTGGCACTTCAGTTGGATAACCATGAATATTACTAAAACATATAGCACTATATATTTTAGTACTAAAATTTCCCTGACATGACAAAGGATGTCTATCATGTACCATTGCACTCATATTTATATCAAGGTATACAATTTGATAAGGATATATTACCTTGGCTTTGCAATTCTTGCTATATTTTATCAAAGAGTAATTCAAACTCTCTTTGTACCTAAGCTCTCAAATATTTACAGTACACTTTCTATCTATTTTGCTTAGGATTTTTGAAAACATAATAACATGCTTCTTTATTACAATTCATGAATTCATCATTATATTCTAGAAACATGCAACACTTCCACTATAATTTCCCTTTATTAGTGCTTCTTCAATAAATTGGGAACCAATTGCATTCCTATTCTCAAATACTTCTCATAAACCACTTGTTCAATCATGAAATATGTTTACGAGAATACCTAGAAATTTATAACAGTAATTGAATTCTTCAATGACCACCACTTTCCAGATCTAGAACTTCTACATGTTCATCTGGTTCTCAAGCCAGAGTCACCACCTCCTTTACAAAGGAATAAACTTCAAATAAATATGAAGTTCTTTTCAAAATTAAATCTTGTTCTCGGTATCCTACACCAATAGAATCATTGATAAATTCTTTGGATTTTGTTGTAACCAAAATCTTTCCAAGTTGAATATGTTCAGATCCATTAAATGCTTGACTCTATAATACTACAATCTACGATTAGGATTCCTTCTTTTATAAATTTCTCAGAGTTCTCCCCAACAAAGCCACCATTTTTGTTGGTGTTTTTTCCAACAAAGCTTTGGAGCTCTCTAAGAGGTAGCAAACCTCTATATTCAAGAATCACAAAAGCTTGTGGCCAAAAAATAAGAAAATGATTTTGAGGTCTTTGCTCCTACTCTTTAGTCTCCATGGGACCAAGGAGGTTGTTCCTTATTGTGATCATTTAATATTCAAGGCCTCAAAAACACTTCAACACACAAATTTGTACCTACTAATTGCAAACATACATTATTCATCCAAGGTTTGGTTGACCTTTACACAAATAACCCCTCATTCGCTTGGAACACAATTATGTATGAGACTTACATCTCAGAATGAATTAAATTTGTTTTAAGTTATGTTTTGACTTTGAATCCATAGCTAAGCATTGCATTCATTATCAAATTACACAAATAGTTAACGAATATGTGAGTGCCTCATCAATTGGGTAACCGATTCAGAATACAAAACATTTAACCTTGATATGAATGGACCATTTTCATAATGCATTACAATACAAAAACTCACAGTATTTAAAGTATTAATTCTTACCGAATCCTTTGCAAATTATCATAGACATATGAATCTCTTCAAGTATTTAATTAACTCTTTGAGTTAAAACATGGAACAAAATCATACATTCAACTAAACCATCAAAGATAAATGAAAAGATACTTGATATTTTAATTTATGATCTGCCAAAACTATACACATGAGAGCACATATATTAATTTTGTAGATTTGTTTCGATATCAATCATTTGAATAAAACTATTTAAGAATATTTCATACATAATCCATACCCAAGACAATTAGCTTGTAGATTTATCAAGAATTTTATCTATATTTATTCACTATACCTATAATTTACCTAGACCATTCTCGACTCAAAATTCCAACCCCTGCAATGAGCCTTGAAATATATTTTATAGAAGAAAAGAGAAAAAAGCATCGAGCTCATTACAGTTACATTTCATCAAAATTTCATCTCAAATACAAAATTTCATCTCACATACAAAATTTCACTTGCATTTCAAAATTCCTAGACAATTAGATGTAATCATTTATCAAGTAGGGGAATCAAAATTTGTAATGACCCACAAAACCAGTTGGTGTCACCACACCTGTTGCAAAACACCACTAAGGCCCTATTTTCCATATCCACATTGAACCCCAAAAACATCCATCATCATTGTAACAAAATTTGCAAACCATACATCACCACCATCAACCAAAACTTGCATCAGCACCAGGGCCACGATACATGGACCCACTTCATGTTTTCGCAAGAAAAGGAGGAAAAATAACTACTCCTTCTTCCTTATCAACACACTTCTCAGCCTTAGAACCAACAACCTCACATGGTGCCATCACAATAATTTGAGAAATCACGAGGACCTCTTCATTCACACCAGCCATCTCAGTTAGAGCCTTAAGGAATTGTTCATAACTAGAGTCAGTCTCTGTATCACTATCATTGTAACTATCAAAGATGTCAATGGGAAAAAATTTCCTCCCTAGAGAGCCTTGACCATACTATAACTTGGATTTTGGCCTCTGCTCAAACTCTACAGACCTATTTTCCTTTCCACGCACTGCCTGCTATGCAACTACAACTTGGCGTTTCAACCAAGAGTTGCACCTAGTAACTACTGGGATGGGCCCCGTATATTCCATCTTCTTACTAGAGGCACCATGAAGATTACTATGATCATATAATGTAAAATCATCGTGTGACCTTCAAACATTAACCCTGGAAGACCTACGCATAGATGATGGAGAAGCAATCTACCTACTCATCTTGCACCAATACTTGAAACCTTCACAAGAGCAATCACTAGCCACATGAAATTTTAGGCTCCTAATTGCAATGGAAAAAATGATGAGCCTTCATCCATATTTAATGAGAAAATTGATGATGTCAATCATCAATGCTTTGAGAGAAGCACAAGCAAGCTAGTGATTATTAACTGCCATCTATTTCACCATAGTCAATTCCTAGGTACATGGAAATTATCGTACCATTATTCATAATTTCCAAGAAGTAGCTCTTCACATGCATGGAGATCAAATTGATATCCTCTGAAGAGAAAATGCCATTAATTCTCACCATTTGTAGAGTTCAAGCAGCCAACACATGGCCGGTTTTGTTCTTTGAATATGATTCATCAATCAATCACCAAGATGGCTCTATGAATGTCTTAGATCGAGTCAAAGATGTTTGAAAATTCCATGTTGGTGCATGGTGATTCGATCTACCAACGATGTCCTCCCAAGTTAGAAAACATGTCCACCACCTGTGGGCCCCATCTAACCTTCTTACACCATCAACAGAGTCCATGTGTCACAATTGCACTAACCACACATGGTGTTAGGTGTAATTATTTAATATTCTATGTGGTATGTGCACTACAACTCATATTGAGACCAGATGGTACGTATGATCCGTTGATCCACTACCAAATGAGACCATGACAATAGTGGGGATTGGATCCCACATGAATTAGAAGACACATGGTGCAACCACGCATGTTGCATGACCTAACATAAATACACTATTTAAATGTTGCACAGTGTGTGTACAACACTTGGGACTTAACCATTTCATCCAGCGACTCATATTTCCTACACGTGTAGATATGGTTAGTTATAAAGAAGGGACCATGCGCTAGGTCAACAAACAATGATCCCTCAAAAATATGTAAAGACTTATGACTTAATTCTTTAAAAAGAAAAATATTTTGAGCTGACCATGAAATATTTAAATGTTTAATAGGCACCCAATGACCGATAGGCCTAGGTAGAGTGGCTAGTAAAGACAACGCGTACAATGACTCAAATTATAACTAGGACAACCAGCAAACTAACATAGAGGGTAAAAAAAAACCATAACACGAGGGTTTAAGGATCTTCCAAAATTTTAAACAAGGGTACTAGACCCCAAAACCGTAAACCAAACCAGCAAACACAAGGGTGAAAAATTATTAAAATTTACATAGAACCATCCAAAAAAAGTCATATTTCTAAAGTTCTATCAATGTGGCAGTGGATACGGAATAGACAAGAAAGCTCCCACTTCAAATAGGACATCTTCATACAAGAGTAACGATTATACCTTTAAACAAAATCCAATCCCATACAATTCACCTCCTTGCGAGTCACTTTGGCCAATAGGAAGACCACTTGGTTGAAAAATTTCCCCTTTGCAGCATCTAAATTACTGCAAACTCATGCACTACGAAAAAAAATTGAACACATCATTCAATTTCATCTTCATATGCAACAAGATATAGTGGCATCATTGCATTTCCATTGCTCAACAATTTGCTTAGTGATTGCTGAGTTGTCAAGGAAATATTATGGGCTTGGATTTTGTTTAACTTGGGATAATCATTACTCCTATATGTAGATGTCCTATTTAAAGTGGGATTTTCCTATCTATTTTGTATCCAATACCGCATTACACAAATTCCCTCTTCCACCAACCTCCAATGCAACTATTTTTGTGGCATCTTAAACTTTTATTAGTTGTGCAACAACACCTTTGAATTTTAACCTATCAATTATACAATGAAACCTTTGAATTTTGACCTTTATCTATTGTGCAATAAGACCTTCCAATTTTGACCTATCAGTTGTGCAACAAAACCTTTCATTGATGTCTTTATTTTATCAAATTCTTGTATTTTAGATTGCAACTCTCTCTAAACAACATTAACCTCCTCTTCTTTTCACCATGACAACTTCTTCTTGTGTTTTAATTCCTTTTCTAAATGGTTGATTTTAGTCTTTGATTTTTCTGCTCCACTTTGAGCATTTCCAACTATTGTTTTTGAGATGTCTTTATGATTAGACTATGTAGATGTTTCTTTTCACAAGCTTGTTAGGGAACTTGTCTGCCTTTTCAGATAAGACATTCATGCCTCCACCCAACTGATTCTCTTTTTCTGCACTTATATCTGGTATTGCCTTTTCCTTATTGTCCATTTTCAATTGTATTGGTTCCATGAAATTGCTAAATTCATGAATTCTTACCTTCATTTGTTCAACTCCACTTATAGAATAATCTCTCTCTTTCTTTTCTTGCATAGATTCATATGTAACAGAAAACCTTTCGAGTTAATCCACTTATATATTGCCATTTTCTCCTTGCACATAATGCACATGCTCCTTCCTCCACTTCTCATGATCAGGAAAAACCTATTCAATCAATACATTACATATCTTGTTCACTTTGTTCTACTTCTTTACAAGTTTTTTAGAGAATATTCCTTTTTTCATTCCACACTTTCCAGTACGTCCTCATATTTTCTAATACTATCACATCACACAATTCTCATAACAAATATTTGGGATGATTTCAAAATTCTTACAGGAATAGGGATAGATTTTTAAATGTCCATATTTAAATACAGTAATCAATAATAATAAAGTAATAAGAGTAATACAAAATATAGTAATAAACACTAATAAAGAGTAATACAAAATATATTTCATTGTACAATAGTGTTTCAAAATAGTAGATCTGGTTATACAACAGTGAGTGGGTTGTTGTGTTTACAACACCTTCTGTTCTACAATCTGTAGTTTTACAAAATAGTATTCATGTATTAAACACTAATAAATAGTAATAAAGAGTGATGAAAACATAGTAATAAAAACTAATAAATAGCAATACAAAATATCATTCATTCAACTCTAGTGCTTCAAAAGATTAATACAAAATAAAATTTGAAGTTTCCATTTTCGTTTAACAAGTCTTTGGAGATCCTAATTAGATTCACTCTTTACATTTTTTGTCTTTACATTTGTGCCCTGATTGGAATGGTAGGGGAATCCTACACCAAGCCACTGAATAACATTTTCATCATTTGTTGGAACTAGTGTGGGGTGGTCCAATAGTGTGAAGAGGGCATGACACATCTCATGTATGTCCTCTTCGATGTGTGGCTCACCATCATGACCATCCAATTGCATTGGTTGGTGAAAAAAATAAGCATCTTGATGTTGTAGGCTATTTCTAAATGTTGCTTGTACACACCTCATATTTGAGGATGATTGAAGAAATGAATATGAGAAGATGCCACCAATGAGTTAGACACCATGATCAACATCATATCTTTTGAATACTTCCTCAAGATGTACATGATTTACCACATGTGTCCACACATATTTTTCACATAGAATTTGAACCAAAGGATGATTTATGAGCAAGTCCATGGAGTTTGACATGAACCCACATGCTACATCGACCTTCAAATAGAGGAGTGTAGGTTTGGTGAGCTTCAAATATCTACTGATCTTATGAATCACATCCTCCAAAATTTGGCAATAGAATTTGAAAGCAGAATGCATCCTCTCTGAACTGAATGGATTTCCATTGTCTTCATGATCATCGTGAGGAACCTAGCCAATGTGAATCCTTGAGTTCAACTTTTTTTGTTGTACTGTAAGAAAAGGGAAAAAGAGTCAATAGAAAATAACACTAAAGACATCTAGAAAAAATGGTTATTTACTTGTAACTACTTATTCATCCACTACTTGATAAAATAAATAAATATCAAAAGGCATTTATGAAAAAAAGGTCTTAGTTACATGAATACTATTTTGTAAAACTCCGGATTGGAAAACACAAGGTGTTATGAAAATTGTAACCCACTCATTATTGTAAAACTAGATCTAAGTGCGGAAAAAGGGAATTAGTTGGGTCGAGACATGAAAATATTATCTGAAACATATGAATTATGTAATTGTAAATACACTTGTTGTAAATAACTTGTTTAAAAAAGAAACATATGAATTATTTAATCATAAAAGCACTTGTTGCAAATAACTTGTTAAAAGAAACATATGGATTATGCAATCATGAATACACTCTCAAATTTTGGCAAAAAGCAGCTACAAAGGTACATTAAAGTATTCAATACATTCAAAACTCTATCCCTTTGCATGCAGAAATAATGACAGAATCCAAAAAAAAATTGTTATGAGAATTTTATCGCATGCTAGTAATAAAAAAAATATGAGGACGTACTAGAAAGTATGTAATGGAAAAGGAATCTGCTCTAAAAAAATTGGGAAGAAGCACACCAAAGTGAATGAGATAGATAATGTATTGACTGAAGAGGTTGTTCCTCCTCATGAGAAGTGGAGGAAGGAGCATGTACAATATGTGCAATGGAAAAATAGCAGTTCATAAGTGAATTAACTTGAAAGGTTTTCTATTGCATATGAATTTGTGCAAGAAAAGAAAGATAGATTATTCTATAAATGGAGTTGAACAAATGAAGGCAAGCATTCTTGAAGTTAAAAATTCCATTGAACAAATACAATTGAAAATGGATGATAAGGAAAAGGAAATACAAGATCTAGGTTCAGAAAAAGAGAATTAGTTGCGTAGAGGCATGAAACTCTTATCCAAAAAGGAAAATAAGTTCCCTAACGAGCTTGCAAAAAGAAACATCTGCATACTCTAATCATAAAGATACTACAAAAATAATATTTGGAAATGCTCAAAGTGGAGCAAAACAACTGGAGACTAACATTAACCACTTAGAAAAGGAATTAAAACACAAGAAGAAGTTGTCATGGTAAAAAAAAGAGGAGCTTAATGTTGTTCGGAGAAAGATGCAATCTAAAAGATAGGAATTTGATAAAATAAAGACAACAATGGAAGGTGTTGTTGCACAATTGATAGGTCAAAAGTGAAAGGTCTTGTTGTACAATAGATAAATGTCAAAATTAAAAGGTGTTGTTGCACAATTGATAGGTCAAAATTCAAAGGTGTTGTTGCACAACTGATAACATTTTAAGATGCTACAACCATAGCTGCATTGGAGGTTGGTGGAGGAGGAAATTTGTGTAATGTGGTAGTGGATACAGAATAAAGAGGAAAGCTCCCACTTCAAATAGGGAATCTACATAAAGGAGTAACAATTATCCCTTTAAACAAAATCCAAGCCCATACCATTTCCTTGACAACTCAACAATCCCCAGTCAAATTGTTGAGAAATGAAAATTATGCAAGGATCCCACTATCTCTTTTTGCATATGAAGATGAAATTGGGTGAGCTATTAAATTTGTATTTCATAATGCATGAGTTTGCAGCAATTCATATGTTGCAAAGGGGACATTTTTTAGCCAGGTGGTCATCCTATTGGCCGAAGTGACTGGCAAGGAGGTGAGTTGTATGGGCTTGGATTTTTTTTAAAGGAATAATTTTTACTCATATATGTAGATGTCCTATTTGAAGTGAGAGCTTTCTTGTCTATTTTGTATAAAGAGGAGAAAAGACTACAAATCTGCAAGCTCGAAGCATTAGCAATAGATGAAAATCACAATACATGTGTTCCTCAACTTTCTGCCCATCAAAAGACAATGCAGGATTCATAAAATCATCTACTGACATCCCACATTGTGTTTTCGAACATGTAATTATTCAGTGCATTTTGATTTACCATCATATCATGATTTTGAAACCCAAATTTTAGTCCATCGAAGAGTTATAAATTTTATAGGTGACTTTCATTAAATTCTTAATGTCTAAAAAATATAATAGTTTCATTAGAACCATACTATCTACATATAATTGCAGGTTGGAAAACACTACGTGATATACAACCTACAACCCACTGTGTTTTCCAACCTGCAATATGAAGGTGGACTTAAATACATTTCTATAGTGCACAAAAAAAAATGCTCATTTCACCATGCCATTTCACTGTCATATAAATTATTTGCATTTGTGCATTTATCAAACATCCAACGATACATTTGAAGACCATAGTTGATTAGAATATATATATTCTTGGAGGTGTGTATAATCTTTCGTAGTGGGATGGGGTATTCAATATCTAAATCTTAATCAAGCAAGAAAAACCATAAATCGACCATTGAAACTTATACCCAACTCATGTCACCATCCATGTCATTCTTTTCCTTCATTGACAAGGGAAACCAAAATGTTTTCCATGTTGAACCAACAACTATCCATCCTATTCCACCTAAGGAACACCAAAAGTCACCCTATAAGAAATACAATAACCGATGCAAAATCCTATTTCAAAAAAAATGGTAGTCATAGTCTTCTAGCTCCACCCACTTTTACCTCATCCATCCCATGCTTATCTAGCTCATCCATTTCATGTTTTTCCACCTTCATAGCACCTATCTAAATTCAACCACATCACACACTTCACCTCATTGATCAAAAGCATGACATCATAGATCCCTATTTATGTGACAATCAAAGTACTCCCTCTCATGATCCCACTCCATCCCATCATTCCATTCCATGTCATGACACCATACCATCTTGTTGGAAAATGTGCCTTAGCTTGCTGGCTTGAACCTTTGTTAAGGACTTGACGAATTTACTTTTTGTTCATATCTTTTCCAGTCCGCAGAGTGTTACCTTCACCTTGGCGGTAGCATGATGAACCTTGGCTTCATCAACAGAACGATTGCATATCGGTGAGGGACAATGTGTTGTCTCATCGATATGCCGATAGGTGGTATTTTGTATCGATGTGACTTGGGATCATCAGTGGAAATATTCATCGGGTTATAATGATGGACCATTGGCAGACAAAAGCAACTTGGATTCTGACGATAGTGGGGACCACAAAAGAGTGTATTGGTTAAGGTGATCCTGATCTATAGTTGTGATGTGTTTAATCCAACAATGCTTCCTCTATTCCATGCTTCTTTGTGGTGAGGATCGACAGAATCTTGTGAAGCAAGTAGAATTGACTGAGAATTTGACACTTGTTAGCTTAATCATGGTGTTCTCTAGTCTCGTGCCTCTTGTGGTGGGTCCCAAGTGACTCATGAGGGGTGTACAGGCTTCGAACATGTGTCATCATGTTAAGTCTTTTTGGGATATTTATTGGGAATATAGTAGATTCCATTTTGATTCTCCAAAACTTCACAAGCAGTGTACATGTGTCTTGGTGGACCCTAGCCATGACAAGAAGAATATGAAGGGGGAAACACAAACTTGTTGACTACTGATGTGTATGTCATTCAACTAAAGTTGTTGACTTGGACAGGGGTCATTTGGATTCTTGACAATTTTTGACGGTTAGTTTGCAGGGGAAGTTAAATCAAATCGGTTGTACAGAGAATGAATCAATCGTGTTGTTTTTTGTGCATGGTAACACACTAGAATTGTAATAGGCTGAAGGTTTGATGGTTGTATGATCGATGTGTGATCGGTTTTGTGAATATCATTGTATGCTAAGTCAAGAAGCATTATAATAGTGTTGTTCTATGTAATTTTGATCAAGGAAATTTGTTGTTGTAGTAATTGTCACCTGTGAAGGAGAGGCTGAAACTTGTATGTAAATTCTTTTGTTGTAATACAAGAGTTCATCTTTGGTGTGGTGGGTTTTTCTCCTGTAAGGGTTTTCCCACGTAAATCTGGTGTCAATTGTGTTTGAATGTATTTCTCAATTCTATTATTTCTTTTGTATGCATCTTAGTGAACTATAATTGCAAATTTGAAAAGGCATATCTCTTTCTCCTCTTAGTTTTGACATTAGGAAAAGTTTGTTTCATAATCCAATTTTTCCTAATAAGTGGTATCGAATCCTAGCTAGTTGTGTTATCCTTGTGGGTACGTTAGATTTTTTGTGTTAATTTCTCTTAAGTGGGATTTTTGTAGAGGTCTTGAATTTGTCTAATTATAGAGTGAGATGGCAACGACAAGTACGTCTAGAAGAATTGATATTGAGAAATTCAATGGCAGCAATTTTTAGTTGTGGAAAATCAAAATGGAAGATCTATTGGTTGACTATGATATTTGGGTTGTTGTGTCTGGAATGAAACTTACAAGCATGAAGCAAGAAGATTGGGACCTCACAAATTGAAAATAAAAAGGGTTGATAAGACTCTATTTGGCAGATTTAGTTCTTCTCAATATTCATGAAGAGAAGACTACATCTTCTTTATGGAAAAAACTAGGAGATATTTATCATGGCAAGTCCTTGGTGAATAAGTTGTTTTTGATGAAGAAGTTGTACTCTTTTAAAATAGAGGGAGGAACATCTGTTGCTGATCATTTGAATACCTTTAACATGATTATTTCTTAGTTAACATCTATAGGTGTGAAGATTGATGAAGAAGATCGTTGTATGCTCTTGTTGTGCTCTTTGCAAGATTTGTGGGATCACTTGGTGATCGATATTGGGAGACGACAACCACTTTCAAGATGGAAGATGTGGTTGTTTGTCTATTATCAGAAGAGATGAGAAGGAATTCTTCTAATATGGTGAAGGAGGCTCTAGCTATTTGCGGTAAATCGAAAGAAAAAGGAAAGAAGAAGGACAAGAAGTCCAAATCAAAATTAGAAGGGAGATCAAAGTATTCTGGAAAGAAGTGCAAGATGAAGTGTTGGAATTTTGGGCAGCCTGGTCATGTCTGAAGGGATTGAAAAGAGTAGAAAAAGAAGCATAATTCTTTCGAAAATGATTCTTCTCAGAGCAATGCAGATGCCTTCATTGCAGCCTTGGCAACTCAGGCATCAGATGATGTCTGGTTGATTGATTTTGGAGCATCCTTCCACATGAAATCTCACAGAGATTGGTTTACTAAGTATGAAGAATGTGATGGTGGAAAGGTGTATCTCGCAAGTGATTCATATCTGGAGATAGTTGGTTGTGGAAGAGTCAGAATTCAGCTTCCTAATGGTAGAATTAAGGGAATTGATGGTGAAATGCATATACTAGGTCTGGTTCGAAATTTACTTTCTATAAGAAAGTTAAACAATGTTGGAGTGCAAGTCTCATTCTCAAGTAATTGCTCAAAAATGACTAGAGGCTCGATGGTGTTGGATAGAGGTGCTTGAATTGGTACTTTGTACAAGTTGTACACACTGTCTGTTCAATGCAATAGTGTCTCTACAAGGTCACATAAGGCTTTTTGTGAAGAGAAGAATTAAAATGTTCCTATTGGAGCAAATTCCTTGGAATTTAAACTTCTAGTAGAAAAGACTATTCTCTGGCATCAAAGTCTCGACCACATTGGTGAGAAAGGTTTCAAAGCCTTTAAAAATAAAAGCCTGGTTGAGGGGCTTGATGATTGTAATCTTGAATTTGAATTCTATGAAAATTGTATATATGGTAAACATCACCATGTTTCATTCTACTTTAGTCCTCATAAATCTTTTGGTGTTCTGGATTATCTTCATTCTGATGTGTGTGGTCAAATGTATGTTCCTTCATTATTGAAGTCTAAGTATTATATTTCTTTTTTTGATGATTATTCGAGAAGGGAATTTGTGTACTTTTTAAAAAGTAAGTCAGAAATGTTAAGTCATTTTAAGGAATTTAAAAACCTTGTGGAAAATCAGACTAGAAGGAAAATAAAGTGTCTAAGGATTGACAATGGCAGTAAGTTTTGTTTTGATGAGTTTGAAAGGTATTGCAAAGACCATGGGATTAAGAGGCATAAAACAACACCTTGCACTCCACAACATAATGGAGCTGCTGAAAGCTTAAACATGGCATTGATGGAGAAGGTTAGAGGTATGTTGAGCAATGCTGGTCTAGAGAAGAAGTTATGGGTTGAGGCCATGGCTACAACATGTAACTTATTGAATAGTTCCCCTTCATTAGCATTTGTTGTCAAAATGCCTATGAAAGCTTGGTCTAGTAAGAATCCCTCTCTTATACATATTCATGCCTTTGGCTGCGAAGCATATGTTTATGTGTCAGATGTAAAGAAATCTAAATAGGACAAAAAATCTTAAAAATGTATCTTCATTGGGTATGGAATTGGTGTGAAAGGATAGAAACTTTGGAATCCTATAACTAAGAAGGTATTGTATAGCAGAAGTGTAATCTTCTGAGAACTAGAACCTTCTTCAATGGATCTGCAGTCAGGGATGAAAGAAGATAAAAAGGATAATGATGTTGAGATAACTCTAACTCTTGAAAAAGAGGAACAACATATTGAAAGTGTACCTGAAATTGAGGAGAGTTTGAGCAGCTCTGAGAGTTCTGAACAAGAAGAAGAACCACAACCTCACCCTCAACCTGTGAGAAGGTCTACATGTGAGAAGAAACAATCGCATAGGTATGGATTCTCTATGATAGATTCTAGTTGTGCCTATTCTTTGATTACTAACATAGATGAGCCTAGGATTGTAAAAGAGGCAACTGAAATGTCTAATTCAAATTCTTGGTTGGAAGCCATGAATGAAGAAATTGCATCATTAAGGAAAAATGATACTTGGGATCTAGTCTCATTGCCTGAAGGTAGAAAGCTTGTGGGCTACAAATGGGTGTTTAGAAAAAAAAATTGGTCTGGATAGCTGTGTTGCGAAGTATAAAGCGAGATTGGTTGCGAAGGGTTATTCCCAAGTAGAGGGAATTAATTATGGGGAAATTTTTTCTCCTGTAGCAAATCTAACATCTATCAGATTTCTTTTGTCAATTACAACAACATATGATTTGGAGATTGAGCAGATGGATGTGAAGACAACATTTCTTCATCATGATCTTGAAGAAGAAATTTATATGTCCCAGCCTGAGCACTTTGTGAGAAAAGGTAAAGAAAATCTGGTTTACAAGTTGCAAAAATCTCTGTATGGTTTGAAACAATCACCTAGAATGTGGTACCATAAATTTGATACATTTGTTTTATCATTGGGATTTGTAAGATCAAAATCAAATCATTGTGTGTATTACAAGAATGAAAATGATTAGATTCTTATTATTGCCCTTTATGTTGATGATATGTTGTTCATAGGGACTACTAGTTAATGATTTTTGATCTGAAGTCTCAGTTGTCTGCAAAGTTTGAAATTAAAGATCTTGGTGCAGCTAGGTATATTCTGGGGATAGAAATAACCAAGGATAGAAAAAGCAAAAAACTTTGGCTTAGCTAGAGTAATTATATTAATACTGTTTTGGAGAGATTTGGCATGAATGATTGCAATCAACTAGTTGCTCCAGTTTTGCAGGGGACAAAGCTAGTTATTAAAGATTATCCAAAATATGGACTACTAAGATGGAGGACATGACCAGAGTGTCTTATGCTAGTGCATTTGGCTATTTAATGTATGCACTGGTCTATACAAGGCTAGACATTTCCCAAGTAGTAGGAGTTCTTAGCAGATTAATAGAAAATCTAGGAAGGACACATTGGGATGCTGTGAAAAGAGTGTTTAGATATTTGAGGGGTACTTCAAGATATGCTCTATGTTACCATGGAAATTTGGTTGGATGATAAAGAACTGTCAACATTCATGGTTATGTGGATTCTGATTGGCCAGGGGATATTGACATCAAAAGGTCCACCAATGGATATACTTTCATGTTGAATGGTGGTGTAATTAGTTGGATGAGCAAGCGACAAGTTGTATTCACTTTGTCCAATACGGAGGCTGAGTAAATGGCAACAACTCATTCCTATAAAGAATTTTTTTGGCTTAGCAGATTGTGTTATGATATTAGTTTTGATGCAGGGAAAATTATTATTTGTTCTGAAAGTTAGAGTGCAATTTTTCTAGCAAAAAATCCAACTTTCCATGCCAAGACGAAATGAATCTATGTGCAGTATCACTTCTTTTGAGATATGGTGGAGGATGGAAAGGTCTATTTAGAAAATTTGGATACTCTAAATAATGTTGTTGATGCATTGAAAAAGCCAGTGAGCCCAGAAAAGTTCATGTGGTGTGCAAGTTTGATGGGCCTTAGACCCTATGATCTTCAGTAAGTTTGAAGTATGGAGGAAGCCAATAAGTCTTCATCAAGTGGGAGCTTGTTGGAAAATGTACCCCAACTTGTTGGCTTGAACCTCTGTTAAGGAATTAACGAATTTACTTTATGTTTAGGTATTTTACACTATATCACGGAGTCCTACCTTCTCCTTGGTGGTAGCGTGATGAACATTAGCTTCATCGGTAGAATGATCACATATCAGTGAGTGACAATGTGTTGTCTCATCAATATGTTGATATGTGGTGTTTTGTATTGGTGTGACTTGGGGTCATCGGTGGAGCTCATCACCCGGTTATGTTGATGGACCATTCGTAAATGAAAGCGACTTGGATTTCGACGACAGTGGGGACCACAACATAGTGTATCAGTTAAGGTGATCCTGATCTATGGTTGTGATGTGTTTAATCCAATAGTTCTCATTCTATTCTGTGCTCCTTTTTTGTGAGGACTGGTAGACTCTTGTGAAGCAAGCAGAATTGACTGAGTGTTTGACACTTGTCAGCTTAATCATGGTGCTCACTAGTCCCGTACCTCTTGTGGTGGTCTCGAGTGTCTCATGAGGGGTTTGCAGGCTTCAAACACGTGTCATTGTGTTAAGTATTTTTAGGAGATTTATTGGGAATATTGTAGATTCCCTTTTCATTCTTTGAAACTTCACAAGAAGTGTATGTGTGTCTTGGTGAACCTTAGCCATGAAAAGTAGAATATGAAGGGGGAAACACATGGACCTATTGACTGCTAATGTGTACATCATTCAGTGGATGTTGTTGACTTGGATAGAGGTCATTTGGATTCCTGAGAAGTTTTATTGGTTATTCTTCAAGTTAGAATCCTATAACTAAGAAGGTATTGTATAGCAGAAGTGTAATCTTCTGAGAACTAAAACCTTCTTCAGTGGATCTGCGGTCAGGGATGAAAGAAGATAAAAAGGATAATGATGTTGTTGAGATAACTCTAACTCTTGAAAAAGAGGAACAACATATTGAAAGTGTACCTGAAATTGAGGAGAGTTCGAGCAGCTCTGAGAGTTTTGAACAAGAAGAAGAACCACAACCTCACTCTCAACCTGTGAGGAGGTCTACATGTGAGAAGAAACAACCGCATAGGTATGGATTCTCTATGATAGATTCTAGTTGTGCCTATTCTTTGATTACTAACACAGATGAGCCTAGGATTGTAAAAGAGGCAACTGAAATGTCTAATTCATATTCTTGGTTGGAAGCCATGAATGAAGAAATTGCATCATTAAGGAAAAATGATACTTGGGATCTAGTCCCATTGCCTGAAGGTAGAAAGCCTGTGGGCTGCAAATGGGTGTTTAGAAAAAAAATTGGTCTGGATGGCTGTGTTGAGAAGTATAAAGCGAGATTGGTTGCAAAGGGTTATTCCCAATTAGAGGGAATTAATTATGGGGAAATTTTTTCTCCTGTAGCAAATCTGACATCTATCAGATTTCTTTTGTCAATTACAACAACATATGATTTGGAGATTGAGCATATGGATGTAAAGACAACATTTCTTCATGGTGATCTTGAAGAAGAAATTTATATGTCCCAGCCTGAGCACTTTGTGAGAAAAGGTAAAGAAAATCTGGTTTGCAAGTTGAAAAAATCTCTATATGGTTTGAAATAATCACCTAGAATTTGGTACCATAAATTTGATACATTTGTTTTTTCATTGGGATTTGTAAGATCAAAATCAAATCATTGTGTGTATTACAAGAATGAAAATGATTAGGTTCTTATTATTTCCCTTTATGTTGATGATATGTTGTTCATAGGGACTAGTAAGTTAATGATTTTTGATCTAAAGTCTTAGTTGTCTTCAGAGTTTGAAATGAAAAATCTTGGTGCAACTAGGTATATTCTGGGGATAGAAATAACCAGGGATAGAAAAAGCAGAAAACTTTGGCTTAGCCAGAGTAATTATATTAATACTATTTTGGAGAGATTTGGTATGAATGATTGCAATCAACTAGTTGCTCTAGTTTTGCAGAGGATGAAGCTATTTGTTGAAGATTATCCAAAATATGGACTACTGAGATGGAGGACATGACCAGAGTGCCTTATGCTAGTGCATTTAGCTATTTAATGTATGAAATGGTCTATACAAGGCTAGACATTGCCCAAGCAATGGGAGTTCTTAGTAGATTAATGGAAAATCTAGGAAGGACACATTGGGATGCTGTGAAAAGATTGTTTAGGTATTTGAGGGGTACTTCAAGATATGCTCTATGTTACCATGGAAATTTAGTTGGATGACAGAGAACTCTCAACGTTCGTGGTTATGTGGATTCTGATTGGCCAGGGGAGATTGACATCAGAAGGTCCACAAGTGGATATACTTTCATGTTGAATGGTGGTGTAATTAGTTGGATGAGAAAGCGATAAGTTGTATTCGCTTTGTCCACTACAGAGGTTGAGTAAATGACAACAACTCATTCCTATAAGGAAGTTTTTTGGCTTAGCAGATTGTATTATGATATTGGTTTTGATGCAGGGAAAATTATTATTTGTTGTGATAGTTAGAGTGCAATGTTTCTGGAAAAAAATCCAACTTTCCATGCCAAGACGAAATGAATCTATGTGCAGTATCACTTTATTCGAGATATGGTGGAGGATGGAAAGGTCTATTTAGAAAATGTGGATACTCTAAATAATGTTGTTGATGCATTGAAAAAGCCAGTGAGCCCAGAAAAGTTCATGTGGTGTGCAAGTTTGATGGGCCTTTTTCCCTATGATCTTCAATAAGTTTGAAATATGGAGGAAGCCAATAAGTCTTCATCAAGTGGGATCTTGTTGGAAAATGTCCCCCAACTTGTTGGCTTGAACCTTTGTTAAGGAATTGATTAATTTACTTTATGTTCAGGTATTTTACACTATATCATGGAGTCCTACCTTGTCCTTGGTGGTAGCACGATGAACATTAGCTTCATCGGCAAAACGATCACATATCGGTGAGTGACAATGTGTTGTCTCATCAATATGCTAATATATGGTGTTTTGTATTGGTGTGACTTGGGGTCATCGGTGGAACTCTTCACCTAGTTATGTCAATGAACCATTCGTAGATGAAAGCGACTTGGATTCCGATGACAGTGGGGACCACAACATAGTGTATCAGTTAAGGTGATCCTGATCTATGGTTGCGATGTATTTAATCCAATAGTTCTCATTCTATTATGTGCTCATTTTTGGTGAGGATTGGTAGACTCTTGTGAAGCAAGCAGAATTGACTGAGCATTTGACACTTGTCAGCTTAATCATGGTGCTCGCTAGTCCCGTGCCTCTTGTGGTGGGTCCCGAGTGTCTCATGAGGGGTGTGCAGGCTTCAAACATGTGTTGTTGTGTTAAGTATTTTCGGGAGATTTATTGGGAATATTGTAGATTCCCTTTTCATTCTTTTGAAACTTCACAAGCAGTGTATGTGTGTCTTGGTGAACCTTGGCCATGAAAAACAAAATATGAAGGGGGAAACACATGGACCTATTGACTGCTGATGTGTACATCATTCAGTTGATGTTGTTGACTTGGATAGAGGTTTTTTGGATTCCTGAGAAGTTTTATTGGTTAGTCTTCAAGGGAAGTTGAATCGAACCGATTGTGTAGAGAATGAATCGATAATGGAATTTTTGTCCATGGTAACGTACCAGAATTGTAATAGGTTGAAGGTTTGATGGTTGTATGATCGATGTGTGATCAATTTTGTGAATATCATTATATGCTAAGTCGAGAAGCATTGTAATAGTGTTGTTCTGTGTAAGGTTGATCAAGGAAATTTTTTGTTGTAGTAATTGTCACCTGTGAAGGAGAGACTGGAACTTGTATGTAAATTATTTTTTTGTAATACAAGAGTTATTCTTTGGTGTGGTGGGTTTTTATCCCGTAAGGGTTTTCCCATGTAAATCTAGTGTCAATTGTGTTTGAATGTATTTCTCAATTTTGTTATTTCTTTTGTATGTATCTTAGTGAACTGTAATTGCAAACTTTAAAAGGCATATCCCTTTCTCCTCTTAGTTTTTACATTAGGAAAATTTTGTTCCGCAATCAAATGTTTCCTAACATAACTTATGATCCAAGTCTGTCAACTCCATACCATAATCATAGTGTATAAATTCATTAAAAAAAGGTTTCCATCCATTGAATAAATTGAAGACCCCCAAGGTATAAGAATTTCCCTCACAACACATGATAATCCTAAAATTTCATAAGATCCCATTCATGAACCACAAACATATAAGCTTGATTCATCCACCTTTATAAAAACTAGTTTTCTCCTACAATACCACATGCCTTCATGAGTTCCATTTACCTGAACACCCTAATATTAAAACACATCTAAATTCTTATGGCCCTGGCTGCATACCTCCTTAAGACATTGGTAGCTATTTGAAACACAAAAGGCCTCCCTTTAGATCAATACGTCCACCTCCTCCATCATCTTCACCATCTATTGTTGGACCCTATCCATGAAACCTTCCATCCATCATGGTCGTATATGTTCCTAATTCATATCCTTACGTTCCCTTTCAAGAATAACAGAGGAACATACCATTGAATTCCTTCCAACACCTTCAACCTCAAAATCCTCTCATTTCATAAAATCCTTCTATGGCCTATCTAAGAAGTTGGGATACCAAACAAAAAATGCATAAATGGAAGAATCCAAAAAATCCTAAATATCATCATGTCTCACTATAACACATACCAAAATAAAGAAAAATATGCTCCAAAATACAAAGAAAAAAACTTCCAAGAAAATGGAAGGTGCCTATTAAGAAAAAATGAAAAGGCTATAAAGAAAAATAGAAAGTGAAAATAATGTGGGTTCCAAAGAAACTGAAAAAATCTGGATGCATTCAAACAAAAAATCAAAATTGGTATCCCTATTTGCTAACCCAAAGACTCCATTATTCCACCATCATGTGTTCCTCCATGATTCATCCTCCAAATCCATTTTCTGTCCTTATGTGCCTAATTTTATTATCCCAACCCAATCTCAATCCTTCAACTTTCACCACCCTTCAAGGTGTGTGCCAATGTTGTTCTTGCCAACATTCTCTTATAATTACTCCATTCCATACTCCCGTCCAAGCTTCATCCCTCATTACATAGCTTTAATCCAATCCTTTGCATGAATCCTTAACCCCCTTTTGCTTACCCCTATCCATTCCATTATGTTTACCAATTTTCCTACCAATGTATTTAAGTGGGAAGATGTTAGCCATGGTCTATAAAAAAATTTAGTCAGTGGGGTAGTATCTTCTACAAAGAGACACTTTATTCCTCCATTAATATCCATACTCCTTCATCAACTTCCATTTCCATGGCCATTAATATAAATTAATATCCACTAGCTTTAACATCCATCCGCATACCCTTGCTTGTAAACTTGGGGGCGGGACTTTTCCATTCGTACAATATATTATTTATTATCCTATTTTCACTTAGCCATCATATTCCTTCACTTATATTCCATGTTATCCACTTTATCCATCCACTTTCCTTTGATCTTGCATAAATTATTGGGGGAAAATGGCAAGAACAAGAATCTAATGCATGCTTTATACCATGTGTGTCTTCCATCCTCCATATCCCTTGTCATCCATCTCATGTTTCCTTTGATGTCCATTTATCTTACATATCCATTTCATGTCATTATAACTTGTCATACCTTTTACCATGGGGGAATGTTATTACTTTGACATGCCATCTTTGGTGTCCTCCATAGGTCCTCTATTTCTCCTTTGTATAAGAGAAAATTTTGGGCTCCCTTGTCATTGGTTCCCTCCACCCATAGCATTCCATATCTTGATCCATCTATCTTAATCCTCCATATAGGGTGTATCCTTACATTTCCTATCATTAACCCATCTCATTGATCCTTATCCATTCATATCTCCTTTGGTTTTCAGCTTGAGTAAGGAATCAAATATTGTTTATCATTATCAATTAAATTCTTATTTATCATTGTGATATCATTGTTATGAGAAACACATTTAAACAAACAATGAAAGCTTTAACATACTAAAACATTGGGTTTTACTAAGTCACAACCCACTGTGTTTTCCATCCTATAACTATTTTGTGCACTGGTCCAAGTTATCATATGCATTTTTAATTATCATGATCTTGCATATTTATCATTTTCATATTGCATGCATGAAAACTTGTGCTTTATCTTAACTCTTGTCTCATGTCTCCATCAATATCATTATCTTTTTATATATTTTATTTTCTTGTCACATTTCGAGAAAGCTCAAGGATCTCTACACCTTGTTGTGTATGAAGGAGAGTGAGGAATGGAGCACAAGTCTTTCTTATGTGTCTGTATCGAGTTAGTCCATCCTATGATGATTCCAAAAAGAATAATCGATAAAAAAGGGGGATTCATTCCAGTCTATGATGAGAAAAATGATCCCTTCATAGCCTTTCATATCCTTTCCTCCCATATAGAATATATTTCATAAGCCATTTATATGCTATCCTTGCATCACATCAATGTGTTGCATTTATTTCTTATTTACTTCCACCTAGGTCATTCATATTTATAAATCTTGCATATCATTTTTTATCTACAACTAAAAAATGATCACTTCATAGCCTTTCCATTCAATTCATTTCCATATCCATCCTTTCATATCCTTTCCTCCCATATCAAATAAATTTCATAAGCCATTTATATTCTATCCTTGCATCACATCAAATGTGTTGCATTCCTTTATTCTTTAGATCCACCTAGGTCATTCATATTTCTAAATCTTGCATGATATATCATTTTCTATCTACAACTCAAAAATGATCACTTCATAGCTTTTCCATTCCATTCATTTCCATATCCATCCTTTCATATCCTTTCTTCCCATATCAAATACATTTCATAAGCCATTTATATGCTGTCCTTGAATCACATCAATGTGTTGCATTCCTTTCTTCTTTAGATCCACCTAGGTCATTCATATTTATAAATCTTGCATATCATTTTCTATCTACAACTCAAAAATGATTACTTCATAGCCTTTCCATTACATTCATTTCCATACCCATCCTTTCATATCCTTTCCTCCCATATCAAATACTTTTCATAAGCTATTTATATGCTTTTCTTGCATCTAATCATTGTGTCACACTCCTTTATTCATTGCACCCACCTAGGTCATTCACATTTCTAAATCTCACATATCATTTTCTATCTACAACTCAAAAATGATCACTTCATAGCCTTTCCATTCCATTCATTTCCATATCCAACCTTTCATATCCTTTCCTCCCATATCGAATACTTTTCATAAGCCATTTATATGCTTCACTTGCATCTAATCATTGTGTCACACTCCTTTCTTTGTTGCACCCACCTAGGTCATTCATATTTCTAAATCTTGCATATTATTTTCTATCTACAACTCAAAAATGATCACTTCATAGCCTTTCCATTCCATTCATTTGCATATCCAACCTTTCATATCCTTTTGTCCCATATCGAATACTTTTCATAAGCCATTTATATGATTTTCTTGCATCTAATCATTGTGCCACACTTCTTTCTTCGTTGTACCCACCTAGGTGATTCATATTTCTAAATCTCACATATCATTATATATCTACAACTCAAACATACCTTCATCTATCATAACAAAATTAAAACCATACCATATGAAGAGCAATATCAAGGAAATATCAAGGTTATTCAATCAAAGACTGAGCAAAATAACCATATGAAGAGCCCATGTTCAATGTGAGTTTGTTTCATTTCATGCATGCATTATCTTCTAGCTCGTAGACACAATTGAGGTTTACAATTGGTGTTTACACATCTCAAGTGTTAACATGTTCATATAAAACTGAAATATGTGTCTTCTTTCTTGAAAAGTGTTACAAAAGTGTTCTCTGTTCTTGTGACTAACAAATATATTAGTTACAATGTCGTGTTCTAATTGTACACTTCAAATAGACCACATGCCTTATGCATACTTCAACATTTTTCAAACATGTCTACGCTTATGTTGTTTGCTATTTATGTCAAAGGTAAATGAGTTGGTAATGCACAAGGTGTTTCATGCCAACTACATGCGATGTGGGTTGCTTCATTGTGTTCTCATAGATTGGTTTCAAAGATATTATTAGTTCTTATGGTGATCTATAGCCAAAGTGGTTGTTGATATTCATGTCAAAGTCTTGTTGTTCACTCATTACCTGTTCACATGGTGTTGGTGCAAAAGGTATTGATAGTTGTTGCATAAGTTTGACAGAGTTGTTTCATGACAAAGTCAGAGGTATTGATCAAGTACTTATTGCACATTCATCATTAAAATTTTATTCTTGATGGCTAATACATTTTCATCTTGTGATTGAAAGTGTAGACAACAAAAATTGGTTTAGGCCTGCAACACCATTTTCGACATAATTCTCATCTTGATGGTCATGATTAAATAATGTTAATTATTTAATTATATTCTAAAGTCACCTATCCTCTGTTAATTAAATAAATTTAATTATTTAATTAATTCATTATTACCTTTATTTCAATCTTGGATAATGAAATAAATGTTATTTATATATTAATAAAATATATATTATGCTTATGAAAAAGATATTATGTGGATATCCATTATTAATTATTAAATTGGATTATTAAAAGAATGTCATTAATTAATTGTTGAAATAATTAGTTATGTTATAATGAATCCATTATTATTATTTTATTAAACGATGAATAATTAAAGGAAATGTAATAGAAAATTAATGTATTTGTTAAAAATGTTATTTTAAAATTTAAATATTTGGACAATGAGGTATTTATTAAAATATAAAAATAGACATTTTAATGGATATTATATTTGGAATGGTAAATTTCAAAAGTAATTAAAATAATTATGTAACATTTATGATTTATTTAATTTAAATAGTGTGATATATTCATAAATGGTAAAATAATAAAATAAGGGTGAAAAATATTATCCATAGTTTTAAACACATAATAGTAGAGAGTTAGGTTTCTAATTTTACTAAAAACTTAAGGATTTTCAATAGATGGTAAAATAAGAAATAGGTAAATTGAAGGTGCACTCTCCAAAACTATAAATTTATTAGGAAAATTGTCATTTATCCCGTAGGTTTATCAAAAAACTTTAGAGACTTTTCCTTAATTTATTTGGAGAATTTTGGGGGAAGAACGAACATTAGAGAATGGAACAAAATTTTAACCTTGCAGTGTGATCTTTTAAAAAGGGAAAAAGAATATTGCAAACATAGAATCCAGGTTGGTCTTGTCATATTGTAATTTTGGACTTTGAAATAATCGAACGAACATTTATTTTTTTCCATTATTTGAAAAACTTTGATCTGAATCTATTTTATTTTAGTTCCCAAAAGAATTTCTTAAACCTGTTAAAGCGATGTTATTTCCATGCTTGCATGTTGAAGATTCAATTTTAGTGCTCAAACATCAATTCGTTTATCTTTCATTTGATATTGCTGCTCCAGTAGAGGTGTCAATGCATGTATGTTTTGTCGTGATCATCTTTACTATCATCTTTCATTTTAAATTGGTTGGGTAGTTTTGAATCGACCTATATACTTGGGGAATTAATTATTGTTGTGTTCATGGTCTAGGTATTTTTCTCTCTAAAATTTGATAAGCTGGAAATTCGCCATAAGCTAGAATTCGCCATATTTTGATTTGTTTAATGATTTACTTTTTATTTAAGTTTCATTGTTGTTCGTGTTCATTCAACCTTGTTTCTTTATTTTCCTTAGCCTATATATATATATATATATATATTCTTAGGTGGGTGTGTGTTTATGTTGCTGCATTTTATTGTTTCCAACAATGATGATAATATTAAATTAATATTTTTATATAATTTGAATATATATATATGTGTGTGTGTGTGTGTGTGTGTGTGTGTGTATATATGTTTAAATCATGTTTTAAAATTTTAAAAAATGGTTTGAATTAAAATAAAGGGGCATATTGAATTAGTATTATGAGTAATTCGATAATGTTTTAAATGAATAAGTTGGCATTCGGTGGTCTAGATTGTATAGCTTCTTATTCATTTAAATAATATCATTATGAATACATAATTAAAATGTAATAGATCTTTTAAGAGAAAATGTATGTTTAAATGAAAATCTATTTTGTTTATGATTTAAAGATTAAGTTGTTATACATAATTCAACATCTTTAAAGTTACTTTAATTCAGTGATTTCAATGTGTCCATGTGAAAGTAATAATCTAGTTGAGGTGTTAAAATACTTATCAAAATTTTACGTCAAGTAACTTTATAGTTTCTTAGTTATTTAACGGTTTCCATAAGAAATACACTGTAGTTGTTTTTAACTTGTTTTATAGATATATGTGTAAAAAGAATTGTATTCCATGAGTTACAAATATAAATAAATAAGTTTGTGCAAAAAATGTATTAGATAAGTGGTTGGTTATTTATTAATTAAATTTATATTTATACATATGTATACCTATGTATTTGAATCATGAATAGAAGAAAATGGTTATATTTTAAAATGAGTATTTAGATAATTGTAGATTTTGTTCATAGTTTCTTCAACTATAATTAAAAAAAGGGACAATTAGTTGCAAAATGAATAATCAGCTATTACTACGATTCTCATATGGATTTATTTAAAAGACTTGTAAACCATATTTTTAATTAGTGGAAAATTAGTTGTCTAAAATACATCATTAGTTTAATTTGAGAACATTTTATTTTAAATTTATATATATATATATATATATATATATATATTAGTTTTTGTTTAATTCTAGTTTGTGTATGGGTTAAAAGAAAATAATAATAGGTAGCTATTTGATTAAAAAAAAATATACTTATCACTTCAAAAGAGTATGTATATGCAGGTTACTTAACTTATTCAAGTAAATTATGTACTTAGTTAGTTATCAAATTAGTTTAAATACTTTCTTTTATAATTTTAATGTTTTCACAAATGAGTGCAATGATTAGATGTAACATTCTGATTTTAATGTATTTCTTGAAATCGTTACTTTTAAATGCATAAGTGAAATTAAAGGGAACGGTATCATTTAATGGTTTCCAGAAATTTGATGTATGTTTATATTTTATATATATATATATATATATATATATATATATATATATATATATATATATATATATTTTACACTATTGTTCACCAGAAAACAATATTTAGAAAAATATATAGTGATAGATCTTACATGAATAAATATATGATTAATTATAAATTTTAAATTTAATTGTGTATAAATTTAGAGAAATTATTTTGTACAAAAATGTATAGTTGGGTATTCATTATGATTCTTAATTATATTCATTTATTTATTTTTGTGTAAAGAGATGTATATGTTAGGAATCATAAATTTAGAGAAATTAATTTGTACAAAAAGTGTAGTTGGGTATTCATTGTTATTCTTAATTAAATTTATTTATATATTTTTGAGTAAACAAATGTATATGTTAGGAATCATAAATTAAGACAAATATATTGGTTTAAATACTATAAGATTCATATTTATTTATTTATTTATTTAAATGATTTCAATATGGATGTGTAAATAAAATTAAATTTTTGATTCTTGATCATTTAATAATCTTAAAATTTATTATGCAAGATTTGATTGTTATTACATTTAAGTGAGTGGATATGTAATTATTCTTGAATAAGTTTAGATAGCTATGTGAATTATTATAAATGCTCATCAAAATTAATACCTTAGGATGGATGTTGTGGTTTCCTATTGATTGTACTTTCCTTTTATATTATTTTTATATATTTGAGGCGATGTAATGTATAGTCATGTTGGGAACTTGTAGCTTTAAGTTACTTTCCACTAGGATTTATGGGCGATTTTTCTATAGACTTCCAGAAGTAACGGGAAATTTGTTTTATGCGGATTTCCATGATTGACTTTTAGGAGTCATTGATTGCATTTTTTTGGTTTTGACTCTTGTGGGTGTTACCTTGTTTAATTATTTTGACTTTTATTATGGTTTTTTGGCGAGATGGTCCATGCCTCACATTTGTACTCAGACTCATGATTTTTGGTGTTTTGTGTTTTGGTACACCCTTGGTGTTGTGAGATTTGTTTCAGGGCTATTAGGGAGAGTGGCTCTTCATGGGGGCCGATGCACAAGGGACAGCCTAGATAGCCCATGGAAGAGTTGGTTAAATAAGTGAAAACTTAATAAAATAAACTAGTGGGCTTGGGTAGGAACACATTAGCTAAAGATAGGTAAGATACCTCTACCATGTCATTAGTGCTTTCACCAACTAAGGGTGGGATGAGAAAGCCATGGTTGGAAAGATCACTAGCTCGTTCTCATGAGAGGCTAGTGGTCCCGCATGTGTCACCCTATGGGGTCGGTACCTAGTGAGATGCAACCAAGATAACCATAGATGGGGGCTGACGCCTGTTGAGAGGCAACCAAGATAACCCATGATAGGGTTGTGCGATGACACTTTCTCTCGTAGTATCCCTTTTTATTGCCTTTGTGTACCTCTAGAAGCAGTTGTCTTGTAATTCATTTTATGTTGATGTTAAATGTGTTATTGATATCATTGTTAGTTGAGTCTTAATACCTTTATGCTTGACTATTCTTTGTCGTGTGTCCTTCTTGTCAACTCCTAGCATGGGGGGTGGGCCTTCGGGTCCACATGGTCAGGTGGAATGTGCTATGCACCCCATTGGGTTCCCAACCAGTCTTCATGAAGTGTGGAGGTTGTACCAATGCAGTTGATCCAGAGTTTCACTAGTGTTCAGTTGGATTGCATTCACTTAATTGTAAATTCTTGTAAGGATGTATTATTGTCACTTTATGATGGGAAACATTGTGGTACCTTTGCAACCTTGAAAGAGATGTAATAAATGTGATGTAATCTCATTTTGTAAATGTTATGTATATGTATACTCTGAATTGAGTAATATAATGTAAGGATATTCTTGAGTATTTTATGTATGCATTCATGGATGTTTCACATAGATGTGTACGATGGATGTGTCCATGTTGTTAATTTATTTTATATTAGGGTTTTACAATTTAATCTTTGGATTCGTTAACTTTCGTTATGGAATGGGTTTGTGATACATAATGCTACCATGTGCATCCTAGAGGACGTAGATGTTATTATATATGTGTAATTGCATTATATGTATTGTATGCTATTGTTCATCATATGTTGTGTTCATTTTCAAAAAAGAAAATTATTGCATAAATTGGTTAGGGTTTGTTGTCCTTTGGGGTTTGCATGGTGGGGTATTACACTCCCCCTACTTGCAACTAGTAAACCCTACACATCAAGCGAGGAATTTGCCATCTTTCATACTTAACATAACCACATGAAACTATATGTAGTGCAAGGCATTGACCATCTCACACACATATCACAATCAAAAGAATCTATATACAGTGTAAGGTAGTGTCCCTCTTGCACACAACTCATAACATTACCAAATCACTTCCAAGTGAAACAATTCATAAAAATCATACATACAAAAATGCTCCCTACTAGCCTCTAGAAATTGACTTTAAGCAACTTACACAATAACACCCACTTTAAACAATTACACAAAATCACCTCAATCAAACACAAAACTCATTACAAGGAATCAATCAACATGGCACCCATGAAATGCTCCATAAATAGACATTATTTCCACGTAATTCACTTAATGATCACTTAACGCAATAATACATAATTATCTATATCCACAATTATTCTAATAACTAATTTCATAGTGAAATTACACATCAACTATAAAATAATTCTCAAAGAAATCAACATTCAATAATTAACGAAAAGATAATCTAATTCAATTTATTTAATCAAATCGTTCATTTATCAAAATATAAGTAAACCAATTTTCCCTATTTAACCTCCCAATTTCACTATCTACATAATCAATTAATTCACACTGGCAAAAATATCCTATTACTAAAACCATAGTATATACGAAATTGAATCCTTTAACAATAAAAAAATCATAATTATTTATGCATTTCAAAAATTCACATATAAACTATACAAATTATAATATATTAATAAATCAATATTCAATATTTAATCATATGTCAGAATCTATATCTTAAATATATCTTTCAATACAATATCAAAACATATAAATACTTATTCCCACATAGTACCTATTCTAAATTTAAAATTATTCACTAGATACAATTGTATTGTAGACCAAACTATTTCTCAAATTAACCTCAAATATTGTTAATTTAATATTGTAGCTCGGACAATTGTTTCTCCAATTCTAAGAATTAGCATTTAATTCTTGAGACTTCTAGATAGAAGTTAGTTAGGTCCAGATATTTAATTATTTAATTAAATATTTGATTCCTCTAGAGACTTCTAGAAACCAATTAGTTAGGGTTTGTTAGAGTCTGATTAATCTTAGCCATTGATTGAGATTAAATCATGGCCATTGGTTTTCCAATGAGAATAGTTTAAAAGGGGGTTATTGGGAATTTGGAGAAATATTTGTAGTGATAGCAAGGGCGCAGTGATAGCGTTGGAGGTAGCAGTAGTGGAATTTCAGCAGGAGAAATTGAGAGAAGAATATCCGGTGAAGAATATTATCAGAGCTTTGTCAGTAAGAGGCAAGCAGTTTCTTTTGTATCTCTTGATTTTCTGAAGATTAATATAATTCCTCATATGTAGTACTGGTTTTCCCTCCGGGGTTTTTCCAGGGACAATTTGTCCAAAATTATTGTTTCTATTATTTTGCATGTTTTCTTTTCTATTCCTATGAGTTTTATTTGTGAAGTTGCAGTTGTATTATTTTTCAGTATTTGCTATGAATTAATTTTCGGCAATCAAATAATCTTTATAGATAGGAGATTAATAATCAGTACCTCAATAGATTTTTCACATGGTATTAGAGCAGATCTAAGGGTAGAAAGAGCTCAACGCAGACACAGGAAGAAAAGAAAAAAATAGAGGGTTTATAAAACCGAGTTCTACCTCTTCAATATTATTATTTTTGTTATTACTATTTTTTGTTTGAGATGGCCTCAACAGGTTTAAGAGATCAGGACAGATTGAATGGAGCCTCAAATTTTGGTGCCTGGAAAGCCAGAATTTCTTAATTGCTGGAAGAGAATGGTATCAAGGAATATGTTACCAGTGTTGTAGCTGTACCTACAGATCCAACACAAATCTTAGCATATAAGAAGGAAGATGCCAAGGCAAGGAGGCTGATTCTTGATGGTGTTAAGGATCATATTGTTCCACATATCACAGAGTTGGATATAGCAAAGAATATGTGGGATGCCATTTTGAATCTGTACCAAAATGCTACCACTAACAGGAAGCTGATTCTCAGGGAAAATTTGAGGAATACCAGGATGAACAAGGGAGAAGACGTTACAAGTTACCTCACCAGACTTAGACTTGTCAAGGATGAGTTGGCAGCTATTGGAGATAAACCAAATGATGACGAGCTAGTATGGATAGCCCTAAATGGGTTTACTAAGCAGTGGGATGTATTTGTTCAAGTTATTAATGGACGAGACACCTTACTAAGTTGGGATCAACTATGGAGTGACTTCACTCAGGAGGAGCTTAGACTAAGCCTTGTCAGTGGTGCCAGCAGTAAGAGTCAGAAAATGGAGGTAGAATAGGAAAACGTTGCCCTAGCAGGAAAAGGTAAAGCAAAGAAGGGGTCTAGCAAAGGATCAAATCCTAAAGGTGAGAAGAAGAAGGACTTGTCTAAAGTCAAGTGCTATGGCTATCATGAGTTTGGCCACTATGTCAGCAATTTCCCACAAAAGAAGAAAGGCAAGAAGCAGATGACAACTTCAACAAATGCAAATGAGCTCTCTAGCAGAATGGAAGATGAGTTTGCACTCATAGCTTGTATGGTTAGCTCAACCTCACAGGGTGTTTGGTATATAGACAGTGGGGCGTCATTTCATATGACAGGAGTTAGAGAATACTTCTCCAGTTATAAGGAGGAGGACATCAGAATCCAAATTTCTATGGGGAACATGTCCAAACTAAATCCAGTTGGGAAAGGGATTGTTCTATTTCAAAGGGAGAATGGCAAGCCAATTCCCATTCATGATGTATTGCATGTGCTAGGCTTGGGTATAAATCTTATTTCCGTATCTGTCCTTTAGGATAAAGGCTACAATGTACTCTTTAGAGGGGCAAATGTGTTAATCAAGCACAAGGATTGGAAATCACCCATAGATATTGGAGTTAGGAGTGGCCGACTTTACAGGTTGCAGTTTGATACTCATAAGGCACTGATGAGCAGTGGAAATTCTAGAGATCAAGGAGAGCTATGGCATAGGAGGATGGGCCATATACATCATGGAGCACTTAAATTGCTTTGTGAGATAGTGATAGGTGTTCTAGAGGTGAGCACAGAGCATGATGATGTATGTAAGGGATGTGTGTTGGCGAAGTTTGTGAAAGTAGCTTTTCCAAGGAGTGAGCATCAAGCAGAAGCTCCAAGGATTGAGCAATCAGATCAAGGATAGCGAAGCTCGAGTACAGTGATTAGTACAAGCATAGGTTCAGGTGCTGAGAGTTCACAGAGTATGGAGCAACAGATGCAGTAGATCCAAGAGATGCATCAGGAACACATGGGGGTTGATATTTCATCCTCTATAGTTGGTAGCAATAACCAACAGGATACTCAGGAGTTTGTGGAAGCTCTTAGGATGAGTAGTAGGCAGCGGAGACAACCAGCCAGGTATAAAGACTATATGCCTTTAGTTAGTCAGTTGGTAGATAGTGAGCCTTCCAGTTATCAGGAGACCGCACAACAACAAGTGTGGCGAGATGCAATGGTTGAGGAATATACCTCAATAGTGTAGAATGATGTGTGGGAGGTTGTGCCTAGACCAATAGATAGGGCAGTGGTTGGATCTCGCTGGATCTATAAGATCAAGCATGGTGCAGATGGTAGCATCGAGAAATACAAGGCAAGGTGTATGGCCAAGGGTTTCTCTCAGAAGGAGGGAATAGACTATGAGGAGACGTTCGCTCCAGTGGTCAGGTATACTTCTATACGAGCTGTGATCTCTCTTGCAACATAGATGGGATGGCAGATCCATCAAATGGATGTCAATACAACGTTTCTTAATGGTGAATTGAAAGAGGAATTATACATAGAACAACTAGAGGGCTTTGTAGCACACAATAGTGAAACCCATGTGTGCAGATTGAAGAGAGTTTTGTACGGACTCAAGCAGGCTCCCAGGGCGTGGTATGAGCGCATTGATGAATACTTGTAGGGATTGGGCTTTATGAAGAGAAAGGTGGATGCTAATCTCTACTACTTGGTGGTTGGGGGTGAGATTCTCATTCTTGTTCTATATGTGGATGACTTGTTTTTAATAGGTTCACTGGGGATCATAAAGGAGTGCAAGAGGGACCTTGCAGCAGAGTTCAAAATGAAGGATTTGGGGCTTATGCACTACTTTCTAGGCATGGAGGTATGGTAGACAGATGGTGAGATTTTCCTTGGTCAAGGGAAATACTGCATTGAAATCTTGAGGAGGTTCGAGATGGAGGATTGCAGAGCCATGTCTACTCCTATGATTACGAATTGGAAGAAGGTAGACTCATCCAGGGAGAAGGATGTAGACCCCACCTTATACAGATAGTTGATTGGGTCTCTCATGTATTTGGTCAACACCAGACCAGATATATCCTTTGCAGTAAATTCTCGTAGTCAGTTCATGGTTGAGCCGAAGAGAGTGCATTGGACAGCAGCAAAGCATGTGTTACAGTATTTACGTGGTACAATTGAGTATGGGATCAAATATACTCGAGGTGATGGTATCAAGTTGATAGGCTATACTGACGCAGATTGGGTAGGTAGTACAATGGACAGGAAAAGCACTTAAGGGTGTTGCTTTAGCCTGGGATTGGGAGTTGTCTCTTGGTATAGCAGGAAGCAGAAGTCTGTGGCCTTGAGTTCTGTAGAAGCAGAATACATAGCAGCTAGCATGGTGACATGTGAGGCGATATGGCTTTGAAAGTTGCTGGTAGCCTTGTTAGGTCAGAGGGTTGAGACTATAGTGATACACTACGACAATCAGAGTTGCATCAAGTTGTCTGAGAATCCAGTGTTTCATGATAGGTCTAAGCATATAGACATCAGGTATCATTTCATCAGGGATTGTGTACAATGGGGGATTATTCAACTACAGTATATACCTATAGATCAGCAAGTAGCAAACATTATGACAAAGGCATTGGAGAAGGAAAAATTCATCTTCTTTAGAGATATGTTGGGTGTTATGCAGAACACCTTCCTCACTAAGACCGAGTGTTAATTTAATATTATAGCTCGGATGGTTATTTCTCCAATTCCAAGAATTAACATTTAATTCTTGAGACTTCTAGATAGAAGTTAGTTAGGTCCAGATATTACATTATTTAATTAAATAATTGATTCCTCTAGAGACTTCTAGAAACCAGTTAGTTAGGGTTTGTTAGAGTCTAATTAATCTTAGCCATTGATTGAGATTAAATCATGGCCATTGGTTTTCCAATGAGAATAGTTTAAAAGGGGGTCATTGGGCATTTCGAGAACAATACTGATAGACACAAGTTGGAGAAATATTTGTAGTGATAGCAAACAGTCTTGCAGTGATAGCAAGGGCGTAGTGATAGCATTGGAGGCAGCAGTAGTGGAATCTCAACAAGAGAAATTGAGAGAAGAATATCCGGTGAATAATATTATCGGAGCTTTGTCAGTAAGAGGCAAGCAGTTTCTTTTGTATCTCTTGATTTGCTGAAGATTAATATAATTCCTCATCTGTAGTATTAGTTTTCCCTCCAGGGTTTTTCCAGGGACAATTTGTCCAAAATTATTGTGTTTATTATTTTGCATGTTTTCTTCTCTATTCTTGTGAGTTTTATTTGTGAAGTTGCAGTTGTATAATTTTTTAGTATTTGCTGTGAATTAATTTTCGGCAGTCAAATAATCTTTATAGATAGGAGATTAATAATCAGTAACTGCAATAGCTTTTTCACAAATATATCATTTCATAAAATGTGAATATTTATAAATTTACAACTACATTTTTATGCACATACATATATATATTTATAGATCAAATGTCATTGATATGATATATGTTCATCAAATGAGACATAATAAAAGTAACGAGTTGTAGTCAATACCGTGTACTAATTTAATTTCTCACATAATATATGTACAGTGAATAACAACATTGAAGCATAAAGCAGAGATAGAAAATATGAACACATAAAATAAACTAACTTGAAAAAGATTGCTGCTTGAGAGAAAATCATATTATATTTTTCTATCTTCTTCTATCTTTTTTATTACAAAATACGTCGAGTACTTATAGAAAAAATGACCCACATAAAAATAATACAACAATAAATTCATAAGCTTTCCAGCCACATAATCGACCAACCAGAGTCCTATTGACTTAACATTTTGTCCTAAGCACATTCAAAACAAGTTAAATATGCGTCCTTATACATAACACAAAAACCAACCATAAACGGTCCTTTAATGCTGACATGGATTCCACTAACTATCACATCGAAAAGCCAAAAAGTCAATGGACGTTTACTACTGCGCTATCATTGGGGGTCTTCAAGCAAGTCATGGTGTCTGCAGTGACTGTTGGTGTAGACTGTGGTAGTCTTACCACGCTACCACCGTGGTTAAAAGTTAGACCATGGTGGTCATGGTAACTGCCAGTGTAGGGAGGGAGGATGTCTACCGCGCTACCACCGTGGTCAAGAAATAGACCGCGGTGGCTGTGGTAACCACCAACAGGTGGTCTGCAAACCGTGATGGTCAGGCACCATGCTACCGCCGGTGAAGAAAGATGAGACCGTGGTGGCCGCGATAACCGCCAGGTCAATGGAAGATTAGACTGCATGCGGTTTAACCGCGATACCGTGGTTAATGAAAAGGCAGGCTGTGGTAGAGCGATGGAAACCGCGATACCGTAGGTCGTTGACTGAGGCTGCGCGGTAAAGCGGTGAGGGTTGACTGCGACGATAGATGCTGACTTCGATGAGGACAAATTTGACTGTGTCGTGGATGCATGAGTTGGATGAAATTCCAACACTCCCCTTTGAGTGCAACTCGTGCCATTTCTGATTCCAAATTGGTCCCTTTGAAAAGTAAAGCTCTTCGTGCCTAGTGCCTTGGTGAAAATATCGACCTGTTGCTCATCAGTCCTGCAAAAAATTAAAGAAATCTCTCCGCCTAAAATCAACTCCCTGATAAAATAAAATCTAGTGTCAATGTGCTTGCTATGTTTGTGAAATATAGGGTTCTTCGACAGAGCAATAGCGGAATTTTTATCACAAAAAATTTGTGTTACTCCTGTCTACTCATTCTTGATTTCTTGTAAAACCCTTCTCATCCATACTGCTTGACATGATGCACTGGTGGCTGCAACATACTCTGCTTCAGTAAATGATAAAGTGACTATAGGCTATTTCATTGAAGCCCATGCAACCACTCCACCTCCAAAATGAAAAACATACCCTGAGGTGCTCTTTCTGTCATCCACACTTCCTGCACAATCACTATCTGTATATCCAGTTAATCTAAAATCTTCTGATCTAGAATATTGGATTCCAAAATTTCTAGTGCCATTAACATATCTCAGAATTCTCTTTCCTACTTGCCAGTGGTTCTCCTTGGGTGTTTCCATGAATTTGAAAATCAAGTTGACTGCATACATAATGTCAGGCCTTGTGGCTGTCAAATACATTAGACTTCCTACTAGTTGTTTGTACAAGGTTGGATTAACTTATGAGCCTTTATCTTCTTTGCTCAATTTTAGTCCAGTCACCATTGGAGTAGGTGCTGACTTACAGTTTGACATATTGAACCTTTTTAAAACATCCTTTGCATATTTAGACTATGAAATAAAAATACCATCTATGTTCTGTGTTACCTCAATGCCTAAAAAATACTTCATCATGCCCATGTCTGTCATGTCAAATTATTTCTTCATTTCTGTTTTAAATATCTCAACTGACAGATTTCCTATTAAAATCAAATCATCAACATATAGGCTGATTATCAGAATTTTACCTTCATCATTCACTTTGGTATACAAAGTGGGTTCATTGTCACATTTGGTGAATCCATTGCTTGTGAAATAACTATCAATTCTACTATACCATACAGTGCTTTTTTTAGTTTATAGACTTTGTCTTCTTGTCCTGATATTTCATATCCTAGTGGTTGTTGAATGTAGACTTCCTCTTCCATATATCCATTGAGGAATGCTGATTTCACATCCATCTGGTGAACTAGCCATCTATTTTGTGCTACTAATGCCAAAAGCATTTTGACTGTGTCTAATCTTGCAACTGGTGCAAATATTTCATTGAAATCTACTCCAGGTTGTTGTGCATAACCTTTCACCACCAATCTTGCTTTGTGCTTCTGCTCCTCTCCATCTGCATTCAACTTAGTCTTATAAATCCATTTTACACCAATAACATATTTGTATTTTGGAAGACTTTGCAATTCCCATGTCTGATTATTTTCAATTGAGTCTATCTCATCATCCATTGCAGTTAACCATTTCTCTTCCTTGATTGCATCCTCATAGTGAATAGGATCTTTAGCTTGTGAATAAAAAGAAAATAATGTAAATTGTTGTGGATTATTCTCACCTTCATTCTGATTATAGATATCAGTCATGCTTCTGATTTTTTGTCTTCTCATGCTAGCCAAAGTAGGATTTGATAAATCACTTGAATTTGCAAAATGTGGACTTAAGGGTCCTGCGTTAGAAATTCTTATTGTGGAAGGTGTCTGCAGACTTCTTGTTGCTACTCTAGTATTGCTTGTTAGTGTCTGTGGTTGACCACTTGCTTGAAGTTAATTTGGAACTATAGGTACATTAGTTTGAACTGTATTATCATTCTCATCTTGTGGGATATTGACAGTAACATTGACTGTATTTTATTTGCTTCCATCCCATGCTTCATCTTCAACAAATTGAACATCCCTGCTGATTATTACTTTCTTGGTTGAGGGATTAAACAACTTGTATGCTCTGGATTCTTCACTATATCCAACAAAAATACATTTCTCTCCTTTGTTATCAAGTTTCCTTCTCAACTATTCAGAAACATGTGCATATGAAACACAACCAAAAACTCTCATGTGAGACACATTGTGATTTTTACCAATCCATGCTTCTTCAGGAATTATATTCATCACACTTTTAGTAGGGCATCTATTCATGATGTATGTTGCACAAGATACAACTTCAGCCCAAAATTCATTTGTCAAGTGCTTGGCTTTTAACATACTTCTAGCCATCTCCATTATGGTTCTATTTTTCCTTTCAGCTACACCATTCTATTGAGGTGTGTATCTTGTTGTGAATTGTTTGTGTATTCCATGTTTTTTGCAGAAATTTAAAAACTCTCTTGAAATGTATTCACTTCCTCTATCTGTTCTCAGAACTTTGATGAAACAACCACTCTGTTTTTTAGCTAAAGATTTAAATTGACAAAAATAACCAAACACATCACTCTTCTGTTTCGGAAAATACACCCATGTCTTCCTTGAATAATCATCTATAAATGTCAGAAAATAGAAACTACCACCTATTGAAGGTGTCTGCATTGGACCACATAAATCTGAATGAACTATTTCTAATGGGGCTCTTGCTCTAGTGGATTTCCCTGCTAGGAAAGACTCTCTATGTTCCTTTCCAAATATGCACCCCTCACATACACTCTCTAGTTTTTGAATTAGTGGAATTCCTTTTACCATGTTATTCCTATGAAGTAAATTCAGACCTCCAAAGTTTAAATGACCGAATCTTAAATGCCAAAGCCAGTTCTCATCCTTTACTTCTGCTTGAAATACAGTTTGAACAACAGTTGACTCCTCTTTTGCTTGTGCAAAGTTTGTACTCAAAGCTGGCTGAATTCTTAAGGGAAACATTCTATTATTTGTCATGTGGATTTTTTCAATCAACTGGCCACTTGGGTATTTGTCTAAAATAGTGCATAACCCATTCTTGAAAGACACTCTATAACACTTTTGAATTAACTGACCTACACTCATCAAATTATGTTTAAGACCAGGTACAAAGTAAACATCAGAAATACATTTCTGCTCCCCCTGCTTAGTTAGAATATTAACATTCCCTCTTCCTTTTATTGACACTTTGTTGTCATTTCCTAGGGTGACATCTGACTTGATATTCTCATCTAGACTTGTAAATAACTCTAAATTCATTGTCATGTGATTACTACAACCTGAATCTAAGAACCAAACTTCTTTCTCACTAGCTTGAGCTACATTACATGCTAAAAACATAGTACTCTTATCAAGTTTGTTATCTTGACTCTCTCTAGAAAAATTTGCATTTTGTTTACCCGTATCATACTGTTTCTTTCTACACTCATTCATGTAATGACCAAAATTTTTACAATAATGGCATTGGACCTAAGATTTATCATACCTTTGTCCTTGAGGAAAGTTTTGAGATGGGTTTTGGCTACTGCCTCTTCCACTTGAACTTGATGGTTATTTCTTCCACCTCTGTTGAAACCTCTTCCTCTTGCTCTATGATTTTATCTACCTCTGCTTCTTCCTTGGTTGATTGAAGGTTGTGACTTGAACGCATGCTCCAACGACATGTTTGTAGTTCTGCTGAGTTTCTGCTCATAAGAAATTAGTGAAGCATATAGCTCATCAACTGAGTATTGTGTGAGATCCTTTGTCTCTTCTATTGTGACTGAAATTGTCTCAAATCTTGAGGGTAAGCTCCTCAAAATCTTCTCTATAACCTTGACATCTTCAAGTGTCTGTCCATGTGTTCTCATCTGGTTTACCAGTCCCATTATCTGAGTAAAATATGAATCTACAGACTCATTCTCTTTCATAAATAGAGTTTCAAACTCTCTTCTCAATATCTGCAACTTTGTAGTTTTGACTTTGTCCATACCTTGATATGCTATCTGTAATATGCCCCATGCTTGCTTAGACTTAGTAGTGGCTGATATTATGGAAAAGATACTATCATGCACACCTTGTAGAATAAAGAAGTGAGCTTTTGAATCCTTCTTCTTGTTATCCTTCAGCAAGTCTTTCTCTGCTTGTGTCAAAGCATTATATGTTGTTGCATCTACTGGTTCTGGAAACCCATTTTCTACAAAATCCCATAAGTCTTGTGAACAGAATAAAGCCCTCATAGTTACATACCAATAATCATAATTCTTTCCATTCAACTGTGGAATTTGAGGATTACTCAAGCTTGAGCTTGCTGCCATGACTTACAGACTTCTCTAACTTAACCTTACAGCTCTGATACCACGTGAAGGATAAAGCAGAGATAGAAAATATGAACACGTAAAATAAACTAACTTGAAAAAGCTTGCTGCTTGAGAGAAAATCATATTATATTCTTTTATCTTCTTCTATCTTTTTGATTACAAAATACGTCGAGTACTTATAGAAAAAATGACCCACATAAAAATAATACAACAATAAATTCATAAGCTTGCCAGTCACATAATCGACCAACCAAAGTCCTATCGACTTAACATTTTGTCCTAAGTATGATCAAAACAAGTTAAATATACGTCCTTATACATAACACAAAAACCAACCATAAATGGTCCTTTAATGCTGATGTGGATTCCACTAACTATTGCACCGAAAATCCAAAAAGTCAATGGGCGTTGACTACCGCGCTACCGCTGGGGGTCTTCAGGCAAGCCGCGGTGGCTGCGGTGACTATTGGCATAGACTGTGGTGGTCTTAACATGCTACCGTTGTGGTTAAAAGTTAGACCACGGTGGTCATGGTAACCGCCAGCGTAGGGAGGGAGGATGTCTACTGCACTACCACCGTGGTCAAGAATTAGACCGTGGTGGCCGCGGTAACCGCCAACGGGCAGTCTGCAAACCGTGACAGTTAGGCACCGTGCTAACGCCGGTGAAGAAAGATGAGACCGCGGTGGCCGCAGTAACTGCCAAGTCAATGGAAGATTAGACTGCATGCGGTTAAACCGCAATACTGCGGTGAATGAAAAGGTAGGCTGCGGTAGAGCGGTGGAAACCACAATACCGCAGGTCGTTGACTGAGGTTGCGCGGTAAAGCGATGAGGGTTGATTGCAACAACCGATGCTGACTTCGATGAGGACAAATCTAACTATGTCATGGATGCGTGAGTTGGATGAAATTCCAACAAACATTATATACATTTATCAAATACTGGTTACTAAGTATTTTCATCGAATTAAAAATGTATTATCCAAAGTAGCGAATGCTAAACCAAAAAGAAATATAACTATCGAAACACATTCGCAACACATGATATAAACTCGGTTTATGCAATATCAAAAATAGACACAGGGGATGAATTCACAATAGGTAGTTTTTAATAGGAATGTCCAATACCCTAAAGCATTGTTAAAGGCAGTAAAACACATGAAATATTAGAAGCAAGCATCGAATATCATGCATAGTGTATTTTCATCAAATTCCACACTTAAAAGATATCAAACAAATATCACTCATAAGTCTTGAATGTAAAATGTATAAAATGAAATCGCAACATATAGAAGCGTATGCCAAATAAAGCAAGTACGTAGAATACCAGTCATAAAGTTTTTTCATCGAATTAAAATGCAACTCATAGTATCAAATGCAAGAAAATACAAATGGATGGTTTAAGGGTAAAAAGGTCACCAGGCACCCATGAGAAGAGGGAGACGCATATATATAGTAATGATGTTTAATAATGAGATCATGATCTAAAATCGAAGCTATAAAAAAATAGGTTCACATGGAAACTTTCGTGTGTTGTATGAAGTCGCTGATCATAGTATATAATCATTGAAATAGAATCATCGACAATAGCAAGAACTCGGGTTACACTATATTGAGTACTATGAAATTATCGAATGCCATGATCATATGGCTATCGAATATCATAATTTTTTTAGCAAACATTTCAATTTAAACATCAACTAGTCAGAAGGCTGCAAGGCAATGACATAGGTGCCTTGAGGAACGACAACGGTTTGAGTTTCACACTATAATCTTGCACGATTTTAAAAAGGTGCGTGGGAAGTATGACATCGCCATACTTTGGGCAGGGACATATTCAACAATGAAATACAATTATTTTACCAAAAATTTCTTGCAGCTCTTCCCTGTAAAATAGAACAAATCCCCCATAAAATCTCCCAAAAGGATAATTATTTTTAAAAAAAAGTTGTTCACTTTCAAAAATCAAAAATCTAATAAAATCTCACAAAATCCCTAAAAAAACATTAAATTTTTTTTTGACAAACTATTCAAAGTTGTGCATGAACTTGCATGTGGAGATGGCTAACTACTAGACAAAATTCACCTATGTACATCGAAAAGCGCATGAAAAACATACATAATAGCATACATAACATGACAAGACATCATAGTGCGGGGCCCGCCAGATGCCTGAAACCGGCGAACGGGACGAAACATCTGAGCGATGGTCAAGCAGGAGTTATCAGCGTCATCAGGTGCGTTTTCCCGTCCATTGTCGGGCGAAAAAATGAGCGGGTTAGCTTTGTCAACAAGTTTCTTTTGTCTGGCGCAAGAAAAGTGGAAGGGAATGACATTGGCCTTTTTTGTTTTGAGAAAGCAAGGCAAAAATACTTTTTGTTTTGCTTCCTGTCTACACGTTGAAAGGGAAAGTTGAAGGTTTGAGTGCACGTGGATGACTTTGAGGAAAATACTGACCAAATAAGTTGAAGTGTGGAGTGCACATGGAGGATTTGGAGGAGAATACAAACCAAATCGGGGTGAGGGTTAATTTTGTTGCAACCAGAGGGTTTTACAAGATGTTTTAATTTGAAATTTGGGAAACACAATATGGAGTATTTCAGTTGCTTGAATGTCTTTAAAATCACACATTCCATTGTTGTGTTTAAATTTTGCACAATTGAAAAAAAAAAACTGCAAAAAATAATTTTGAATGGGAAATGTAGTGCTAGGTTTCAATAAAAAACTATAGAAAATAATTTTGAATGAAAAATACAGTGTTGGGTTTCATTTATTTGAATCTCCTTATTTAAATGTAGAGGGTTTTACAAGTTATTTTAATTTGAAATTGGGGGAACACAATGTGGAGTATTTCAGTTGCTTAAATGTCTTTAAAATCACACATTCCATTGTTGTGTTTAAATTTCACACCATTGAAAAAAAAAATACAAAAAATAATTCTGAATGGGAAACATAGTGCTAGGTTTCAATAAAAAACTGTAGAAAATAATTCTAAATGGGAAACACAGTGTTGGGTTTCATTTATTTGAATCTCCTTGTTTAAATGTAGAGGGTTTTAAAAGTTCTTTTAATTTAAAATTTGGGGAACACAATGTGGAGTATTTCATTGCTTGAATGTCTTCAAAATCACATATTCCATTGTTGTGTTTAAATTTTGCACCATTGAAAAAAAAATAGCAAAAAAAAATTCTGAATGGGAAACACAGTGTTGGGTTTCAATTAAAAAACTGTAGAAAATAATTCTAAATGAGAAACACAGTGTTAGGTTTCATTTATTTGAATCTACTTGTTTAAATGTAGAGGGTTTTACAGGTTCTTTTAATTTAAAATTTGGGGAACACAATGTGGAGTATTTTAGTTGCTTTAATGTCTTCAAAATCACATATTTCATTGTTGTGTTTAAATTTTGCAAAATTGAAAAAAATCTACAAAAAATAAATCTGAATGGGAAACGCACTACTGGGTTTCAATTAAAAAATTGTAGAAAATAATTCTGAGTGGGAAACACAATGCTGAGTTTCATTTATTTGAATCTCCTTGTTTAAATGTAGAGGGTTTTACAAGTTCTTTTAATTTGAAATCTAGGAAACACAATGTGAAGTATTTTAGTTGCTTGAATGTCTTCAAAATCACACATTCCATTGTTGTGTTTAAATTTCACACCATTGAAAAAAAAATAGCGAAAAATAATTCTGAATGAGAAAAATAGTGTTGGGTTTCAATTAAAAAACTATAGAAAATAATTCTGAATGGGAAAGAGAGTGTTGGGTTTCATTTATTTGAATCTTCTTGTTTAAATGCAGAAGCTTTTACAAGTTCTTTTAAATTGAAATTTGGGGAACACAATGTGGAGTATTTTAGTTGTTTGAATGTCTTCAAAATTACACATTCCATTCTTGTGTTTAAATTTCACACCATTGAAACAAAAAATAGCAAAAAATGATATTAAACTACTATCTTATACTACTAATACATAAGAAAAGAGACAAAAGCCATAATAATTTCACCAAAATATTAGACCAAGGCCTTAGTACATGAAAAAATCCAATACCCACCTTGGACATCAATGAATTCACATGGACGTCATATGGGCTCAATCAATGAGACCCTAAATACAAAATAAAGCCGCAATGACATGTTCGACCCGTAACTATCTTATGGATTAAATCCCTAAATATAGTTCTCTATTTTGGAGTCACTAACACATGTGGGACCCATTTTTATGACAAGATTCTCAACTTCTTCTTCTAGTACTTAAGAAAGGGAAAATAATTTAAATGAGTCTAAAGTCAAATGTAAGATGAAAAATAATGCCAAGGTTACCGTTAGAATATAAATAGAAGATACCTCTATAATTATACACTATAGGAATCCAAATTCACATTCTAAGAGTGTTCAAGATGCATGAGATAGATATATGATTACAATATAAATAAAATCTTAATCCAAGCAATTTATTTGTACAATCCTTAGCAAACAATCTCACTTTAATCTCAATTTTAGTAACATCCATATTCACCTATTTTTGAATTTTCTCCGTCCTTAATTTCATTATCAAATTCATTCTTGAACCACTTTAAGAATCTATGTTGAAGATTAAAACTATCATTGAGTGATTTCATTTTAGGCCATAGTCTCTTTGATATAATTATTATTCCTTTTAGTAGTTGTTTATATATTCTTAAATCTAAGGTTATCAATAAACTCAATTGAAGAACCAATGATATCTAAGTATTTTAATTTTGTATTAGAGGGAGGGGAAATGATATCAATAGGGGAAGCATTAGATGGATCACCTCAACACTAAGATTAGAGGGGATAAGACTTCTACTAATACTAGCTCTACCTATAGGTCTAATAAGTTTAAAGAAGATAGCACTAGGAATAGTGAAGATTTAGTGGGATCATTTGTAGTTTCCTCACCAAGACTAGACCTCTTGTAATATTTAAAAATATGGGAACTATAGGGAGAAATTTTAGTGATCACATTTTTTCGGGGTTAGAGAATCTTTTCCCACATAAAAGAGACTTCATTCTTATAAAATAAGAGCACTTTTTCATTAACAACCACCCTATGGCTGGATTTGAGAAGTAAGGAATTGGATTTATCATAATTATAAAGTTAAATTTTAAAAATTTGGTGTAGTGGACCATTTTTTCTTACCTAGAATCTCATTCATGACTTATTTCTCTATATATAATGAAAGGTCCAAAGCAAAGCATACTAGGTAATTATGCCTTATATTGTTTACAAAGGGACAGTTATTTAATAAAAGATATATAATTTATACTTCTCATTTAGGATAAAATATTTAATGAGAAAGAAGTTGAATTCATTTCAAGGAAGAGAATCCTTGAGATATCTTAATTATCATTTAATGATCTTCTCAAAGCCTTTTACGAAAGTGTCAATGTTTTCTTTTCCTTGACATTTCCTCGCTTGACAAGTCTTGGCTCTTTTCTTAGAAATGCTAGCAACTACAATGTTGAACTCTTTAGAGTCTTCAAATTCCAGATCCCTCATAATAAGCTTCTTACTCTTCCATTGTACATTGAAATCTCTATGAACTAATGGATTGTAACTATCTATGTATTATATAAATGGATTTAGCTCACCCTTCGCAAGGATTGCCAAATAGTAATTTTTATATTGTATTATTGACAATAATAAGTCTGTATTCATAGTCCCTCATCTCCCATGATAATCTTCCAAATGTACTAGTCCATAAACAAGTATAAAATGATGAAATTATTAAGTCTCATTGGAAAAAATGAAAGAAGTTGATTCCCAAAGGGGATCAATAAGGAAATTGATTGATATGTACTATCCTTTACAAATAAAGAGAAAAATGGTGATATCATTGACCTCCAAGTTATAGATTGTGATAAATCTAAAGGAGTAACCCAAATAAATATTTTGATAAACTTCAATTATTATCAAGTCTTTCAATAATTTTCCCAAGATCACATAGTTGTAATCAACCCCACTTCTCATTATTATTCCAGAATTAATTCTAGTAGGAAAAGATTTTCCGTCATACCAATGCGATGTTTTCCATAAAACAACTCATATTGTGTAAAGAAATAGTTTTTCCACAGCCTCCATAGTAGAGATGATCAATTGTTTCCTCATTTATGGAGTGAATTTTCTTATAGCTTTTAATAATTTTTAAGATATTCCAAGAGGGGGAGAAAGGTAATTGAGGTAATTTAAAATACCGAGGGAATCTCCATTCATCATTAAGTGTGAGAACCTGATATTTAGATAGAGTAGGTGAATAAATATTCTAGAAAAATGTGAAAAATAGATTCAACATTATTCTCACAAACATCACACCTATTTGGGATTGTAATGGGTCTATTTTTAAGATTATCAATAATCAATAATTTACTCTAACAAGCAACCTGCTAGATGTCATTGAATTTATGTAATATATTCTTGTTCAAAATCTTCTTCTTTTCAAACACCTAAACATGTATATCATGTTAAAGGAGATAATTAGATGCAATAGTACACTTCCATATGGAAGAACCCAACCAAATGGTCTATTTTTTCCTATTAAACTAGACTATATAGAACTCATTAACTTCTCTATAAGGTAGCTAATAACCTCTTGATTGAGATGATTGAGAGGAGTAAATAAATTATTCAACTTTCTACATTAAGTACCATATTCCTAGTAATTACCCACACAATATGAAAATAAAGAAAAAAGACCATTCTTGATAGCTAAACAAGGGATTAAAAATTTACGGAGAGTGTTTCCCAACCAAGAATCATACTGAAATCTAGCCTTCAACCCATTTCCTACATTTCATATTGGTCTCTTTCTTATGAGTTCTCTATAATTTTTTACATTAATTCATATAAGTAAGACATTATATAAGCTATCCAAATTTCAAAAATCAATAACAAGTAACCCATTGAAGTATTTAGCCTCCACTATATTAGTTCAATTGTTATTTTCTTTTACAAGTCTCCAAATAATTGTGAATGGGAAACACAGTTTTGGGTTTCAATAAAAAAACTACACAAAATAATTGTGAATGGGAAACAAAGTGCTGGGTTTCAGTTATTTGATTCTCCTTGTTTAAATGTAGAGGTTTGTCACATAGTGGGTTGCTTGCTTCTTAAAACCCATGGTTTTGCAATATGGAATGTTAAAATATAGTATAACTATCTTCCAAATCACACATTCCATTGTTGTGTTTAAATTTCAGTTGATTGAAAAAAATAACTGCACAAAATAATTGTGAATGGGAAAGAGAGTGTTGGGTTTCAGTTATTTCAATCTCCCTATTTAATTGTAAAGGGTCATCTCATGTTCGGTTGCTTTCTTCTTAATACCCACGGTTTTGCAATATGGAATGTTACAAAACAGTATGAATGTCTTCCAAACCACACATTCTATTATTGTGTTTGAATTTCGCATGATTGAAAGAAATGTGTAGAAAATAATTGTGATTCGGAAAACATAGTGTTGGGTTGTTGGACTGTCCAATTTACAGCATGCATTTGTGTTATATTTTATGCATAGCTTGATTGAATCTATCACCTTTAATTTTCCTCGGTTGAAGCCGGAATGTCCTATTGGTTTCAGTGGGAAAGAGTAATGCAGCCACATTCTTTCTATGTTTAATGCCTGAAAAAGGTGCATTCTAATCACACACAGAATAACAAATTTGATTCGACAAGTATCCTACTATGGAGAAGACAAGAATTTAACAACTTCTTCTACTTTGAATGGCCTGATGGGAACAATATGCCTTTTGTTATCGGGGTTCAGACTCCATGGATGCTGGATAGGATGGTTAGTTGCTCACACAATTCAGTCATCTTGATGGATTCCACATTTGCAACTAAAAAATATGAGGTGAGGCATTACAAACATTGACAAATAGTTCATTGTGTTTTCAATGATCTTCTTGGTTGTAAACTTCACAATGCTCACATCAAGTTGTTCTTTCTACAGTACCCATTGTATACTCTCCTCATTTTCGACAACCAATAGAGTGGTGTGTAGGTTGCATGGGTAGTCTCCTCACAAAACAAGATTGAGGACATATCTGCGTGGCTACACGTATTGCTCAAACGTGGAAGAAGAGTCAGGCCCAACTAGAGAATCAATTCATTTTTTACCAATGATGCAACTGTAGAGATCCAAGCCATACAATATGTGCATCCCTTTCTTCATTTGTGTACCTTTCTCATTTGCTATTCATTTTCAATTCCACTTTCTCATGCAATCGAGTAGTAAACAATATCGTTTGTATTGTCTATTAGGGTTGTCTTTCAATTTTGTGTGCTTATATGCCTTTGGCATGTCAATAGGGCTTGGCTAAAGAATATATATAAGTATGCAACCAAGGAAAGGGAAATGGACGTCTTCCGTAGTCTTGGCATGATCATGATGGAAATCATTGGCACTGAAGATTGCATCACTTAGTTGTTGAACTCTTTCTTTTAGGAGTTTAATTATCAGCCCCGATTCTTAGAGTACTTCAAGAAGACTTGGTGTGAAGGAGAAGGTTGAATTGGTGAGTTGACAATTTCCATCACCTCGAATGATTCACACCATTCAAATTCTTTGATGTCACATCTAATACATTGTGGCTTACTTGACTATTGGATGTTTTTTTTCACAGCCATGTGGGCAAAAAATTGCAGACTATTCCCACATGCCAACCAAGATATGAATGCAGCCATTGAGTCATACCATTGCATACTAAAAACTCGATACTTGTGCAATCATTCAAAAAAATGCAATAGGAGAATGGACTATTTGTATTACACACTTGTGTATAAAATGGAACCATCCTATAGGCAAAAGGAAAAGTTGCAGCATTTTGGTTTTTTGACAAACAAAAATTATTTAAATATGCGATCTAGTGTGGAGCGGGCCGAGGCAATTCTAGACGATGACTGTATTCCTGATGAAATAGATCCTAGATGGTACAGGGTAAAAATTCAAAGTAGGTCAATGCACTACCTTGTACGAAAATTTGGGGAGCACCTTTTTGTTTGTGACTGCCCTTGGAGTTTGCAGGGGAACACTTGTAAACATGTCATCAAGGTTGCTCACTTGATTAAAAGGTCATCTATCATTGAAGGGGTGGTCCACGGTAAGTGAATTTCAATTCGAATTGCATTACTTTATTGGAGTCAATTGTGTTTTTCATTTTCTACAGCCTAATACAAATTTCTTCTATGTCCTCATTTAGATGGGGGAGGTCAACCAATTGATACAAACATAGATTTGATCGAGACATTGTTAGAGGAGGCCGTAGAAGAAATCAATCCTAATGTTCTGACCCCTATGCAAGCTCCTTCTATGACTCATGTATATGATGAACATGTGGTGACAATGTCTCTTTGGAATGACACTAACGAACTCTTGAAGAAAGTGACGTGTACATCGCCACAATCTCTAAAATAGGTGCAGTTATATGCAAAATGTGTGGATAGGTTTGTAGAGGACCTACAACAATCAAATTCATTTCCATTTAAATTCATTTTGGATCCTGATCAAGCTACAACTACCACCGTTCGCAAGCGCCCATGGTTTAGTGCAACCAGGGATCATCGTAGAATTCCAACCCAACATATGAAGCATTTCGCACAATAGTCAGATCACCAAACCCCTTTGGATGAATCCTTTTCGTTGTTCGTGAACAATAGTTTTCATTTGAATGTCAATATGCAATGTGAGACTTCAGGTGCAACTGCTATGGATGTGGCAGAGGATACAACATCTAATACGGGTGAGTATGAGAAAACCCATTTCAATTTCTTTATTGTAATAGGAAATGGTATTGCAGATTCCTTTTTCCCAGTATGTTCTTGTACCATGGCATAAACTTTCTGATTTCTTTTATGGCTTTTTTTGTTCACTTCAGCTTTCCAATCTTGGGAAAGGAGTCCTCGTCGACGACTGTCTTTCGTAGGTGTAAACCCAATGGAAGGTATGGTTTGAATTTAATAACTTTGCTTACATAAGTCCAATTTTTGGTATGACATTATGTAATTTAAGAATTGTATCTATTGAATCATGCAAGGGAAGCGAACCATTCAATTTTTGGTTGTTGATCTTTAGAAAATACAAAAGATTTCCAATGAAAAAGGATGTGTACAAGTTGGTAATTGAGGAAAGTGCATTCAAAGGTGTTGAAAGTTTGTTCCTAAAGCATGGGCAACCATTTGTAAACATGTTTCATATGGTGGTAGAGCATGGGAAGGTTTCTAATACAATATTCTATTAAAGCCTCATATGATAGAGATTTTTTGTGCATAAAGTAAGGGTTTAGTAGATCAGCATTGGCTTGAGCCTTTGTATTCATAAAATAAGATGATTCCTAAGTTATGAGAGTTGTCAAAGGACTGTTTCAAGTCGTTAGGTGTTTTGATGATGATTTAAGACTTTCTCCTTTGTAAATTTGGGCTGATTGAGTACATTTCCAGCGGTAGAGTCATGTTTTCAAGCATTCTTTTCAAAACAATAGCATCTCAATTTGTGATATGTAAAAATTGGCACAAATGGGTTTCTAGAAAAAACAAATACCTTATGGAACAAACACTTCAAACAAGCTCTTTTTTGCTGTCGTGGACCCCAAAATAGGCCTATTTTACAAACAAAATAATTAAGCTTAAAACATTATTCAAGCACGACTAATTAAGTCTGCAAAAACTTAAATCTTACCTTAAACTTTGCTGCCCCCAAGTTTGATAGACATTCACTTACTAAACCCACCATATTTAACCTAAAAGTTTCCTTATGAAAGATGTGTGATGCAATGGATGTAATCAGTGATGTGATCTCCATCGCTCAGGGAATGATTCTAGTAGGTTAGGTTCTATTGTTGGGAAGATGGTTTTCAGATAGTTAAGTTGACAAATTTGAGTGTGTTTTCCATCGTGCAACTGTTATGTGCAATTTTTTGTTTGGAACATATGAAGACATATTACAGTGGAATGTTTTGCGCAAGAAAGGGTTGCCAAAAAACAAGAAGGTGAACTTCGGGACCTTGTTTTGTTATAGTCTACAGAAAATAAAAATGTCAGGAACAACCCAATGTGTTTTCCATCCAGCAACTGTGATTATTTGCATCTTGTGTTCGTAACAAAAATATATTTTCTACAATTAATTAGTTCAACTCATGTGATTGCAACAAATAAAATGCTCAAATTATTTTCCATGTTGGAAAAGACACCGTCCATACATAGTTACTTAGTTATGAAATTTTTTCTTTCGCTTTCAGTTTTTTTAGCAACTATTTTGTGTGTTTCTAATTAGAGAATGTAGTTGTATGTGCTGAAATTTGTGTTCTCTTTCCTTCTAGGCATTGTTCTTCCCATTGTTTGAATCGTGTGTTTCCATATGCCTATTGGAGATATTGCACGTGTTGCCTCGTTACGTTCAAAACAATAGGTACAATCTCTTTAGTGCGTACATTATCTATATAAGTCCACTTTGCTCACTTATTTTCTCACTATTTCCATTGCATTGACAATGTCTTTCTAATTAGAGAATGCAGATCTACCATCTAAAAAAGAAGTTGTCTTTCATTTCAGAAATTTTACAACCTCCTATTGCAGTTCTATACAAGATGTCTCACAGTTCTCGAACATGGGTGGCTAGTTAGGTGACCAACTACCACCCGTATCTACCATGCAATATTCTTGCTCGAGTTGAGGAACTCAGCCTCCCGTAAAGGTTGCAGGAAAAGATGTTAAGGAGAATTAATAAAAAATGTCCAAACCACACAGATTTGTAGTATGATAATTATGCTCACTTCTTCAATAGAATCTTTGGTGTATGGGCACATATGGGAATGGAAATTCAATATTACAATCTACAAATAAAGATTGTCAATTTATGTGATTGGCCAATGTCTGTTTACCAAGAAATTTGAGACCTTTTCCTAGTTGGATACATATGGAAGGTGTGCATTAGACCAACAATTATTATACAGAGGCACAATCTTATGGATCAGCTGAGCATGAGGTTTATGAGATTCCTCAAGGGGGAAATTTCTAATTAGTAATCAAAAATTTCCTGTGGAGGAATGGTTGCACTGGTCGTGTTCAAATTCAACCACATTGTCAGGTTTGAGATCCACCATGTCAGGCCCTCCTTCAGGCTGCTACATGAGAATTACGGGGTGCCAACATTGTATGTTGTCAATTCCACCCTAACAATTAGAGTGCGTCAAATGCTTCCAAATGGTGAGAACACATAGATTATACCTGTTCATAAATGGTTGACATAGTCTTCAATGTGACCAGTATTAAATGTGCACTGTAATTTTCTTCAGATTGTATAATATTGACTCGAAATGTGTTTACATTTCATTCTCTGATGCGTATTGTTATTAAATTTGATGGTGAACTTGAATACACCATTTTTTTAATGTCTGTGTTTTCCATTCTGCAATTTTTCTTATGCATCTTCTCTTCCAAATATATAAGGATATTGAAATGGAATGCTGAAATGGAATTCTCAAATGGAATTTCAAAATCTACAATTTTTCTTGTCTTCTTACTTTGTGCATAACACTAGCTATTGTCTTCTTACTATTTTTCTTAAAGTAAGGGGTGTCATAAAACAAGAAAGTGATGTTGAAAATAGTATTTTGTTATAGTCTGGAAAAAATAATAAGTGAGCCACAACCCACTGTGTTTTCCATGATGCTACTGTTATGTGAATAATGTGTTGGGCAGATATCAAAGAAGAGTGTTTTGTTGAAAGTAAGGGTTGTTAACAATTATGAAGCTCAAATTCAATACAATGTATTCTTACTATGTGCATAACACTAGTTGTTGTCTTCTTACTGTTTTTCTTAAAGTAAGGGGTGTCATAAAACAAGAAAATGAAGTTGAAAAAAGTATTTTGTTACAGTCTGAAAAAAATAATAAGTGAGCCACAACCCACTGTGTTTTCCATGATACTATTGTTATGTGAATAATGTGTTGAGCAGATATTGAAGAAGAGTGTTTTGCTGAAAGTAAGGGCTGTTAAAAATTATGAAGCTCAAATTCAATACATTGTCTTCTTACTATTTTTCTTAAAGTAAGGGGTGTCATAAAACAAGAAAGTGAAGTTGAAAACAATATTTGTTTACAATCCGAAAAAAATAATAAGTGAGCCACAACCCACTGTGTTTTCCATGATACTACTGTTATGTGAATAATGTGTCGGGCAGATATCAAAGAAGAGTGTTTTGTTGACAGTAAGGGTTGTTAAAGATTATGAAACCTAAATTCAATACATTTTCTTCTTACTATGTGCATAACACTAGTTGTTGTCTTCTTACTATTTTTCTTAAAGTAAGGGGTGTCGTAAAACAAGAAAGGTGAAAATACTATTTTTTTCCTACTATTGGGCATTTTCTGTTTCCAGAAAGAAAGGTGAAAATATTGTTTTCTAGCAACAAATAGCCATTCCTTTCTTTAGTGTTCATGGTAGAATGGAAAAATGTCACATACACAGAGTGGATATACATACCTTAGGGAGCTTTGAACACCTAGAACTCTTCCCATTCCTATCCAACAAAACATCACTGTCCAAAAATGGAGAAAATGGGAGCTTGTCTAGGATTTTTTATATTTGCAAATAATGGTTTCGAATGCCATGTTTTAGGATTTTTGTCCATGCCGATAAATTATTTTGAAATCCCACTAGCACTGACATGTTTTCACGACAACGATTGCAGGTATTGGACCTTTTCTGTTTTGAGAAAGAAAGGTGATAATACTATTTGCTCCCAGTCTTCACATTGAAAGCGAAATCTAAACATTTCAATGCATGTGGACAAGTTGGAGGAGAAATTAGACCAAATTGAGGTGACACGTACTATCCAATAGTTTTGTATAGGGTGTTACAACACTATTTGGGTTGCTTATTTCTTAACACCAAGGGTTTTCCAACGTGATTTTTTGCAAAACAGAATGAAGTGAAGGTAGGCTTCAAAACACATTGTGTTTTCCAACATGCACTACCCAATGTGCATACCTAGATACACTGGTTTAAACACCAGAAAGGGCTTGGGTATGTTGTGATGTGGAGGTTGAAAAATTCAATGTGTTATGAAGCATGCAATTTGTAATATACTTGAAACTTAAACACAACAATGGAAGGTGTGATCTAGAAGACTTTCATACTATTTTCTAACATTCCATCTTACAAAACCATGGGTGTTAAGAACCAAGCAACCCAACATGAGATGACCCTTTACATATAAACAAGGAGATTAAAATAACTGAAACCCAGCACTGTGTTTCCCATTTACAATTCTTTTCTGCACTTTTTTTTTCAATGTTGTGAAATTTAAACACAACAATGGAATGTGTGATTTTGAAAACATTCATACTATTTTGTAACATTCCATTTTGCAAAGCCATGGGTGTTAAGAATCAAGCAACCAACCATGAGACAACCCTTTACATTTAAACAAGGAGACTCAAATAACTGAAACCCAGCACTGTGTTTCCCATTAACAATTATTTTGTGTAGTTTTTTTTCAATCAACTGAAATTTAAACACAACAATAGAATGTGGGATTTGGAAGACATTCAATAAATTGAAATAATCCACATTATGTTTCTCAAGTTTCAAATTACCCCTCACCTTCATTTAGTCGGTATTCTACTCCAACTCCTCCACGTGCACTCAAACCTTCATCTTTCAATTTACATTTAAACAAGGAGATTGAAATAAATAAGAAGTGAGCCACAACCCACTATGTTTTCCATGATGCTACTATTATGTAAATTTTATGTTTGAAACATATGGGCAGATATTGAAAAAGAGTGTTTGTCTCTAATTTTTGCTAAAAAACTACAACATGAACTTCAAAAAAATTCATTTCTCATAGCCTGCACAAAATAATAAGTGAGCCACAACTCACTATGTTTTCCATGATGTAATTGTTATGTGAATAATGTGTTGGTAAGATATCGAACAAGAGTGTTTTTCTGAAAGTAAGGGTTGTTAAAAATTATGAAGCTCAAATTCAATACATTGTCTTATTATTGTGTGCATAACACTAATTGTTGTCATTGCACGAGATATTTGCTAATAATGGTTTTGAATGCCGTGTTTTTGGATTTTTGTCCATCCACGTCGAACAATTATTTTGAAAACCCACCAATTGAGACATGATTTCCCAGCGACGGAACAACAAACGACACAGAATGAGACATCGAGCCCTCAATTCTTTCCTTCCCGTCTAACAACCTTGTCCCTTGCAAGTCCCACCTCTCCCGTCACGACTCTTTTCCCCATGCGGTATGGGGGGCATATCCTATGTTATCTACATATGTGATTTTTTTCCAGGAGTTGAGAAGGGAGCAAGCTAAGTCCTAGACAAAATTCACATATGTATATAACATAGGATATGCCAGTTTCAGGCGTACATTCACATATGTATATACATAGGATATGCTAATTTCAAACTCCTAGGAAAAATTCACCTATGCACATTGAAAAATGCATGGAAAAAATACATAAGAACATACATGGATACATACATAACATGACGAGACATCGTAGTGAAACAATGAGTTTCACAATAGTTCGAGTTTTAGGAGATAGTGTGTTTTCCAAAACAATAGTGTATAAAATGGCAAAAAAAATGGGATTGGATGTATGCTTTTTTCCATTTCCCAATTATGATTTTGAACTCCACGTTATGCCCTTTTCTATACATTCCAAAAAACAATGCGAACAATGGTGACATTTCGGGTTTTACATGATTTTTGAAATATAGCATTTCATTGCAGAACCCACATATTCTGCTTTCTACAAACATTATTCAATAATTTCACTCATATTTATACAATGGGTTGTCCCAAGGTATTTCATTTGAAAATGGAAAAATTCGAAAACTAGCATACAGGGAGGAAATAAAACAAAAATTAAAAAACCCTCGATAGAAAAAAAAATTATTAGACTTGCATTTCAACTAACTCCTAGAAAAAAATCACCTATGCACATTGAAAACGCATGAAAAACATACATGGATACATACATAATATGACGAGACGTCATAGTGAAACAGTGGGTTTTACAATAGTTTGAGTTTTAGGACAATCTATTTTCAAAAACAATAGTGTATAAAATGGTGGAAAAAAATGGGATTGGATGTGGGAATTTTTCCATTTCCCAATTATTATTTTGAATGCCACATTATGCCCTTTTCTATCCATTCTGAAAAGCAATGCGAACGATGGCGACATTACGGGTTTTACATGATTTTTGAAATATAGCATTTCATTGTAGAACCCACAAATTTTTCTTTCTACAAACATTATTTAGTAATTTCACTCATATTTCTACAATGGGTTGTCCCTTATTTCATTTGGAAATGGAAAAATTTGAAAACCGACATACGGGGAGGAAACAAAACAAAAATTTAAAAAATTTCAACATAAAAAACATTATCAACCCTGCATTTCAACTAACTCCTAGACAAAATTGACCTATGCACATTGAAAAACGCATGAAAAAAATACATAAGAACATACATGGATACATACATAACATGACGAGATGTCGTAGTGAAACAATGGGTTTTACAATAGTCTGAGTTTTAGGAGATAGTGTGTTTTCCAAAACAATAGTGTATAAAATGGCAGCAAAAATGGGATCTGATGTGGGATTTTTTCCATTTCCCAATTATGATTTTGAATGCCACGTTATGCCCTTTTCTATCCATTCCGAAAAACAATGCAAACAATGGTGACATTATAGGTTTTACATGATTTTCAAAATATAGCATTTCATTGCAGAACCCATAGATTCTGCTTTCTACAAACATTATTCGGTAATTTTACTCATATTTCTACAATTGGTTGTCCCTTATTTCATTCGAAAATGGAAAAATTCAAAAAGGAGCATACGGGGAGGAAACAAAACAAAATTTTAAAAACCCTCAATAGAGAAAACATTATCAGACCTGCATTTCAACTAACTCCTAGACAAAATTGACCTATGCACATTAAAAAATGCATGAAAAAAATGCAGAAGAACATACATGGATACATACATAACATGACGAGATGTTGTAGTAAAACAGTGGGTTTTATAATAGTCTTAGTTTTAGGAGACAATATATTTTCCAAAACAACAGTGTATAAAATGGCTGAAAAAATGGGAGTGGATGTGGGATTTTTTCCATTTCCCAATTATTATTTCAAATGCGACGTTATGCCCTTTTCTATCCATTTTGTAAAACAATGCGAACAATGGCGACATTCTCGATTTTACATGATTTTCAAAATATAGCATTTCATTGCAGAACCCATAGATTTTGCTTTCTACAAACATTATCAAGTAATTTCACTCATATTTCTACAATGGGTTGTCGCTTATTTAATTCAAAAATACAAAAATTCAAAAACCAGCATAGGGGGAGGAAACGAAACAAAAATTTCAAAACCCTTGACACAAAAAAACATTATCTGACCTACATTTTAACTAAATAGTTTCTTCAGCAACCCCAAAATTTTAAAACCAGTAGATAGGAGGAGATAAAAAAACTAAAACCCTCAACTAAAAATCACAAACCCTAAACCCCGCAATGAATGCCTGTTTGTTTCTTCGATGTTCATGAAAGAATGGAAAAATGGCACATACATAGAGTGGATATACATACCTGAAGGATCTTTGCATGCCTGCAACTCTTGCCCTCGCTATCCACCAAAACTTCATTGTCCAAAAATGGAGAAAATGGGACCTCATCAGGGCTTTTTGATATTTGCTAATAGTGGTTTCGCATGCCATGTTTTTGGCTTTTTGTCCATCCACGCTGAATGATTATTTTGAAAACCTGTTGGCACTGACACAATTTCTCGATGACGGGAAAACAAACGGCACAGGGGATGAGATGTTCGACCATCATGTCTCTCCTTTCGTCCGACAACCTTTCTATCGCGGGTCCCACCTCTTCTGTTGCGACTCTTTTCTCCATGTGGTATGGGGGCATATCCTATATTATATACATAGGTGAATTTTTTCTAGCAGTTAGCTTTCTCCATAAACCTTTTTATCATGTTATATTATTTTACTATTTATTTATTATAATGTTCCATTATAATTCTATTTTTATTTATTTATTTTTAATATTACACTACATACCTAATTTATTATAAACTATAATTATGAATAAATATATTTTTATTTATTTATTATAGCACCTTTTTATTTAATAAATTAAATAACCAAAAATAACATTTATCAAACAATTATAAATTATATGAAAAAAATGTCAAACAATTACCTGAACCCTAACCTGGGTCAAAAGAAAGATTACAAACAATCAGCAACTAACAACAGACAAAACCAACACACCGAAAAGGTACCAGACTATATACTCATCATTTTCGAGGATGATGGATAGGGTAGGGGACCAAGTGATCTCCGATAAAATTATCCTTTGGGTTTTAGGCACACCCAGACCTTCCAATCTAGGTAGAGTCGATGCCTAGTACCTGGAACCTATAGCACACAAACGTCTTTGCATATACATGTATTATCATCACATACCTAGTGAAAGGAATTCAGAACATTGTAGGGTTCTCACATATGAGAAATACAACATCTTTCCCTCCACACCTAAATAGCATTTGAAAGAATCATATAATTTATCAAATAGCAACTCATAACATCAATAATCATACACCATCCCAAAATAAGGTAACACATTCTATTTCTAGTAGATACATAATCACCACCTGACATAGTAACATACTGAACACGTGTCATTATAGAATGTCCTAAACATAAGCAAAGAGTATGTGAGACATAAAATGAATCCACAATTATTTCCCATAAGCATCGTGAAATTGTGAATCATGGAGGGGCACTACATCCCCCTCTAAGATTCGACTTACTCTTGGAATTCACAAGGTTAGAATAAAACATACACTCATTAGTCCTAAAATCTATTAAATAATACCACTTTTACCTTTCCTTGAATGTAAATAGAAGTATTTTCTTTTTATGCAATTTAGATCTTATTCCTAACTAAGCATTCAATGCCTCTATTTATGTCTAATGCATTTCTAAATAGTGTCCTTATGAGTCTAATTTTCAGATAAAGAGGTAAGAGAGAGGGAGAGTTGTCAATTAATCAATGCATACATATGCCAATTAAGTAAAATCACACAAGAACGATGAATTTTTTTCAGACATAAAATCACTATCTACCATGCATCTTTGTGGTACATGCTTGTAAATGTGAAAATTCCAATATTTCTCAACATTTCCTAACATTATAAATACAACAGATAGTTCATAATTCCTTACTATGAGGTGAAACTACATAGACAATCTTTTTGCATACAATATCACATACAAGTAAACTTCGTACATCTAATGGATACAACACTTCATAATTCAACATCTTTTATATTTCATATCAAACATGGAAAAGAAAGAGGGGAGAAATAAATAAATCATTAGGCTAATATATGCACACTGAATAAATTATTTGCATATGCATTACGATCAATTCTAAGTAAAATTATTATGTGGAACACAAACATGTTATCCTATTGTTTATAGGTAAGGTAAGCATACTACTTCTTTGTAATAAACTGTGAGGCCCCCACCTATAGATAGGCATGGAAAATTGTATATATGGTTGAATATATGTACAAACCTTTACCAAAAATTTAGCATGCTTATTGTTTACAATTCAAGAAGTACGATACCTACCAAAACAAATATGCAATGGTGTGTGGAATTCTAGGCAATGTATTATGTATATATATATATTTTTTTTGAACAATAATGGGCCCAATTTGAAGTGGGGATGAGTATTTATTAATTTAGAAAAGTAAACTACTAAGAAGAAATATCCTATATTATTATGAAAACCTGTTTCAATACAAAAGAATAAAGTAAAGAAAAATAATTGTGCTCTATTTTGACTGTATAAACTCATTTGGGTATAGAGACAAGAAGAACAACTTTGTTTATACTTTGATTATTTTTTTTATTTTTTAATGTTATCTCAGTGGTATACTAGTTTTAGATTTTAAACTTAGAAATATGGTCTATCTCATTTGGACTTCTATTTATATTAGAATATATTGATCTACAATTGTATTTCCCTACTTGATGAAATTTATTGTCTTTCAAGATTCTAATATTGTGAAGCCATATTTTATTTCCGAAACCTCAATAGTCATACAACAACATGAAACAATTCCTTAATTTAAATCAAGGAAAGAAAAACATAGTGGTCTCACATCCCATGAAGGATCCATTTTAATTGAGTTGAGGATAGGTGCACTAAGTAATTGATGACATGGTACAATTTGGAGAAAGTTTTATAGTTAATCTAGGGAGTATAATAATGTTCACTTCAATTTTAATATCATTGGTGTTTTCCAAGGTGATGAATCGGTGCTAAAACAATGACCCTCATTCAATTATAGGAAAGACCTCTTTCAATAGAATATATTACTAGTTAATAATTAATACAATGATAATTTAAATTATCAAAATTATGTTTTGAGAAATATAAAATATTTAATATAGATCATAATGTAAATACATACATATATTAATAATAAAGAGGTTGAAGTTGAGTACTGTATGAAAGTGGGGGGAGCAGTAAAGGTTATTTTATTAATCCAATGGTGTGCCAACTTACCATTATTGCTTCACCTATAGATGGCCCTTGGAGAGGTTGAGAGCTAGGTGAATTAATGAAAGGATGGCCTTTGGGAAATTGATGGTTGGAAATTTTTAATGAGATTTATTGTGTATGGTCGTTGCACATCGGACAGGTTATGCTTCCATAATGAAGTAAAATAAAGAAAGAAAGGATGGGGATGGTCATTTTGGGGGAGGGGGATTTTTAATTTTGAATGGCACTTGAGAGTACCCACCTGGTGTGTATGAGGCTAAAGGGCTTGAATCTTCTAGGCACGCGATGATGAAGGTTGTAATCTTACATTCTGTCATTGTTTCCCATTTGGTGTAGAATCAGGAAGGAGAAATAGTTCCATGATTTTTTTTCCATGGAAGTCAAGTTGTTTTGAGCATCCCTCTCTAAATCCAATCAATGGGAATTTACAAAAAGAGTGAAATTGAAAATCCTTTTTCTCCCTTCTTCATGGTATTTTCAATACTTTATAACTCTGAAAATGCAAGGTTCCTTATTTAATTAATATTGTGAGTATAATTTCTCGTAGGATTCATATTAAAATCTAATGTAGTGTTATAGATTGTGCTTGTAGAAGGGAATTACTTTCCAATGCTTACCGATTTCTTCCTGAGGTTCTTTTACATGTATTTTGTTAGTTTTCACAACACTCCATCTCAGAGCAAGCTCATGTATCTCTCGTTCTAGTGAATTTGAATTTATTTATAAGTCTCTATGCTGAATGGCAGAATTTTTCATGGGTAATAAACGTATGGTGTCTCTAATTGAATGCCCAGAATAAGCATACGCTCTTGTACGCTAGAAGAGTATGAGACTGCACATACACCATGTAATTGTTTAGTTTACGTTGTAGAACTTGCACAAATATGTTAAACGGTTGTATTATCTGAATAAATATGTCATTATTTATGCTTCAAAATTTGTGTTCATGTCTACCAAGCTTTTGGTATTCATTACGTGAGGATTCATCTACCATTATGACCCTTGAGACGATACTTGTTTCAAGCTTTAAGCTAAAATGCACTCTTTTTATGTTTATGTTTATCTTATTTTATTTTTTCATTTACAACACATATCATTGAGGAATTAGTCACTGAGAGGCTACGGAGGCTTCCATCGTCTAATTAACTCATGGCATGCAATATTATTTCTGGCACCAACTCCTCAATCTTGGATCTTGCCATTGCACAGTTTTCATTCCCACACTCTCGTTTAACCTACAAGCATTGCATTTCATAAAACAACATTCTTTGAATCATTCTGTAAAATAGTTCACGTTCCTATTTCTATGCTTGCGAATTTTTCATATATGTCTACCAGTGTATTTTGTCTTATAGCCCCATACCCTATTTTCAAAAACCACAAAAAAAAAAAAAAAAGCTCCCATTTTGGTGTAGGCAGAGAGGACGCTAGAAAAGGTTGAGGAATTTTGCTTTACACCTGCAGTTTCATTTGCTCGAAATTTTTAAAACCTCTTCAATAAATCCATTTTGATCATTGCATTACGACGACCACATTTATTTGAGGCATTATGTCAAATAGTTCACGTTCTTTTTCAATGTGTCCACATTCCGCATACATGTCTACCAGGGAAATTGCAACTATAAAATCTAACCAAATTCTTCTATCCTTTATGCTTCGATGGATGTCTATTCCCTCTTCCAAAACTCCCACTTCGGCATAGGCATATTTGATGCTGGAAAGGATATGAAATTTGGCTTTACATCTGTTACTTGCATTTGCTTGAAAGTTTCTAAAGTCTTCTCAACAAATCCATTTTATCTATATTTTATAATCCGGTCATTTCATGAGAACACGTTTCTTTTAGGAATTTTGTCAGAATAATCAACTTTAAGAATAAATGATGGCATCATACGCCTGACCTTTGCATAATTAATCTTGCAACTTCAGTTCCAGCATTATGTCTCATTGTTCTTGATTCTCAAATTCTCTCGCTAGTCGATAGCTCTTTTTGATATTTAAACTCTATCATGGTTTAAATTTGCTTCTACTCATAATACATTTGAATCTATTAAGCGTATATTGTTCTCTAGGTTTATGGTTAATTTGTTATTGCATTTTTTCACACACTCTCTAAGTATGAGTGATTATTATTTAAAGCCTCTTACACTGTGCTTGAAGGGATCTTATAGGGCAGTTGTTTCTTTTGGCGAGTCATCTTGAAAATAGTTTTTATGTAGTGTGAATCCTATGTGTACACCAGCTAGGATGGATCTTGTGGGGATTGCTTAAACCTTACCTAAGGAATCCAATGTAGACATAAGCATATGGAGTGATCCTCATATAACTTTTATTGTGGCCTTTGATCATTTTGTGTACAAATACCTTGGAAGGTTATGGCCCATCTCCTAAGATTTTAATTCTAACTACCCAAGTATCATATTTAGTTTGTATTTAGATTTTAATGAAATGGATGAGTGTATGAACATGATTGTTAAAGAGATATGAATTAATGAGAGATGCAAAATGAATAATAAAGAATAGAGTACAAGAAGAAAATAATTAGGAAATATAAAATGAAAAACAATTAGTAAACGAGAGTAGTAGACAATATGTTGAATTATCACAATTGGAGAAAGTAATCCTATAGCTACAACTATCTCCTCTGACTCTATCTAAACCTACTATCTAAAATAACTAGCTATTCTACCAACCTCATTTATTGTATGTTTCCTTTTCTAAGTCTAAATGAAACTTTTGTGAGTATATAATCTTTTAAATGACATGTAAAACCTATCTAAAAATAAATTGATCTTCAATTCTTAATAGCAATATCATGTTGATAAATCATGGGTTTAATCATTTTAAAGTTTAGGAGATCATGTGATTACCATATTTGTGACCATTATTGCAACATAACCAAGTGGTTTTTCATTTTTTTTTTTCTTTGGTTATCAAATCGTTTACTATTGAATGCAAAAGTCATGCGTTGTTATTTATTTTTATTTTTCATTTTTTTGTATGGACTAGATCTTGATTTCATATCCATTTAGAATGAATAGTCATCGATTCATTATCTATTAGTTTTAATTCTTAGTTATCAAGTTATTAGAATTGGATATTATAGCAATTGTTTTGATAATTATTAGTAATATATGATATTATTTGGATTGTATAGTTATCCTTTTGATAATCATTTGTATGGCATGGTTATCATTTTATGTAAATATCAAGTTAGCCATAGTTAAAGATTGAGTTTTAGTTTTGGTTAACATTTGTATGGCTATCAAGTTGTTATCATTTACCTAGTAAGTAGTTGAAGCATAGAGTTATGTTGATATCCATATGTTAGTGTCTTGAGTTGTTACCACTCTCTAGCATTGGTTTACAATTTTTGACCGAAACGGACACTGAAATTATTATTTTTAACTAAATCTTCACATTTGGTCACCTATAGCAGCTAAACCATGAGAAGTTTGAAGATGATGCAAACTAGAGTCTCATAAAATTTTGTCTGTAGATTCTAAAAAAAAATTCAAAATTTTTGGAAATAGATAGCACTTCTTTTTCCATCTCCCATGAAAATTGGTTTTTTTTAGAAAACAACATTGTTGAAATGTGACGCACACCATATAATGCATAATTTTTTTCCCATGAAGGATAAAATTCTAATTCATTCAAATTTAGATTTGTAACTCCGATATCTAGTGCTTCCACTTGGTTAAATATTTTTTTAATAAACATTTTTTCTTTAATCAAGTTTCGAAGTTAAACCAATTACAATTCAAACATAGCGGGACCGTATAACACATAACATTTTTTGTATATATCGAAATTCAATTTTATTTTTTTTGTTGGATCAAGGACCTCAATATCTGGTGCACTCATATTTTATTTTTATTTTTGATAATCTATTATTTTTCCACATGTGCATAACAAAGACCTTCATTTTTTATGAAAAACCTATGTTTAATAAAACTAAAAATAATACATAATAAAACCAAAACATATTAAAATATATTCATTGGATAGCTCGTTCCAAGGACTAACATAATAATTTTAAATTAATTTTAAATTAATTCATTTGATCCCCAAAAGGTAAATCAAAAGTGATTTTTTATCAGCATTTTGATAGGTGTAAAGGAGACTCATTTATAGGTATGGTTTAAAACTAGCGAGGTTCTATCCAAGGGGGTTTGATATAAGGTGGTTTGATAAAAAAATCTTTAATTGGAATCCATAAATGAAACTTTTTAAGGATTAAATAATTATATTTTCTATAAATATGCGATTTCAGCAAAAATCAGTTCCTCTCAGAAATTGTAAACCAGCTTTGTGGGATCACCCTGTGGTATCTTATGTATTTCAATTGAATAGCTACTATTATAATAAATTGTTTTAATATATATATATATATATATAAGAGATCAAGTCCATTTTACTAATTAAACATGATTGATAAATAATTATTAGATCAAATTATTCGAAAGGTCTTCGTTAAAAGAGAATCTCTTAGGTCTTCGGTATTGACACCTAATGTGAAAAGCTAAAAACCATTTGGAACTAAAAATTGAAGATGCAATTTAGGTAAATCTAGAACTTTCCTTTCTTTACAAACTCAAATAAATATCATTAGAGTGTGTTTCCTAGTATATCCTTACCCAAGTCTTAGATCCTTGGCTTCACTTAAGTGGGTGGCATCTGACTGTAGAACTATCTGTGGTATTGATCCCTAGAAAGGGTTACACACCCACTCTTATAGTTCATAATTAATGGTATAGAGGTGTAAGATGAATTTGACTAGAGGATTGAGCTAGCACATGTCATTGTTGATGTTAAGCCATATTTTTTAACCTAGTGATTCTATTCTTTTGTTATCCAACCATGTGGGAGATGGTTGAAGCCTAGTTGTTGAACTACGATTCCTCTGTGAAATATATACGTAGGCAAGGCCATCAAAGATGAGCCCCCGAGGAATTAGGTCTACCCCCCAAGGCTTGTCCTCTTTTTATTACCTTGATTCAATATGGACATATATTGTATTTGCATAACTCATGACTTGAATTAAGCATGTGATGATTGATGGGTTAGTTGAACTAATCAAACCTACCTTGGTTCCATGTGGATTCCATGTCTCCATTTGAAACTCTCCTAGGATTGCGTAAGCAATTTCGTTGTCTAACTAAATATATTAATCATTAACTAGTCAAATGTTGTATGCTCCCTTATAGTTCCTTCTTTGGTAGCAACTTCGTGTGTTTTTCAAGAATTCTCAAGTGAAATTTGGTTGTTGTGTTTTGTCCTTAACTGTATTTCGAGTGTTAAATTTAGGGGATTACATAAAGCTAGTCATAGGAGCATTCATGGTAACAAGGGCCTTTTTTTTCCATGATAACCCTAAACATACCCACAATATCATTTACAACACTGACTACACTTCCAGAGGCACACACAACAAAAGTAAAAGTACAATTAGGGAATGCTAGACTGCAATAGGGAAGAGTATCATCGCATGGTCCTAGCATGGGTTGTATTGCCAATCTCATGTCTCTCACTAGACATCTGCCCCCATCTATGGTTGTCTTGGTAAATCTCTCACTAGGTCCGGCCCTATAGGGTGATACATGTGGAACCAACATTTCTTTTGTGAGGACAAGGAAGTTTATTTTTCCGACCAGGCCTTCTCAACCCATCCTTAGCCTAAACGAGCACTGCAAGCATGGGTGAAATAACCATTATCATGTTTAATTTGAATTCTACCCATCCCCCTAGTTCATTAGTAAGGTTATCACTAGATTAGGAAACTCTTCAATGGGTTGTCCTAGTCACCACTTTGGGCTTCGACCCCATTGAGATCCACTTCCCCTACTTGCAACTAGTAAACCCAACACATCAAGCAAGGCATTTACCAGCTTGCATACTTAACATAACCACATGAAACCATACACACTACAAGGAATTGACCATCTCACACACATACCACAATCACAAGAATCTATACATAGTACAAGGCACTTTCCTTCTTGCACACAACTCAAAACATTACCAAACCACTTCCAAGTGAAACAATTCATAAAAATCATACATACAAAAATGCTCCCTCCTAGCCTCTAGAAACCAACCTTAAGCAACTTACACAATAGAACCCACTTTAAATAATTACCCAAAATCACCTGAATCAAACACAAAATTCATTACAAGGAATCAATCAACATGGAAACCATGAAATTCTCCATAAATAGACATTATTTCCACATAGTTCACTTAATGGTCACTTAGCACAATAATTCATAATTATCTATATCCACAATTATTTAAAAAAAATTAATTTCATAGTGAATTTACATATCGACTATAAAATAGTTTTGAAAGAAATCAACATTCAATAATTAACAAAAAGATAGTCTAATTCAATTTATTTAATCAAATCGTTCATTTATCGAAATATAAGTAAACCAATTTTCCCTATTTAACCTCCCAATTTCACTATATACATAATCAATTAATTCACATAGGCAGAAATATCCTATTACTAAAACCATAGTATATATGACATTGAATCCTTTAACAATAAGAAAATCATAATTATTTAGGCATATCAAAAATTCACATATAAACTATACAAATTATAATATATTAATCAATCATTATTCAATCTTTAATCATACGTTCACATCTATACAATAAATATATATTTGAATACAATATCAAAACATATAAATACTTATTCCCAGATAGTACCTAATCTAAATATAAAATTACTCACCAGATACAGTTGTATTGTAGACTAAACTTTTTCTCAAGTTAACCTAAAGTATATCATTTCCTAAAATGTGATTATTTCTAGCTTTAGAACTACATTTCTTCGCACATACATACATATATATATATATGTGTGTGTGTGTGTGTGTGTGTGTGTGTGTGTATTTTGAATGTCATTGATATGATATATGTTCATCGAATAAGACATAATAAAAGTAACAAATTATAGACAATACCATACTTAGAATTTCCCACATTATATATATATATATATCGAACAACAACATTATATACATTTATTAAATACTGGTTAATAAGCTCATTTTCATCAAATTAAAAATGCATTACCCAAAGTAGTAAATTCCAAACCAAAAAGGAATATAACTATCAAAATACATTTGCAGCACATGATATAAACTCGGTTTATGCAATATAAACTAGTGCTTGCACCCCAATGAGGTGCAATCGTTATGTCGATAGCACAATATACTCTGGAAATATATATAAGGGTGGGGGGGAATCGTAAGAAAATGTAAATAGATTTTCATCAGAAGATTTGAATATGAACAAACAAAACTTAATTTTACTCGGGATGCTATGCAAAAATGGTTTTACAACATAATATATTTTGTACAATGAAAGTAGGCATGTAACTTAGAAGGTCGATTGGACCAAGTTAAGTTATTGTTGGTTAATGATATACCTTGTGACCGAATGTAACATAATCGGAAAGTGTATGTTGCGGGAAAATATTTTTATAATAAAAAAACTATTTTATGACACATCAAAATCAAAAACTCAAGAGATTGGTTATGTATAATACAATTGAATGGTATACGCCATTTGTCTTCAAGCCTTGTAGAATGAAAGCAATGGAATGGTCAAATGTGGTGATTTTTTTTTTACTTGTATAATGGTTTGTACGTATTCAATTTATAGAACTATTATTATTAGAAAATATTTTTGCCAATGTATGAAAAAAATTACCATAAGAAGTTGAATATGCTGAAGTCGTTGCTGACGTCAATGCCTTTGATTGATATGTATGCTCTATGCTTGATTTTGACATGGGCTGCAACAAATATCTGCAAAAGAGAAATTTGTGAAAGTGGAATTGATGATCCGACAATAACTGGGAGAGATGTGAGGGAGAAAGGGATAAGAGTTGTGTACCTTCACTTGTTAGAGACAATTGTTGTAATCGAGCTTCCTCTTCTTTCTTCATAATTGTGGATGGATTGTTCTGCATTTTGGAGTATCTCTCAAAGGAGAGCATTGGTTGAATGCGAAGGTCGTTCAACGATTTTACTCTGGATATAGCTGTAAATGTTAGTCCTTGCCTTTCTATTTTCCCAATGTCGATCGTTGCTTTTTGTAGCATCAAGCCTTGGGATTTGTGTATGGTTATAGCCCATGCCATTGTGAGTGGAATTTTCCTTCGGCTACCCATCAATACAGGTACTATCAGTACACTTTTTGGGTCATCTTCATTCCATGGTGGCCCACTATAATTATCGATCCTTGCAACAACGTACAGTGGAACATCTGGCAGTTTGGAACTAGGGTTGTAAACTATCTCAACAACTTCACCTAGAGCTCCATTTACAAGTCTTGCTTGTGTCCATATGTTGGTTCTGAGCATGATGCGTTGCCCTCTACAAAGCAATACTTGTTTTTCAAGCTGTTCATCAGTAGTTGCATTGTTTACTCTAGTCCTGGTGCTTGTTGCAGTACTTATTGCAATTGGATGGTTCAACAATTTTAACATTCTTCTATTGTACAGTCTAACTAAATCATTGGTAGCAAACAAATGCATTGAATTGTCGAATTTTTCTTTTTCACTGGAGGTGAGCTACTTGTCTGTGCATTTCATTAGAAGGTGCCAATCCTCTTCTGTTGCTTCTGCATTCCGTATGTTTTGCAACATTTGACGAAATTGTCTTTGTGATGGAGTTTTGCCTTGTTGATGGAATATTGTTTCTAAGGTGACAACAGTCATAAACTAGTCCCACAATGTTTTTGCATTTGAGTGTGATGTGTAAATAGGTTTTTCCATCACAGGTGGTAGCTGCACAAGGTCACCGATCAATATTATCGACACCCCACTGAAGTATAGATGTTGGTGATGCGGGAAGGCCTCACGTAGCCTCGCATATATTTTCAATAGTAATTTTGGCCCTATGAAGCTCATCTCATCAATCAACAAATATCTTATGTGTTTCATCTCTTCCTGAAATGTTGTTAATGCTTGGCCCTGCAATGGGTACATTTCTTTGATAGGAATATGGAGCGTTGAATGTATAGTTGATGCATGTACATTAAATGCAACAACCCCTGTAGGTGCTAATGTGAGCAACTGGCTTCTTGGTTGCTGAGTATTACTCTCGAGTGCTTTTCTTATGCGAGCAATCAAGTAGGATTTCCCTGTACCTGTTGTTCCTTGAACGATCATGTGCAATGGTTTATCTGAGTGATGTTTGCTATGGTCAATAATATGGTTGAGTGCTAGTTCTTGTTTCAGTGATAAAGTATAGTTTGGGACATCATACTTCCTTGGAACATGCTCTCCCTGGTTGCATGTTTTTTTTATGTTTATGAACTGTGTGGTAGTTTTGTGAAGATCTTGGGGCACTGCAAGTTGATCCCATATGTTGTTGCTATCAAAATCACGCTTGTCAAGCATCTCAAGCTCATTTAGGATGATGTTGTTTGAGGGCCCCATTTGTGAAAATAATTCCCATTCATTCATTTCTATTGTGTCCCTTGTGTCCATCTCAATTTCATTGTCTACTTCTTCATCCTCGGTGCTTCCTTCCAATTGGGAGGTGTGAGTGACATGCCATACATCATATTTGGATGCACTCATTTGCTTCCAATTTTCAATTATTGTATCCTTGGTAATTCCTATGTCGATTTCCAAGCTACGAAAATGTTTGTACAATAGTAACTCACTCCAGCAGAATGTTTCAAATTAGTCTGAGTCTTCCTCTGGGATGTTGTAGAACTTTGGAAAAACATTGACAATTGCTTTTACCTTTCTTTCTTTCCACTTGCATCCCTTGCGACCTGCAAAGTAGGAGAAAGATCATGTAGATTCAAGCAGGGTTATTGTTTCTAATTCTGGAGGTTGATTAATGTAGGAATGAAGGTAGGTAGATTGCAGGTGTATTTCATCTATTCTTCTTGTTATTCTTTGGAACATTTTTTGTCCAACATTCAAAGATGTAAAAGGTCAATTACAAACAACAAGTGGCAATTTTTGAAGCATATGGCATGTTTCTTGTGCTCCTATATCACGCTCTGCCATGATCTCTGACATGAATTTTTGATATGCTATGAGGGTCGGGTCATCTATTTTTTTGGTTGCGGATATTCTTGTTAACATATCAGTACAAGTTTCAGATGCTCTCTCTACTTTTGATGCATATTTGGCAATGTATTTCAGTACAAGTGCTCGTGAGATGACTGGCTGGCAATCTATGTTGGCTCTCCATATTGAAATCATTTATGGATTGTGTATGTTTATCCTATCATCATTCCTTGTAGGTTCATATTGTTTTTTCCCATTGTTGTCACATGATAAGGTAGATATAATCTGTTCTTTCCATGGAGCTTTGTATCGACACTCTAGTTTTTTCCCCTTCTTGCGTAAGCATGTTCCCTCTCTACATTTTTTGTGCCTTTGGACATGGTTGATTATGTCTTCATAATCATGAGAGGGGTCTGTAGCAAATATTCTAGTTGTGTCTAGCAAGCATGGATCATCTAGTGGAGATCGATAAAATGTGTTGTTTCTGCATGCTGCATCATGAGGATTCCAAGCACTGACATACTTGTCGAAGAATTTTCTTGCCTATTCAACTTTTGCATTGTTTTCCCAATCAAGTTTATCCATGTCTGGTGCATTTTCAAGCCAAAGGAATCCATGTACATGTGCAATGCCCCGATGCTGCCATTCATATTTGTACCAGTCGTCTTTTGCATCAAGGAGTTTCTCAATAACTTCCTCATGGAACACTATGAATCGTTGATGCAAGTATAATGATGTGGTGTTGGGGTTATTGATTACATTATCCAAGCGTTGTTTATTTGTTTGCATTTCCACTGCTATGTCATTTGAGAGCAAATGTTGTAAATCTGGCCACTTTGTGTCTGCTGCACTTAATGTGAAGAATAGAGTGGGAGACCCTATTTGGTTGATCATATTCGTTAGTTCAACATGACACTTGTTCCAATATGGTCTTGTGCCCCGCATCGAAGATCCAAAGTGCATGAGCTCTACAACTAACTGTGTGTCGAGGATATTTTTCAAGTGTGCACGAAGGTTTTCAATAGTGGTTGGTATGTTTTCTTCTGCATTTTTTCTAATGAAAACTATTGTGAGGCCTTGGCTACGATGTTGCATCATAAGATTAAACATGAAATATCGAAACCTTGGATGCCTTCCAAATCTCTGGTCATGAAACCTCATCAAGTGGAGCACATACTCATGCATGTGCACTTCCCTAATTCGTGGTTGCATTTGTAGTGCAACTCCATTTGGAAAGTGTGTAGGAAATGCCATATCGAGCAACCCCTCAGTATTGTATTCATTTATTGGGGATGAGTTTATTTCAGGCCAATTCATAATGTTGCTTGTGTTGTCCTCATGGTCCAGTTTTTTCTTAATAATTTCTAATTCACAACATTTGTTTGGCAATCTAGCCATAAACGATGATGTGTTTATTGTGCTATTTTCAATATCATCTCCATCATAGTCGATTTCATTATTTCGAACCACTATGTCTTCGCTAGTTTCAATGGTGTGGAGCATTTTTGATATGTCTGTTCTTGCTTCAGGAATTTGCGCTAACTGATTATAACTTATTGCAACATCATTATAGTATGGGTCATATTTGACTTTGTATTGCAATGCATCTCTAATATAACTTTGACTTACATAGCAATCGTAATAATGCCCTTCTATATGCAGCCTCCAAACTATGAGTACATCCAAGTCTTGTATTCTTCATGGGAGAACTTTTACAATGTTCTTTATATCTTGTGGGAAGCTAATCATGTGACCACTATATTTATACTGGCCTCCAAGTGTGTGGGTTACTTGTAGTATTGGGTTAACTCTGGCAATGAGCATTTCCTCCACTTGGGTTAGTCTTTTCAACACAATAGGTTGTTCTCTTGGGTCCATGTTGTTGAGCGCAGAGAACCGAGGTATCCCTCTCTCAGCGAAACATCTTTTACAGGTAACATTAGTATCTGATGAATGGAGAAGCATGCCTGGGTAACATTCCTTGCATATAGTGCATGTTTTCCTGGTGGAAAGTATATCTATTCTTTGTCAGAATATTTTCATTGTTGTCATGAAGTCAACATTGTTGTTGAATGATGTTCCATGTTCCGTGTATTTTGTGTTTGCATATGTTGATATTGCCATGTTTTTTTTTTGTAAATATCTAATGCAATTTTCTTCATTTATCTCCTCTTTATGATGAACATAGTAATCTCGATTTCTCTTACAATGTTGTATCCTTTGGGCTTTTGTATGCTGGGGGCTGGTTTGACTTTTTTGCAATCCTTTTTGTCACCTTCAAGTAGCTATCTCTTCTCTATGGCGAGCATAGTAAGCTCGATTTCTTTCTTGGGTTTGTTGTTTTCCGATCTCTAATACATGCGAGCCAACTTCGTTGTTTCCTATGGAGGATTCTGCCATCTATGGGTCTGGAAATGTTAAGGTAAATTAATAATAAGTGCATAGTAAAGGTACTAAAACAAGTAGACATAACATCAATGTGACACCAATGAAGCTAGCAATGTTCGAAGAATTGCATTCTACATATCTATACATGCAAAGAGACATATACATACTATTACAATCATTTAAATTTAGTGTACTTGTCACAAATGTAGTATAAGCGAAACATGGCACAATAAATATAAAACAACAACCATGTATCTTTTCGTAAGCCCCCTAAGAGCCTTCAACATACATTGAAGCTAAAGCGGATGCTGGTGTGGTCCCTATATAGGCGATAAATGAACACTAATGAAACCAGTAAATAAACACAAAGAAGGTTTTTAAGCTAGAAGAATAGGGGAAATAAACACTAACATGAACTACTTGGTTTCCGTGCTTTTGAAAAAACCAAGTTCGAGCATGTATTCATATTTGACTATGATATAATATATTGTCTTCTACTATTATGACAATTTCAATGATAATCAAATTTAGTTTAAAAAGTTAAATACAAAGCTATTTTAATTATAGGTATAGATGTATTTCACTCTAATTTAATTTGTTTTGTTCTACTTTAAAACTTTCTAAGAATAATTCTGATTTATTTAATTATTTACTCAAACATTATTTTCATGATAACAATTAAATTATATCTAATTTAACTTATTTTGTTTTCAAATATTATGACAATTATTTGTCAAATCAAAATTAATAGAGAAGTTTAAATAAAACAATATTAAAACTGTTTATAAACAATTATCATCAGAATCAAAATAAATCCATGATAACTTGAAATAATAGCTAATAATCACTTTCTTTACATATATTCTTATTTAAAACTATTAGGTTCATTTTCCTAAGAGTGCGGAAATATATTCCCCTAACTTTCCCTTAAGGAGTATTATTGAAACTTATTACAACCCCTTTTTATCTCTTTTTATGTAAAAGTCAATATATGTTTCCTCTTTTCAAGGGGGAGTAGGATTATTTAGATGTTTAAAAGAACATTAAATTAAGTGACTTATGTTGAGATGGATTTCCTTAGGGGAGACATGGGGACTTTTAAATCATATCCCTTTTGAATCAAGTTCTTTCTAAAATATTACGTTTTAGGGAAACTCATTCTCTATATAAGAATAAGAATATCTCTACTTAGGTCTCTTCACAGGACGTCAAATGTTAAAACCTAAACATGCTCATTATTAGGATCTCAGCGGTAATTTTCAGGCTACAACTCGCTATATGGGAGAAGTTAAAGATCAATACCAGCGAAGAAGTGTTGGAGGAGCGAAACCTTTAGCGGTGGGGAAAACATCAAAGATAAAAGAAAATTTAGGGAAAAACAAATGATGAGCAGTCGACACTCGTTTAATTGTCTTGCATTGAAATAGATGCCAGTTAGTCATGGTTACACTTGTGTAGGTTGCCTCTAGGAACATCATCAAATAAAGAATTATAAATGACGAATTTCTCTAATAAAATTTATGAGGCTAAGAATATTATTTCAAAAGAAACAAAACAAAAACAAAGTGTTATTAATAAGAGTTTTAATAATGACGTCAGTGTTAATAATAATCTAGATTTAATAGTGTTGTCATTATTCAGCTAGATGATAATATTATCAACATTATTTACAAAATTAATTAATTAAATAATTTTGTTTGGTTAATGGCGCAGGGGATGAAGACATCAAATGGTTAAGATGGGATGTATCATTTAATGGCGGCATGCATGGAGAAGAGGTTGAAAAGATGGGAGAAGACGCTGAGGAAGGAGACGTAGGCCTGCAAGCTACGTGGTGATGGGCTTGAGGGGGGGCCAGATCCAATGAAACAGATTCACCTTCAAAAATGCAAAGGTCAGAAAGAGGAGAGCCAGTCTGGTGAGCGTTCCATGAGGGCATTCCTGTCACATCCATCGAGCAACGACTTGTTCCAAACGGCTATAGGTACGTCTTCCCTTGATGTCGGCTCAAGAGAGGCGAAGTTACTCGATTGTTGTTAGCTTGAGACTTAGCTGCCAAATGGGACGCAATTGCACCATGCGAAGAGAGGTTAAAAGCCGGCTGCTGCGACACAAAATTGAAAGAAAACTCTCTTATATTCTTTGGCTTGGAGGCGTTTTTGTATTAAATCCTTGGGCGTCACTTTTATAAGCAGCAAACCCTTATTTAAATCGAGATTTTTGAAGGAGATTGGACAACAAACAAAGAATGCGACCTCCTGCTTGAAAAACGTCATCTGTAGTTGTTGGATGCAAGGTCGTGGTTGGTTTTGACTCTCTTATATTCTCCATCAATAAATCATGAATAGCTTCACAGAGCATTAAATCGTGAATAGCTCGTGATTGGTTTTGACAGAGCATTAAATCGTGAATAGCTTCACTGCAGGAGACGTATTGAGGTGGGATTTACTTAGGCCAACAACCACGTTCTCTCATGCATCGGAGGCAGATTGAATGGATAGTTTATAGTCACCATATTAATTGCATTGCATGTTTCTAAGGCATGTACTCTGGCGAGATATCCTCACCCTCCCCCATTTAATGCCAAGATATGAATGACTGCCATATGACAACTCGATATTTACTCCTGAAAAGTGCTCTGAGGAAAGTGACTTAGGACTGGGATTAGTGTGACAAGACCATTTTTATTGCATAGAATTGACGTGTGAAGGTGAAATCTCAATCTGCTACCTGTGAAAATATTGCACTCACTACTGCACCTTTAATTTCCATATTTTCTGTGTAAATGTCAAAAAGGTTAATAGTTCCCCACCCACACAGACATTGATTGGTTTGTTCACTTGCTTCCATCGCCAATTTCCAGATTTTTGACGAGAATAGGAATTCGTATTCATGCTGTTGATAGCGTCTAGCGAGTCGAAGAGAAATGAGTAGAAGTGAAGCATTTCCACAAACAGTTGGACGAATGAGGACGAAGAGGAGCACATTTCTCTGTCGAACACAACCACGGCCTTGGGGGAAATCTCTTTCAAGAATGTAGCGAACGAGTCTTGGGAAGGAAAGGAGGAGAAGAGACGGTGCTTTCCCATCGACATGTTGACGGCCATGGCCTCTCCTTCGCGGCAGCGCAGAATCAGGAGAGTCAGGCTTTCGTTCTAAACCAAACTACATTAGAAGAGGGTGAAAAGAACAAAGAACACAATCTTTCACAAACGGAACAAACCAAACCAGAAACTCCTCAAGAAAGCCCCAAAACAAACAGAAAATCCTCAAAAAAACCCCAAAATCGTGCTCTTCAAGAAAAACCCAAACCTTAAGATACCGAATGACTCAGACTCAAAACCCTTGTAACACCAATTGACAACGCTTAAAACAAGAACTCATGGAAAACTGGAAACAAAAGACATACCTCTAAAAAAAGCCTCTGCAAAATCTGAATTGAAGAACCGAGCGCAAGGGAAGATTGTATGAGTGATGGGAGGAGGAACGGCTCTACTGATAGTCCTTCAGACCCTTCACACCGCTTGTACATGCCATCTGTGGATAGGGGTGCCATGCCCTTTTACCATCCCTGTCGTACCTACCCTATTCCTATTACCATGCACAATACAAGGGGCCTCACTCCCATCGTCTACCACCTAAAACCATTGCCGGAAAACTTTAGAAAATTTTCAGGCGTCAGACATCAGACAAATCCGGTGGGATTTCCCACCTACAATAGCCTATCGGCTAAAAATAGATGCAGGGGATGAATTCACAATAAGCAATTTTTACTGAGAATTCCCAATACCCTAAATCGCTGTTAAAGGCAGTAAAATGCATGAAATATTAGAGGCAATCATCGAATATCATGCATAGTGTATTTTCATCAAATTCCACACTTAAAGCATATCCAACAAATATCACTCATAAGTCTCGAATGTAAAATGCAGAAAATGAAATTGCAACATACAAAAGCATATGTCAAGCATAAAGCAAGTTCATCGAATACCAGTCATAAATTTTACTCATCGAATTAAAACGCAACTCATAGTATCAAATGCAGGCAAATATAAATGGACGGTTCAAAGGTAAAAAGGTCAACAAGCACCCATGAGAAGAGGGAGACACAAATATACAGTAAATGATGTTTAATAATGAGAGCATGATCTAAACTCGAAGCTATAAAAAAAGAGGTTCACATGGAAACTTTGGTGAGTGGTATGAATTTGCTAATCATAGTATATAATCATTGAAATAGAATCATCAACCATAGCAAGAACTCGACTTACACTATATTGAGTACAATGAAATTATCGAATGCCATGATCATATGGCTATTGAATATCATAAAAAAATTATCAAACATTTCAATTTGAACATCAGTGAATCCTAAGGCTACAAGGCAGTGACATAGGTGCTCTGAGGAAAGGCAGTAGTCTGAGGTAGTTTCCCCCTAACATGAATTCTCATTCACACTATAATCTTGCACGATTTTAACAAGGCACAGGGGAAGTATGACGTCGACGTACTTTGGGTAGAGAGGATTCAATGAGTTGGGGTACATAGGTAAAGCTTCTTGAGAAGGATTTAAAGAAAATTTCAAACAAATGTTTTTGATTAGGGGGAAAATAGGTTTTGATGGGACCCAAAACCCATTATATTATGGTTTTGAAGGGACCCACAACCCTATCCAAGAAGAAAATTTTGCAAAAAAGATAAAACGTATATAACCAGCAGCCACTCAGTAGTAGCATTAAGAATAGAACAAAACTAACAAGTTGCACAAAGAAAGGCAAGGGCCAAGACCCCTTAGCCGAATACAAATAGGTTTTACATGGGACCTTAAACCCCAAAGGTTTTGAAGGGACCTTAAACCCTCAACCAGGTTTTTCTGGGACAAAAAACCCAAGAGAGAACCATTCAAAATAGCTCCCAAGCCCAACAAGTTGAGCCTAGCTAAGACAAACCAGCTGGAAGTCAGCACCCCACCAGCATAACTCCTTACTACCTCAATATGAAGGAGACCCATCTCCATAGGAACTGAAGGGAAACAAACCTCAAGATGAACAAACCAAGTACTATTCAACTCCCCCAAGCAACACCTCCCAATATCTTTAGAAAAAACCATCTCCACCTCCATAGAATATTGCACCACCTCAATAGGATTTTCCAAAGAAGATCAAGGATGCTGGAACAAAAAAATAGCCCAGCCTAGCCAAAAACTCTCCACCTCAATATAAGAGATCAAAGCTAGGCCAACATAAAGGATAAAAGAAGCCCCCTTCACAACCATACCAGCATGAAAATCCCATCTGCATGTGGCCAGTAAACAGAGCCATAGAAGAAATAACAAGAAATAAAAAACTTTGCACAAAAAAAACCAAAGGATCCACACAATGGATCCCAAAGAAGCACGAACAGGGGTCATGGAAAAAATCCACCATTTCCCACCATAAATCTAAACTCTTAGGCCTCCACAACAAAATTACAAGCAATCCTCCCACATAAAAGGATCCATGGCACCAGACAAAGGGGGGGCCTCCTCATCATATGCAATCCACTCCATAACAGGTAGACCAACAGCCGCATCCCAAAACCACAAACACACCCTCACAGAGGAAGAAGATCCTAGAAAGCCTATTGACAACGCAAGAAGAGCAGAAACACAACAATAAAAACCCACTTCTAACTCGACATACCAATCCAGGTCTGAGATAATGCCATCCAACTCCTCAAGTAACCCATCATCAAGAACCCCAAGCCCCACAACCAGCACAACAGAGGGACCCAAAAGAAGAAGGAACATGCAAGGATAACCACTAGGTATATAAAAAAGACAACCGACGAGAAAATAAAGAACACCCTCCAACCCTGATATCCAGCTAGGGTCTCAAACAAGCCATAAACTATCTACAGACCAAACCAAAGGAATCCTAGCATCCACATCTCCAAAAAAATAAAGCCCCCTCATAGAAGAAAAAAATCCCCTAGAAGGCCAGAGAATACCAGGAAAAACTACAAATAGAAAGTGGGGAGAGAGGGCACAACAAAAGCCACCACATCCGACTCTTCCCAGCCAGCAGGATCTTAAGATAGGCCACCAAACTCCTCAGAAAAACTATCTATAGGAAACCCCAACACAACCTCCAGGCCCACACACAAAGGCTCAAAGAGCCACACCACAAAGATGAGCTCCCATCCAAAATGCCATAGGGGAAGCCTCTACCAGAAACAACAATGAACGCACAAAGGACAAGGCCCACAAAGGTAGCCGCACCCAACTCATCTGCACCAAACAACAAACTAGGAGCAAGCCCAATAGAAAATGCGCCTCTCCACATGATTCTCATCCCCATCTGGGTCGTCTCCACCGCCTTCATCGCCATCCTCCTCTAGAGAATTCAAATGGAGACTCTTGTGCCCTCTCCCGCCCAACGTCACCACTGCTATTAGGATTTGCAACAAAAAATATTTTATAACAAATGTTGTGATTTCCACAGTTGAGCATAAATGCAAGGATTGGAAATAAAGAAGATGCACCTACATTTTAATTGAATGCCTCAAATAGATGTCATCTCACGGAGAGCGATGATTGCAAGACTGCACAAATTGGTTTTGTTGAAAGGACTTTAGAACTTCTAGCAAATGTAAATGGCAGATGAAGGACTATTTGATAGAGGACCCCAAAGAGATTTCAATTTAGAATGAAATGGTTGCAAGACATACATAGATTGGGTTTATTAAAACATTTAAGAAAGCAATCGACAGATCTAAATAAATTATTTCTCAGGAATGCAACGATTATAGGATATGTATAAAATATAATTGCACTAATATTATAAACATAATGACTAAATCATTAAACAATGAAACAATAGCAAAGAATGAAGACTCGTCTGTAAAATTCATTTTCCCCAAATTACTTTGATAAGATTCCTTCCTTCCCAAAAATCAACAATGAAATGCAATTGTTTTACCAAAATTTTCTTGCAGACAAAAATAGTTCTCTTCCTCATAAAATAGAAGGAATCCCCCAAAAAATCTCCCAAAAGGATAATTATTTACAAAAAATAAGGCTTTTCACTTTTGAAAACCAAAAATCCAATAAAATCTAACAAAATCCCCAAAGAAAACATGAATTTCTTTTTCGATGACCTATTCAAAGTTGTGCATGAACTTGCCTGAAAAAAATTTCTATTTTTTTATATATTATTTTTCTATTTATTGTTTATAATGTTCGATTATAATTTTATTTTATTTTAATATTACACTACAGACTTAATTTATTATAAACTATAATTATGAACAAATATATTTTTATATTTTTATCATAGTACCTTTTTATTTAATAACTTATTTTAATACATTAACTAACCAAAAATAACATTTATCAAACAATTATAAATTAAATGAACCAAATGTCAAACAATTACCTGAACCCTAGCCCGGGTCAAAAGCAAGACCACAAACAATCACCAACCAACCACAAACAAAACTGACACACCGACAAGGTACCAGACTAGATACTCATCCTGTTTGAGGATGATGGCTAGGGTAGGGGACCGGGTGTTATCTTTGATCAACTTATCCATTAGGTTTTAGGCACGCTTAGACCTATCAATCCAAGTGGAGTTGATGCCTAGTACCTACAACCTACAACACACAAATGTCTTTGCATATACATATTATCATTACATACCTAGTGAAAGGAATCTAGAACATCGTACGGTTCTCACAAGTGATAAATACAACATCCTTTCCTCCACACCTAAATAGCAACTCGTAACATCAATAATTCAAAAATAAGGTAGCACGTTCTATTTCTAGTAGATACATAATCACCATCTGACATAGTAACCTACTAAACAAGTGTCATTATAGAATTTCCTAAACACAAGCAAAGAGTATATGAGACATAAAATGAATCCAAAAGCATTTGACATAAACATCATGAAAGGGTGAATCATGGAGGGGTACTACACTTTATGATCCTTTGGTTGATTCATACTCTAAGTGGATTGATGATTTATTTTTGTAACCAAATGGTAGTTGATCATTTCTTTTGGCAGTTAATTGTGCCAAATATGAAGGTAAGAATGGTGCCACCTTTGAATCTTAGTTTTTATAGATATATTTTCTTTTTGGAAAATCAATTTGAGCATGAGCAGATTGAATGTCTTGGGATTTTTGTCACTAAGCAATCAACTTGTAGGTGATTATGTTGAGTATTAGCTTAAGAAGTTTCCACCTTTCTGATTTTTTTCATGTGTTGCTTGCATGGAACTTGTTGTCCAATAGCATTCCTAAACTATAGGCTTTGAGGTGACCATGTTTCTCTATAAATAGTTGAACCATTTCATTGGGAAAGTATTCATTTATTCCATAATATTATATATCTTTTGCAATTCCTATTTCTTCATTTTACTAGCCATACTTTGTTTTACATTGAGAGAGAGAAAGGAAGTGAGTTCATTTCGTTGTGGGGAAGATATATGTTTTGAGAGGAGTAATTTATCAACTTGAGAGATAGATTTTACCAAACATGAACATTTCAAATCCACACTTGGTAAACTTTGGGATAGATATGTTTGATGAAAATAATGCAAATGTTATTCAAAGTCCAAACAATATGTTAATAACTCCATGTGTTGATCCAAGTCAAGGTAACACCATGCAAAATAAAAGTTACCTAAATCAAGGCAACATGATTTCCAACCACAACAATGTTCAATTTCAACCTATAATGCCAAATCTAAACCTCATCCCAAATCAGAATATTATCCAAAGTCAATTTTTCCATGATTCCATAAAAACACAAGTATACATTCCAAATCTGCTTGAACAAAATACCAAATCAACTATATCAAGGGTGTCAAGATCAAATTTTGTGAGATCAAACTGCTACACTTACCAAAATAGTTGATTCATTTCACGAAGAGAAATCTCCACCCCAAAATCAATACACTCTTCCATTGGTTGAACCATGTCATCAAAGAATTGGGTTGTGTCCCCAACCACATCAAGAACAATATCTCCAATGTCAAGAATTTGGATATCAAGATCAGCAACATTAACAAAAAACCCAACCTCCACATCTTGAAGATCAATCACCACATCTCAAAGATCAATTACCACATATCCAAAATCAATCGCCACAAGGTCAATTTAAAGTACAAAGTTCACAAGGTAACAAACAAAAATACACACCACTTGGGGAACCAATCGAATCAGTCATCCAACAGTTGATACAAGAAAATATCATTAAAATCCTTGTTTATGAGAATTATCAAGAGCCCAAAGTTAAACCACCAGAGTATAACAAGAAGCATCTTTGTTATTTTCACAAAATAAAGGGACACGCAGCATCATATTGTATTCTACTTAAAAATCTCGTCCAAGACCTTATTGATCAAAAAATATCAACTGTTGGGGACAATGATCAGGATTCAACCACTAGCGCTAGCAGTAACAATATCTCCTCCACAATTGTTAAAAATGATGATGAAGATCTATCCATCAATGAGCACCTTGAATATGTTTCTACCTCATTTGAATATCAACTCAACATACATCAAGAGTCACTTTTTGATCATGATAAATACCCCTCAACAATATCCAACAATGATCTATTCAAAGGATTGTTAACATTATTTGATCCTATAATTGGTGATCCTTCCACCAATCATCATGTTGAAAGTTTCTCTACATCACCTAATGAGTTAGAGGACATATCTCAATATTTTACCCCAAAGCATGATCGACATCTTTCACCAAAGTCTAGCAATGGCCCTTTCTAAGACATATTGACATCCTTCGACCTCATGGTTGCAGATATTGAAGGAATCCTCAACTCAACATTTGATCCAAGTACACTCAACGATCAAGAGGATATTGAGCCACTTCCCATGCCTAATGACGATGTCCAAGAACCTTTTGTAAGTAGTCCATCCTGTGAAATTGACCCATGTCAAGAACTTGATCCAAAGCATGTCAAAATAAATTCCAACATTAACCAAGATCAAGAATTTGTATCTCTGAGATAATACTACAATGATCTAATGGACACTCTTTTATCTATACAAGATATTGCAAATGATGATCATATCCATATAGCACATACTCCTCTAGCTACCCATAAGATGATTTCTTTGGATGCACATGTTTCTTCATTCAAAACAAGAGCATCATACTCTTGATATCATTACCAATGAACAAAAGTCTCCTACTCTTACCACTTGTACACATGATCAATATATAAAAAAATCTAGAGACATCAAAAATGGTTCATGAAGAAGGCTCCTACATAAGTGGTGAATCAGAAATATCTTGTGAAGGCATATCAAAAATGAATCATGAGGAAGCCTTCTATGTGGACAGTGAATCATCAACACCTCTTGAAGAAGCATTAAAATTGGATATTTCACAAGATCAAGCCAAAGATATCAATCAGGAATTTAACCCACATATGGAGGATCCTATCACTTATAAACTTGGATCACTTAGCCTTTTTAGGGAAAGATATCCCATCAGGGTATGTGCAGGATATTGATGGGCCAAAAAGTGGCGATATGTAAGCCATATGATGCTCTATGTGTGCATAAAGACAAAGTTAACTCCAATATCAACAAAGTAGATTAGGAATCTTAAAAGTTGCATTCAAGTGCACATATCTTGGCAAAGCAACTTCTTCAAGAAGAATATTGATGGCACATTATGAAAGAAGCATATACATCAACACCACCAGGTGGTTTAGCATGAGTTTGAAATATTTCACAAAATAAAAAATAAATAAATAAATCATGAAAATAGTAAAAATAAAAATTGTCCTCTAGTGAAAACCACTATGGTGGCAATTTAGATAGGTACCATGATGAAAACCTAGAAAATAGATGTCATGTGTAGAATCGAGCATCTACATGTGGCACTTTGTTGGAAGCATCTCATCCCAGCTATAATAAAGCCATCATTCCATCCATCTTAAATCCATTCCTCCATGAGCCATTTATCCAATCCATTTTCACATATCTGCATCCATCTTCCAAATTATCTTGATCTTGACAAAGTTTGGTGTACACTTTACACTTTCTTATGGTAAACATCTTGACATGGGTCATTTGCATTGATCCTATCCTACCCAATATTATCTAAGCCATAAAGCACTATCCAAATGACCATCCTCTATTCAAGCACCTTATCTTATCACAAGATAATCCTTGGCATCCTTTGCGTGAATACCATATCCATCTATCCATACATCTATCCAAGAATCCACCTATGGCCTTTCAAACACTCCTAGACACTGGGGGAAAATATTTACATCTTGCTTCGGGAATAAATCTTGATCTATATCTTCCAACTTATGTGGTGATCCGAATATTGGAAAACGTAAAAATAAAATTGGTCAAAGTATTTTTGAGCCAAATCCAAGTCACAAACCCATGGCATCTTTTGAAAAGAAGATGTTCCTTATCAAGCTTTATCTATCATCAAACATTGATCAAAAAAATAAATATCAGTTGCATCTAACATGCAGTTCAACATCGCATCAAATCATTCAAACACTTTTGTTCCAAGCTGAACTTCAAAATATTGATCAATCAAATCCAATCAATCCATCATCATCTTGGGATATCCTTCACAATCCTCGTGTTGATTAACACTATCCTTGCATTATTGTATATCCTCAATGATGTTAACATCATAAATCCATCAATATTATCAATCAAATCTAGCTTGGTTTTCAACAAAATCCAAAAATAGAGCACTGATATCATCACATATCCATATCCAAATCGTCAAATCATGCAAAAATCCAAAAACATTCAAAAAAAATATCAAAATCTCAAAACATATCAAAAAGTCAGAAAAAGTTAAAAAAAAAATGGTATCCGAACTATGTCATCTCTGAGCTTAAATGTAGGCAAGGCCATTATTGATGGGCCACCGAGACAAAAAATCCAAAAAAAATCATAAAATCTGATAAAAACCAAAAAAAATGGAAATTTTGAAAAGCAGAACATCTGTAAAACATCGTGAAAAAACCAAAAAAATGCCTCAAAACATTCAAAAATACCAAAAACATCCAAATATTTGAAAAAAATCCATGAATACCATTTCTCTTTCACCCAAAATAATCTCACCCATAATAAATCAATTGTCACCTTCATCCTTTGGAAAAACAAATAGAAACAACCACAATAATCAATGAAAGAAAACTTCAAACACAAAATGAAAATCAAAACAACAAACTTTTGAATGCAAATCAAACTTTTGATCATTTGCAAACATGTTAATTAACCTTATAGCCTTTCAAAAAACCTATCAACTTACCACCATCCACTAACATGTCCTAGGATGCATCCTTCCTACAATGGGTATTATCTTTGGCAAATCACTTTGGATACGTATCATAAACAAAACACATCCCCTTGGCTAGGGTTATGAAGAACATTGGCTTGTTTGTGTACTTGATCTTTTCTTTTGATTTATCTTATTGCACTCATTCCAATGATCTCTCAATGATATCTAATAAAATTTATTTAGAGAGAAAGGAATGGGGAATTGATCATTATCTTGGGTAAGTGCACCAATCTGTGACACAATTTCGGTGCCAAATTGCAAAAAAAAAACCATTATAGGCCATATTGTGCTCGCCAAATTTGGAGAGCGCCAAATTTGGCACTCGGAAAATAGGCTTGGTAATACCGATCCTATTTGGAGAGCGCCAAATGGATTCAATTTTGCAATGAGTGGTGAAGTGTGAGTTCTCTTTCTTTTTGCAATGAATTTTGGAATGCATTTTCATAAACTTTTTTATTTTTTCTTTCTCTTCCAGGTAAACTATATACATGAAATAAACATTTAAGTATAAGTTGAAATTTACATGTGGACATTTAATTTCCTATAATTTAAGTTATATTTCATGTATATAGGTAGGATGTTTGAGAGTGGTTTTAGATCTCTAGGAATTATAATACGAATTCTAGTTTTTGGAAGATCTTAAAAATTTCAGACTTAGTCAAATTTTAGTAATCAGCAATTCAAATTTCAATAATCAGGAGGTCAAATTTTAGTGGTTAGAAAGTTGTATCATCTTTCTCTCTCCTTCTCTCCACTCCATCTCTCTCTCTCTCCCTTCCTCTTTCTCTCCCCTCTCTTTCTCTCTCTCACCCCTCTATCTCCTCCCTACACCTCCATCCCTCCCTCCCTTCTCTACTTCTCTCTATCTCTTCTCTATCTACATCTCCTTCCCTCTCTACTTATATTTAGCGCCCCTCTCTCTCTCTCTTTACGTACCCTCCATCACTTCGTATCTCACTTATGTCTCCCTCCCTACCTCTTTCCCTATCTACTCTCTATCTATCCTCTCCCTCCCTCTACCTATATATCTCTCACACTCTCTATCCCTCTCTTCCCCTACTTTCTCTCTAACTCTCTCCTCTCTATCTCATAATTCTCTCTCCCTCCATCTCGCTCTCCCCTCTTTGTCTCATCACTCTCTCTCTCACAAACCTTTATCTCCCTCGCTAACACTCCCTTCCTCCATCCTTCCCTCTCTACTCTCTATCTCTCCTCTCCCTACCTCTATCAACCTCACCCTCCCTCCCCTTCTTTTTGTCTCTCCTCCCACTCTTTCTCTCTCAATTGATCCTTTTCACTATCTCACCATTCTCTCTCTCTCACTCACACACACCTCTATCTCCCTCCCTACCTCTCCCTCCATAACTCTCTCTCCCCATCCCTCTCTATCTCACTTATGCCTCCTTCCCTACCTCTTTTCCTCTCTACTCTCTATCTCTCCTCTCCCTTCCTCTACCTACCTCTCTCTTCATCTCTCCATCCCTCTCTTTCTCTCTCACTCTCTCCTCTCTATCTCACCATTATCTATATCCCTACCTATCACCCCCTCCTCTCTAAATCACCATTCCCTATCTCCCACTTTCCCTCCTTCCCTCTCTCTCCCTCATCTCTAAATCACCATTCTCTCTTTATCCCAATTTCCCTCCTTCCCTCTCTATGTCTCACTTATCCCTTTCTACCTCTCCTACCCTCCAACCTCGCTCTCTCTCTTTATCTCTATTTCTCATTCTCTCCTTACCTATCTACTCTCTATCTCACCACTCTCTTCATCTCACTCTCCCTCCTTCCCTATCTCCCTCCTATCCATCCCTCTATCCTTCCCTCTATACCTACATCTCCCTCCACTACCTACCACTCTCTCACTCCCCCCTCTTTCTCTCTTACTCTCTCCTTCCCTCTCTACTCTCTATCTATCCCCCTTCCCTCTCTAATCTCATTCTCTCTATCCCCCATCCTCTCTCCCCTCATTTTATCTCCTCTCACTCTCTCCCCTCTCACACACACTCACCTCTATCTCCTCATTTCCTCTCCCACCATCCCTCCACTCTCTCTCTCTCTCTCTCTCTCTCTCTCTCTCTCTCTCTCTCTCTCTCTCTCTCTCTCTCTCTCTCACACACACACACACACACACACACACACCTCTATCTCCTCCCTACCTTTCCCTTCCCTCCCCTATCTACTTCTCTCTATCTCTCTGATCTCTACATCTCCTTCCCTCTCTACCTGTATTTATCTTCCCTATCCCTTTGTTTACCTACCTCTCCCTTCATCACTTTTTATCTCACTTATGTTTCCCTACCTACCTAGGGTTGAGGGATTAAGGGTTAAGGGTTGAGAATTGAGGGTTGAGGATTTAATGTATAGGGTAGAGGGTAGAGGGTTTGAGGGCTGAGGGTTGATGGTTGAGGGTTGAGGGTTGAGGGTTGAGGGTTGAGTATTGAGGGTAGAGGGTAGAGGGTAGAGAGTTTAAGGGTTGAGGGATTAAGGGTTGAGGGTTGAGGGTTGAGGGATTAGGGTAGATATTTTACTTGGGTTTAAGGGTTTAAGGGTAGAGGGTATCGGGTTGAGGGTTGAGTGTTTAAGGGTTTAAGGGTAGAGAGGGAGGGAAGTATGGGGGGAGATATGGAGGGAGAATTGAGATAGAGAGAAGGAGAGAAGAGGAGAGATGGATAGAGATATATGAGGGTTGAGAATTGAGGGTATAGGATATATGGTTTAGGGTATTGGGTTGAGGTGATAGGGTTGAGGGTAGAGGGTAGAAGGTTTAAGGGTTTAGGGTTGAGGATTTAGGATTGAGGGTAGAGGGTTTAGGGTATAGGTTTAAGGGTATATGGTTTAAGGATTAGGGTTAAGGGTCTAATGTATAAACTGGAGGGTATAAGGGTTTAAGGGTTGAGGATTAAGGGATTAAGGGGTTAGGGTTGAGAATTGAGGGTTAAGGGTTTAATGCATAGGGTAGTTGGTAGAGAGTTTAAGGGTTGAGGGTCAAGAGTTTAAGTTTGAGGGTAGAGGGTATAGGTTTGATGGATTAGGGTTGAGGGTCCAACATATAGGGTACAAGGTATATGGGTTGAGGTTTTAGGGTTAAGGGTTTAGGATTGAAGGTAGAGGGTTGAGGGTTGAGGGTTTAAGGGTAGAGGGATTAGGGTAGAGAGTTTAATTGGTTTTAAGGGTTTAAGTGATGATGGATTGGGGTTGAGGGAATTGGGTTGAGGGTAGAGGGTAGAGGGTTTAAGGGTTTAGGATTGAAGGGTTGAGGGTTGAGGGTTTATGGTATAGGGTTGAGTGTTTAAGTTTTTAAGGGTTGAGGGTATAGGGTTGAAGGATTAGGGAAGATAACGTGAGATGTATGGAGGGAGAGATGGAGGGAAAAGTGAGATAGATATAAGGAGAGAAGAGGATGGAGGGACAAATATATATGAGGGTTGAGGATCCAATGTATAGTGCAGATGGTTTAGGGTATTGGGTTGAGGGTATAGGGTTGAGGACCTATAGGGTTTATGGTTTAGGGTATTGGGTTGAGCGTATAGGGTTTAAGGGATATGGGAGAGAGATATATGGATTGAGTCAGAGAGAGAGATACCTAAGAGAGGGAGAGGGGGTAGGATGGAGATACTTGAAAGAGAGAGAGGGAGGGAGTGGGAGAGAGACAAAAGGAGGGAAGGTTAAGGGTAGAGGGTAGTGGGTTTAATGGTTTAGGGTTTAGGGTTTAAGGGTTAAGGGTTTAGGGTAGAGGGGGGAGAGATAAAGGGAGTGAGTGAGTGTGTGAGAGAGAGAGACCTGAGAGAGGCGGAGGGAGACAGGGGGTAGTATGGAGATTCTTGAGAAGAGAGAGGGAGGGAGTGGGAGAGAGATAGAGGGTAGAGGGTTAAGGGTAGATGGTTAAGGGTAGAGGGTAGAGGGTAGAGGGTTTAAGGGTTTAGGGTTTAAGGGTTAATGGTTTAGGGTTTAGGGTTTAGGGTAGAGGGGAGAGAGATAGAGGGAGTGAGTGAGTGAGAGAGAGAGACTTGAGAGAGAGAGAGGGGGTATGAGGGAGAGTCTTGAGAGAGAGAGAGGGGGAGGGAGTGGGAGAGATATAGAGGGTAGATGATTAAGGGTAGATGGTTAAGGGTTGAGGGTACAGGGTTTATGGGTTAAGGGTAGAGGGATAAGGGTAGAGAGGAGAGACATAGAAGGAGTGAGTGAGTAAGAGAGACTCAAGAGAGGGAGAGGGGTTAGGAGGGAGAGAATTGAGAGAGAGAGGGATAGGGAGTGGGAGAGAGATAGAGGGTAGAGGGTTGATGGTAGAGGATTTTAAGTGTTTAGGGTTTAAAGGTTAAGGTTTTGAGTTAAGGGTAGAGAGAGAGAGTGACAAAAAGAAGGTGGAGATATTAAGAGAGAGGAGGCAAGGAGGGAGAGATAAATATGTATAGATGGACAAATAGGTAGAGAGAAGTAGATATGAAAGCAGAGATATAGGGAGAGGTAGGGATGGAGAGAGAGGTGACACAAAAAAAAGAGGTCTAGGTAGATA